>CM019150.1:135378473-135501132 GCA_009733165.1 Naja naja | reverse complement strand
CTAAACAATTTGGTTTCAGAAAAAAATTGTCCTGCAATTTACCTTCTACACTGCAAAAACATATGGACTACACTTCTTGACCAGGGTAAATCAATAGATGTAATTTAAATTGACTTCTGCAAAGCATTTGACTCAGTGGTATATGACAAACTAACTATTAAAATTAAATTCTTACAGCATTTCTCGATCTCTTCACAAGTGGATTACTGCCTTCCTGTCAAATAGGCAACAAATAGTAAAAATAGGAAGTGCCCTATCAAACCCTGCACCAGTTATCAGCGGCATCCCACAAGGGAGCGTTCTAGGACCCACACTCTTTATACTATATATTAATGACCTTTCTAATCACCTTATTAGCAACTGCATCCTCTTCACTGATGATGTAAAACTATTCAACACCACTGTCAATGCTACTGTCCTTCAAAAGACCTTGATTATGTATATGAATGGTCTAACAGTTGGCAACTCAAATCTCTACCAACAAATGCTCTGTCCTACATTGGTAAAAAAATCTATATACCAAATACAAGCTAGGCGGACATGACCTTGTTGATGACCCTCACTTTGTCAAGGATCTTGGAGTTCTGATATCAGATGATCTAAGTGCCAAAGCTCACTGCAAAAGTATTGCCAAAAGGTTTTAAAAGTTGTAAATTTAATTTTATGAAGCTTCTCCTCTGGTAATACTGATTTGCAAACTAGGGCATTCAAAACCTTTGCTAGACCAATACTTGAATTCAGCTCTGCTGTCTGGAATCCGCATTGTATATCAGACTGTTTGCAACAGAATACCCTACAGCACCAGACTTGAGATTCTAGGCTTAGATAACCTTGAACTATGCCATCTAAGATTAGACTTAAGCATAGTACATAAAATCATATGTTACAATGGCTTATCAGTTAATGATTATTTCAGCTTTAACAACAACAACAGAGCACAGAACAGATATAAACCACTCCAAGCTTGATTGCAGGATTTCTGCAACAGAGTGATCAATGTCTGGAACTCACTACCTGATTCTGTTGTCACCTGCTCAAACCCCCACTCCTTCACCCTCAAACTAACCTCTATTGACCTCATAAGCGCACAATCGTGCCTACCGTCCCTGTCCTATTGTCCCCAATTATTAGTTCCTATTTCTTGTATTTAAATTTACGTTTGTTCTTGTTTCTGTTATATTGTAAGCTCTTGATAAAATAAATAAATAAATAAGAATCAGATTCTAGATGTTTCAGTATAGTATGGTACTAAATGGTACTTCCTCCCCACCAGCACAATACACATGTGTGCTGCATTTGCTATCAAATCTATGAAGAATCAGTCAGGAACTAGTGACTTACTAAACAAAATTGTTTTTATTCACTGAATATATTTCAAAGGTGCTGTGACTAGTACTTTGACCTGGTAGGAAGTGATAAATAATAATAAGTTCACACAGATGGGTTTATCAAAAACATTCCAACATCACACTGTAATTTCTACTGTGTCTGCATTTTTCGTTTTCTTGCCTTTACAATGTATTACACCAAGGATACAGAAGTTCTGGTACTGCCTTTGCCAGGACTGCCCAGCAGGGTGTCAGTGTTTTGGTGGGTGCTCAATAGATACTATATGGCAGGCTAGCAAAATGATGGTGTATCTTTAAAGTGATTTGATTGCTTTAGATGATCCATGTTTGAACTACAACAATAGGAATGCTTTCTTTCTGAAATGTAAAATATGCATATATCTTAGACAAACAGATCATAAAATAGTTTAAAGAAACAAGTATAGATTTGTTTGGACTGGAAATGTGATCTCATCATGCTTTTGAAAAAAAATAGTCCTGATCACCAACAAAATCTTGAAACAAGCTTATTATTTAAACATGTAATAGAAGTGTAGACAAGCTAGGTATGGAGCTCAGAATGCAAAGGTTTCTGGTTTAGTCTTTGTTGCTAAAAAGCAGATTCATCAAAGATGAATCAGATGATTTGAAAACTCATCAAAGTCGAATAAGAAGAAATAAAAAAGCTGGAAGAATCAACCAACAGATACAGAACATTTTGAAATAATGTTGTACTTCTTCAAACAATAAAGAGAAAGCAATAAAACAAATGGGGACATGGGTAAAATAATGTCTGAATTACATTAGTATTTACTCATACCACTTCAATTTATATTTTTAATGTATTTCTTTTTTTCTTTGTGTTATAAATTATAATGAGATGGGAAATAAATTCTTTCAAATGTTAAATTCACAATTGGAGTTGTTGAACTATATTTTCCCAGTTTCTAGCTGATAGTCAGCTATGTATTTGTTTATACCCTTAGAAATATTTTCAGAAGATAAAGACAGACAATGTGTTACATTAAAATACTTATGTGCTAAAATAACAAAGCATTTTGGAGTGAACATAAATAAGCAAAAATATCTTCTATTGTAAGAACTAAAAAATAAGAATAGCAGTGTCTCAGTCAATTAGTGTCATCTTTTTTCTTTAAAAGTGGTTTTTGAAATGTGGACATATTTTCACATCTGATACACATTAAAAAAGATTCCAGATTTTTTTAAAAATGAATGGGAATATTGAAAAACTGAAATATCATTAAAACAGAACATATAGAAATTGAAATATAATAATAAAACAGGACAATATTGGGAATAAAATCCTTCTCATTTTAACCAGTACTTTAATAAGCAGAATTGATTGTATTTGAAAATACTAGACAAATGCATTGGAAAAAGAACTGATCCTCATTATTATTGGAAGAAATATCCATCTGGTTCAGTTTTAGGCTGGGAGAAAGATGTTGGAAACAACATGTAGGCTGATTAGAAAGAAAGTTTATTGATGAACAGGAACACTGTATGCAGTTCTGGGTCAGCTGACAAAATGGAGTTAAGAGTGGGTGCTCCAAACCTTCTGGATTCTTATGGAGTGATGTAGGGGTCATGGCTGGCTTTATAGGCAAAGGGGAAATGCAAATCCTAATGTGTTTATCTGAGCTAATTTTATCAACCTTTACCTTGATTGTGTTGCTTATTGTGTTGCTTATCTGAAACTTCTGCCTGACCCAGACTTTCTGAATGGATTACCCACTCTGTATTTCTATAAACTGGCCTCCTCAGTTTCTGCTTGGGGTAGGGAAACTGGTGCTGGTTTCTGCCTGTCTTAAGGATTTTTCTATTTCTCCTTTAGGGAAAATAGTCTGTCTTGACTGTTTAATATTCCCCAAAATATTTCATTCTTCTAGAGGGTGGGGTTCCCACAGTATTAAACGACTTTTCAGAGCTGACATTATTGCAAGCCTTCTCAACTGACTCAGTGTTTATATTACTTAAGCAAATTAAAGAAAAAAATGTTACAAGGTTTGTGAAGGAATAATTGGGTCTTGGTTAACATTTTCAAACAGGAAAAATGGCTTTTAAAATATAACACCTGAAAGCAACAGAAAGTAAGACCCTTTTCTGGTTACAATTTTTTTTATAAGCCAAGAAGCCTTCTTTGATTTACTTGCAATATATGCCATACGTGTGAAAATGCCGTAACAAAATTCTTAAGTATCACAATACATGAACAGCCATGTCTCAGCAGAACATTCAGATTTTTAAAGTAAGGTGATGGGAATTTAATAAAATCCATAATTCTACCTAATTTTGGCCCTACATTTTAGCTCCCTGTTTTGCAGCATCTACATACTGTTATATGGGTAGTTACTTAAAATGTATTCCTGGATTCCCACTTCCTGAGAGCAAATATAGGGGTTAAATATATACATATATATTGGGATTAAAAAAATACATCCAGGATTGTAAATTTCATCAGGAAGTGATGGTAGAGGAAAATACCACCCTTGGTGGGAAACAGCCTGTTTTGTCTCCTACTCAGGGCCAGAATCATCCTGAGAATAGATTCCTCACTCTTGCCAAAATTATCCAGTATGCCCTTTCATAAACTGAGGCTGAGTACCTTATATTATATCAGCTGAATAAAAAATACACAAAAGCACCATGTAATGTATTATTCACTTTAAAGAGGCCTGATATAGTACAGCCAGCAATAGTTCAATAATACATCACATGTAGCTTCATTTTTTCTGTATTAACTCTTAGACTTGGCCAGCAGCCTGATCACTTCCAACTAGAGGCGTTATATGTATTTCTGCCTGATCAAAGTTTCTGCAGAAAAAGAACAAAGTTGCTCAGAAAGTAATGCATACAGGTGAAACTCGAAAAATTAGAATATCGTGCAAAAGTTCATTTATTTCAGTAATGCAACTTAAAAGGTGAAACTAATATATGAGATAGACTCACTATTATTATTATTATTATTGTTGTTATTATTATATTTATTATTATTATTATTATTATTATTATTATTATTATTTGGATTTCTATGCTGCCCCATCTCCCGAAGGACTCGGGGCGGCGTACAATCATAAAAACAATATAAATATAAATACTATACAATTTAAAAAGAGATTAAACATGAAACCCAATAATCTGAATTAAAATAACACTATTCAATTAAAACCCCCATCCCCCTCCTCAGTCCAGGTCGGCAAGCTGCAACAACCATGTTTTCAGGCCCCGCCGGAACGACCGGAGGTCAGAAGCCACCTGAAGCTCCAGGGGCAGCTGGTTCCATAGGGTGGGTGCTCCCACAGAGAAGGCCCTATCCCTGGGGGTCGCCAGCCGACATTGTCTGGCCGATGGCACCCGGAGGAGGCCCTGTCTGTGAGAGCACACAGGATGTTGGGAAGCCGTTATTGGCAGCAGGGTCTCCCTCAAGGATCCCGGTCCTAAGCCATGCAGGGCTTTATAGGTCAGCACCAGCACCTTGCACCCTATCTTGCAAAGCAAGATAGTTCAAGACGTGATTTGCCATAATTGTGATGATTATGGCTTACAGCTCATGAAAACCCCACATCCACAATCTCAGAAAATTAGAATATGACGTGCAATCAATAAAACAAGGATTGTACATAGAACAATATCAGACCTCTGAAAAGTATAAGCATGCATATGTACTCAGTACTTGGTTTGGGCCCCTTTTGCAGCAATTACTGCCTCAATGTGGCAGTAATGGCAGCTATCATCCTGTGGCACTGCTGAGGTGTTTGTACTTTTTTCTTCCACACTTTTCCCTTCCACATAACTTTCTATTAATGTGCTTTGATACAGCACTTTGGGTACATCCAACTTCTTTTGCAATTACCTTTTGAGGCGTTCCCTCCTTATGGAGGGTGTCAATGATGGTTTTTATGCACAACTGTCAGGTCAGCAGTCTTTCCCATGATTGTGATTCCTACTGAACCAGACTCAGAGATCATTTAAAGGCTCAGGATCCCTTTGCAGGTGTTATGGCTTAATTAGCTGATTAGAGTGGGACACTGAGCCTAGAATATTTCACCTTTTCACAATCTTCTAATTTTCTGAGATTGTGGATTTGGGGTTTTCATGAGCTGTAAGCCATAATCATCACAATTATGGCAAATCACAGCTTGAACTATCTTGTTTTGCATGTAATGAGTCTATCTCATATATTAGTTTCATCTTTTAAGTTGCATTACTGAAATAAATGAACTTTTGCACGATATTCTAATTTTTTGAGTTTCACCTGTATAGTAGATTTTTACCACAATATACTATTGAAATGCAATTACAAAGGAATTTTTTTATGCAATATTTTTTCATGGTGATTGATTTTCAGGCTATTGAAATATTTCTAATGTTAATCATTATCCCACCCATCCCCCCACCCCTGGCAAACCCTAACAAAACAGAATATTAAAAGTCAATGGAGTTGAGAATGAAAAAAAAATGTTTGATAAAGGTTATACTAGTTTAGAGATAGAATCTAAATTTATACCTCTCTCTACTTCAGAAACTCAAGCCTGTGCATGTGATTTTCATGAACGCCTCACTTTATTCTCAGAACAACTACTGAAAAGATATTCTGCTTATATAAGGTTGTACATTTATTGTATCCTATGACTATCATTAAATGTCGTACCTTATAATTCTTGACTCTTGACGAATGTATCTTTTCTTTTATGTATACTGAGAGTATTTACACCAAGACAAATTCCTTGTGTGTCCAATCACACTTGGCCAATAAAGTATTCTATTCTATTCTATTCTATTCTACATATTCAAGTGGTCCTCTCTGCAAGTATAAAAGATACGATATATAAGCTTGAAGAAAATATATATTTGGTGTGAAAGGCAAAAGATTGCTTCTTTTCTTTTCTTTTCTTTTCTTCATTTTTATAATATTCAAGTATGGTGCTAGACAATGTATAAATTTGTCCATTCTATATGGCACCATCCAGGTATACTAGCAGGACCTTGCATGGTAGGAATTTTGATAATTATAGTCCCAATATCTCTTGAAGATACCAAACATGGAACTAAAAAGGTTTGGGTTCTCTCAGCAGACACAAGACACAAAAAAACTTTCTCTGGATGAAGGAGGAAGTGTGAAATTGACTTATTTGATTTCTGAACAAATATTCCTCATGAGTAACCACAACCCTGAAATATATAATATTTTGTGGTGGGCTCATGAGTTGAACCACTGGGAAGTGAGTTACCCTGCCTTTGTTAGCAGCTGTATTGTAGCCTTTATAGACATTAGGGCTTGCCTCCTCATTTCTTAATCATGTTTGAAATATAAATACTCATCTGTTAAAGAGATTTTCTTTCACAGAAGGTTGGAAAGGTTTTTTTGTGTTTGGCATGTTTAAGGAAGGCTGAGAGACTCAAAGTATATTGAACACTGTAGACTGTATATTTAAGAGGGATATGTGTCTGTAATTACAGTGAAAGATATTAGAGGGAGTGAATTGTAATTTGTTTAATATTTTCATTCTAAAAGCATGATGGGACACAAGGCAAGAATGGAAGCTGGAAGAAATTCTTCAGAATGATTGCTAGAGAAGGAAGATGAAAATGATGAAGCAATTTGCTTAAGTTTACTTTAATCAATATTTGATGAATTAACTAAATTTCATTTGAAGCCGAGTGACCTTGAAAAAAACGGATACATGAAAGCTTGGATAAAATGGAAAATTTTGTGAAATAAATGTTGGACAGTATAAAAAAATGTCTGGAGTTATGGAACAATTTAATGACAGAATGATAATCCTAGAGAGTAAACATAGGCTAGGAATATAGAATTAGAAAGAGGACTGGATAATTTGGCTTTGCTGGAATTTTGCTAAAAATTGAGGTTTAGTGCCATTCCTGAGAATTCAGATGAAGCTATTAGAAAAAAAGTTTGTTGAGGCACTGACAGGTTTTTTGGGGGACCGGGGAAAGAAAACTTTGGAGATGACATTGACAAAGGGTATTGCATAAATCTTTATTTTGCAAGAAATGTCCCAAGGGATGTTTTCATTCATTTTGTTTTGTTTAGTTCAGTTTTATTGGATTTCTATGCTACCCCCATCTCCCGAAGGACTCGGGGTGGCATATAATCATAAAAACAATATATAAATACTATACAATTTTTAAAAGAGATTAAACATGAAACCCAATAATCTGAATTAAAATTACACTATTCAATTAAAGGGAAGGGAAGGGAAAGAGAAAAAGAATTAAGTTTTGTAATAGCATTTTGATAGAAAATTAAAGATTGATAATTTAGATAACATAATTTTAAAACAGATTCCTATTAGCTTTTTAATTTATTTACAAGTTACTCACATAGAAAAAAGATGCAAAATATTTACCTGAAAAAATTTGGGAAAGGAATTCATTTCAGCAAGACAATTTTTTCCCCTAAACATTAATGGAGTTGTTTTATATGTTAACCCTCTTTATATGGAGATTTTGTGAGATACAAAAAGGAAAAAGACAAGGCTGCCCATTATGCTCCTTCTGTTTATTTTGGTTCCTGAATAGAGATATAAGGCAAAATGACTGGGTAATGGGTATAAGAATTTATATATATATATATAAATGGAGAGCCTTTGCAGATTATTTTGTTGTTGGAAGATTCATTAAATGTGATTGAAATATTAATGAGAAAATTAAAAGAATTTAGTGCATTAGGTGCCTTTAAGATTTATCAACAGAAGATGAAGATATTAAAAATAAATAGGAAGATACAGAACCAAACAAAATGATGAACAAAATGGGTTTTAAGATTGAGAAAATGGAGGGGGAGCTGGCGTATGACGTGCAATATTAATTCTCTAAGATCGCCATAAATATCTCAGCTGCTGGTCGGTCCTGTCGGACCTAAATCGTCCCATAGATATGGTGATCTATAAGGGCATATATAAAAGACTGGAAAAAGAGTTACAGAAGTTCCCACAAAAAAAAGACATTAAGAATAAAATGGATATAATTAAACATAAAATGGGAATAATGGAAAAAGAGGAACTAGCACAAAAAATTAAAAATGCTGAACAGAACTACTTTGAAGATGCAAACAAACCAGGCAGATGGCTAGCCTATAAACTGAGAAAGGAAAGAGAATCAAGAAGGATTAATCAATTAATAAATGAAGAAGGACATGTTTGCTATGGAAATGAGGAGAAGAAGAAAATTATACAAGGTTACTGTGGAAAACTGTATTTTCAAGAGAATACTCGAGAAGAAAAAGTTAAGCAATATTTACAGAAAGCGAATTTACCTTAGATACCTAAAGATATTGAAATAATGCTAGAAGGGAACATAACGATGATGGAACTAACAGAAGCCTTAAAAGAACAGAATGTTGGAAATGCACCAGGTCCAAATGGATTGCCAGTGGAATTTTACAAGACTTTCCAGGAAATACTGAATCTCCATTTATGAATCTCCAGTTATGAATGAAGTTATGTTAAAGAAAAGAATACCCAAAACATGGTCAGAAGCATATATTGCACTTATACCCAAGGAAGGTACAGACCTGCAACAAGTTAAAAAATATAGATCTATATCCCTATTAAATTCAGATTATAAAATCTTTGCCTCAATTTTGGCAGAAAGACTGAAAAGATACTTAAATAACTTTATACATGTTGACCAAAATGGATTTCTGGCAAAGAGACAAATTAAAGATAATGTGAGAATAATTCTGGACACTTTGGAATATTATGAGGCACATCCAGAAAAGCAAATGGCTTTGATGTTTCTAGATGCACAAAAAGCCTTTGACAATATGAATTGGCGATTTATGTTATTGCAATTGGAACAAATGGGCTTTGGTAAAAAAAATTACACAAGCCATTGAAATGATATATTATGAACAAACTGCAAAGATTATGGTAAATGGAGAATTAACAGAATCTATAGATATAAGAAAAAGGACAAGACAAGGTTGTCCACTGTCACCTCTGCTGTTTGTGTTAACATTGGAAGTGTTGAATAGGAATATTAGAGAAGATAAAGAAATAAAAGGAATGAAAATTAAAAAGGAAGAGTATAAATTACAAGCTTTTGCAGATGATCTGGCATTTATATTAGAAGATCCATTGGAAACAGCACCTAAATTAATAGAAAAGATAGAAGAATATGGAAAAGTAGCAGGTTTGAAAATAAATAAAGATAAAACAAAGATATTAACAAAAAATATGGTAGCAAGATGAAAGAAAGAGTTGGAAGAAGTTTTAGAAATACAGGTCATAAATAAAGTTAAATATTTAGGGATAAACATTACACCAAGATGTAGCACACTGAAGGAGGATAATTATATTAAACTCAAACAGCAGATTGGGATAGATCTGGCAAAATGGGAAAATTACAAATATCATTGATTGGGAGAATATCTACAATTAAGATGAATGTATTGCCTAGAATTCTGTATTTATTCCAGACAATTCCAGTCCGACTAGGAAAAGAGTTTTTTGAAGACTTAAACAGAATTGTGTTGAAATATATTTGGCAGGGAAAGAAAGCAAGAATAAAACTTAAGCTGTTACAAGATGCAAGAATAAGAGGAGGGTTTGCCTTGCCCAATTGGGAGCTATATTACCAGGTGACAAGTTTGATGTGGGTAAAGGAATGGATAACATTAAGAAATACTAGACTATTGACTTTAGAAGTACATGACTTGCTGCCAGGATGGCATGCTTTCCTTTGGTATAAGGGAACTAAAACACAGAGGTATTTTAGAAGACATTATATTCGAGAGGCACTGTTTTTGAACTGGGAAAAGACAAAAAGACAATATTATTTAAAAATTCCATTATGGATATCTACTATTGAAGCTTTTTCATATCCAGTAATATATAAAAAGGAACAAATAGTTAGATATGGTGAGATATTGAATGAAAAGGGTGAACTTAAATCTATGCAAGCATTGGAAGAACAAGGTGTAAAAATGAATTGTTTTTCATATTTCCAAGTACAATCTAGATTTGATAAAGATTTTAGAACAGAAGGTATTTATGATAAGTTGACTGATTTAAATAAAATTTTGATGGGTACTGATGAAAAGGTAATTAAAAAACTTTATGGACATTTATTTGAATTTAAATTGGAAGAAGAACAAGTTAAAGAAACGATGATTGCTTGGGGGAAAAATTTTGGATATGGGATTGATTTAGAGAAATGGCAAAAATTGTGGTCTCAAAATTATAAAATGACAATGTCAACTGCTTATAAAGAAAATCTGTATAAGATGTTTTACAGGTGGCACTTACCCCTGATGAGAATTGCGAGAATGTTTAAGAACAAATCGGATAAATGTTGGAAATGTCATCAGATACCTGGTTCATATTACCATATGTGGTGGACATATTCAGATGCAAAAAAATATTGGACTAAAATCCACACATGGTTGGAAAAAATGATAAAACAATGTATAGACTTTAAATCAGAGATCTTTTTATTGGGAATTATACCGGAAATATACAATATAGTTGAAATATTTGATTGTAAATGTTTTAACAGCAGCTAGAATTGTATTTGCTAAGAATTGGAAAAATGATAAAATACCTATGCAGGAGGAAGTTATTAAGAAAATTATGGACTGTGCTGAAATGAGTAAATTGACATTTGAAATTAGAGAACAAGAAGATAAACAATTTTATATGGTATGGGATTTGTTTTATCAATGGTTGGACAAAAAGAATTGGTAATGTAATAGAGTAGATAATTTTGTAATAGAAGTTTAATAGATTGATATAAAATATAATATAGACATATATAACTATTAGATGAAAGTATAATATAAATTTTAACATAAAATTTGGAATATCTCATATAAAATGATGGAATAAATAGTCTAGTCATAGATGATTAATAACTGATAAATATATAAGCATATGTTTGCTTGACAATGTGAAAGTTTATATAAATTGTGAGTGATGACGACAAAAAGGATAGCACAAAAGATTTGCAACCAACTGACACACTGTATGTATATAAAATGGAAGATGGTTTTATGTTTTTAAGTTTTGTTTGTATGTTTGTCTTAAAAATAAAAAACTTTTTCAAAACAAATATAACAAAAAAAAGATTGAGAAAATGGTAAATATCTGGGTGTTAATTTGATAAATTTGAATGACATGTTTCAAAATAATTGTGTTAAAATGTAGAATTAAGTTAAAAAGCAATAAGCCAAGATGGGAAAAAGTACAATTTGTCATTGCTGGGACAAATTGCTATGATTAAAATAAAGTTTTATCTAGATTGTTATTTTTATTTTAGTCAGTATGTATTTTGACAACTAATGTATCATCAAAATAATGGCAAATATATAAATTTGATTGGGAAGAAAAAAATACCAGTTAAGTATATAGTATAACAAGATATTAAAAAAGGAGGCTTAGATCTACCTGATTTGAAATTATATTTTGCCATTTGTTGTTTAGTTCGGATGACAGTGGTTGAAACTGAGAATCAGGAGGTTATTGGAACTAGAAGAGCATGATTTGAAATTTGGTTGGAATGGCTATTTATAGTATGACAAAGTTAAGGTAATGTAGACTCCAAAAATCATGTTATTAGATTGCCATATGGAGAATATGAAATAAATATAAACTTAGTTTATGTATGGAAATATATTTATGGCAGTCACCATAAGAAGTATATTATAGAAGAGAAATGATAGCTAAGCATAAATGGTTAAAAGTATGAGGGTATGTTAGAATTCTTATAAGGAGATTTGAAAAAAAAACGAGCAACTATCTAATATCAGAAGGATGTAACTTGTTAGGTGTTTCTCTATTATAACTATTAGAAAGATTCAAACTTGATAAAAGGGCTTTGGGTTTTGAACAAGTGAAAGTATGCATAATAAAATGGACCAAAACACTTGGGGTATAATATAGAAATGGTGCAATGCGAAAATATGTGGATGAAAGGATGAAAATCACATTGTGGTACAATTTTAAAAACATTTTTTTAAAATAAAATGTTTCACTGTTGGTATTTATCATCAGAAAAATTGTCTAAAATGTATAAATATACTTCAAATTTATGCTGGAAATGTGAAAAACAAAATCAGGACTTTTTATTATGCTTGATTGACATGTAAAAAAACTAAAAAGTTGATTCTAATGCCTACATTAATTCAGATGATTATAAATTACAATTAAAATCAGAGTTATTTGGGACTGATGAATAACACTGGGGAAATTTGGGGAATTGGGGAATAACATTGGGGAAATTTGAGCAGAGAAAAGACATTTGATGAGTGTTAATGATGATTGAGAACCCCATTTTTATTTTTTTGTCAAACAGAAAAAAATGGCTTTGTTGACAGAAAAAATGGTAGATAATAGAAAAAAGAAAGTTATGTGAAGTTAAGAGTTTAATGTAAATGTATATTTATATATGCTCTGAAAGAAAGTCAGATGTCTTACCTTTGTATTTCTTTTTTTATTTCTGCATTTTACACTTTGCTTCATTTTTCATTCTTTAGTTCTTACTCTCTTAACTACTTTGTTAGTTTTTATTTCTTTATTTGAAAATATTAATAAATTTATCTACAAATATGGTGTTCAAAATCTCATTTCAATATCCCACATTGAGGGAACTCATTCAAAGGGCCTTGGTGGTGCAGGCTGTTAAATGCCTAGCACTTAAGTTCCAGCTGCCTGCAATTAGTGCAGGCTCGAATCCCACCAGGCTCAAGGTTGACTCAGCCTTTCATCCTCTCAGGGTAGGTAAATTGAGGACCCAAGATTGTTGGGGGCAATAAGCTGACTTTGTAAAAATGCCACTTAGTAAGAAGCAGGCATATACAATGGAATGAAGGCTATTGCTGAGCGCATTGGGTTGTATCCCAAAAATTGTAAGCCTCCCTGAGTCTTCGGAGAAGGGTGGCATATAAATGTAATTTTAAAAAAAGCTTAAAGAAGGAGATAAAACCTTTTCTGTTCAATATCACTTTCCATCTCTATATGAAAAACATCTTGGAATCAAAAAGCCAATTCCAGCCATATGTCATGAAAAGCAGGTTGTTTCTTTTACAAATCACAGATAAGTCCATTCAAAGATTATGTTACTACCAGTTCATATAGGACAACTATGCAGTAGTGAACTTCCAGTATTTCTCATTCAGCCTCCCATGAAAATATATTAAAATCTGCTAATATAATTTGCTGCTTTAGGATGAGTGAAGGAGAAATTATAATGCTATTAAGTTTTCTGATTACCCAGATACTCTATGTTGGATTGAAGTCCAATTTAAAAACATATTATTAATCCCAGTGAATTTGGGATGAGTGGCAAGGATACTAAGCCAGCATGAGGTGTGGTACATCTTTGGGATTGCATCAGGGTCTGCATAAGAAGAGAGATAATGATGTATCTCAGGTAGGACTCATGCTAGTAATAATAAGGCATCTTCTAAAGTCATCCATCCATCACTGTTCCACAATGACAGCAATGAGAACAGACTTTATATCACCTTAAGGACAGCTGGTGATGCTAGCATGCTAGAAGATGCTATAAGTGATTAATTTGGGAAATGGTCTTAGGATTTTATTCAATGTGGAGAATGAAGATTTCACAGAGCTAGTATATTTAAAAATGAATTGCTTTGAAAACCTGAAGTAATAACTTCTAGATAAAAAAAATCCTTTGCATCTGGAATATATTTTCTGTTTTGGGAACTTTGGTATTTGAAGATATGAGGTAAAATTTCATCAAAGAAATAAATATACTGAACTCAAAGAGAAAAAACCTCTAAGCAATACATTTGTACTTCAAATAGCAGTGAATATAACAGATAATCAGAGTTGGAAGGGACCTTATAGGTCATCTAGTCCAACTCCCAGCCCAAGCAGGAGACCCTACACAATTTATGACAAATGGCAGTCCAATATCTTCTAGAAAGTCTCAAGTGATGGCACTCCCACAACTTCTGAGGGCAAGCTGTTCCATTGGTTGATTGTTCTCACTGTCAGAAAGTTTCTTCTTATTTCCAGGTTAAATCTTTCCTTGTTCAGTTTCCATCCATTATTCCTTGTCTGGCGCTTTAGAAAATAGCTTGACTCCTTCCTCTCTGTGGCAGCCCCTCAAATATTGGAAGACTTCATGTCTCCCCTGGTCCTTCTCTTTACTAGATTAGCCAAGCCCAGTTCCTGTAACCGTTCTCTGTATATTTTAGTCTCCAGTCCCCTAATCATCCTGGTTGCTCTTCTCTGTACTTTTTCTAGAGTCTCAACATCTTTTGTATAATGTGGTGAAAAAACTGGATACAGTACTCTAGGTGTGGTTTTACTAAGGCTTTATAGAGTGGTATTAGTATCTCCCTTGATCTTGATTGTATCCCTCTGTTAATACAATTTAGGATTGCATTAGCTTTTTTGGCTGCTGCTGCACACTGCTGGCTCATATTTAGCTGGTTGTCCACTAAGACTCCAAGATCCCTCTCACAGTTAGTGCTATTGAGCCTGGTTTCACCCAGTCTATATGTGTACTTTGGGTTTTTCTTGCCTAAGTGCAGGACTTTACTTTTCTCTACATTGAATTTCATTTTGTTAGATATGGCCCAGTGC
Organism: Naja naja; assembly: GCA_009733165.1. Taxonomy (NCBI): domain Eukaryota; kingdom Metazoa; phylum Chordata; class Lepidosauria; order Squamata; family Elapidae; genus Naja; species Naja naja. The sequence goes on along the minus strand of CM019150.1, from coordinate 135,486,203 downwards.
TCTAGTCTGCCAAGATCCATCTGGATCTTGAGTCTATCTTCTTGGGTGTTAGCTATTCCTGCCAGCTTAGTATCATCTGCAAATTTGGTAAGTTCTCCTTCTATTCCCTCATTTAAGTAGTTAATGGAGATATTGAAGAGTACTGGGCCTAAAATGGAACCTTGTGGCACTCCACTGAATATTCTTAGTCATATATTTTTTTTTAAACTTTATAAAAAAGATCAGGAAGAAATTTCTAAACTAGGTTTCTTTGTAATCTGTCCTATTTTGCATGAATAAAAGTTTCCTTTATAAAACAACTTCACACACAAAGCTTGATCTTCCATCTGGAACTTGAAAATGTAAGCCCTAATAACATTTTCATGTTAGGTGGAGATACTTCTCATTTGCCTCAATTCTTAGTAAGATGACATCCATTTCTGTGCTTCCATGTCCTTTTGAAGCAAATTATGCTGTTAGCTTCTTTTCTGATTGTGACATGGACTCTTCTTCTCCTCCGTGAAAGGGTAGTAGTGGTGGTGTTCTGAATCACTTGAGAACCTCTCTCAAAGTTTGTCTTGAAATAAACAAGGCAAACATCTGTGAAAATAAAAAGTTGTATCACCTTGACCTTTTATTGTACAAGGAAAGACATGCTGTAAAGCTACATTTGAATTGGCATTGTCATATCATTTTAATCAGCACTCAATTTGGATTGCTCTGTTTTGGCAATCAGTGCCTTGCCAAGTAAGGAAACAGCAGAACTAAATGAGATGTTGTCTTGCTCCAATTGATTAAAACATAATTCAAGGTGACTTTTTGGTGTTATAAGAAGTCATCAAAAGAGCCATATGTTGCTGTTAAGATTTTGATTTTCCTGAGGGAATTTACCAAGAGGTGTTTTTATTTTTCTTGATTAAGAACAAATTAATATCTGAAATTAAAACCAGTGCATCTCTGGGGGAAGAAAACCCACAGAAATGTTTAAAGCATCCTATTATAAGGCTCATTGGAAACTACATCTTGCAGAAGCCTCCCATACTGTGATTAATTATCACAAGCCACAATGCTAATTACTTTTCGATCGTCAGTCTGTTGCCTCCAGCATGTCTTCTTGAAGGCTACTGTGCTTTCTCCAAGTTTTGCAACATAATGGAGCCAGCTAATTAGAGTACATCATCATCTGTTACTACAAGGCAAGAAATGAGCATTTAGGCAGAAGACTTTTAAATGGGCAAGATAAAAGGGTAAGCAAAAGAATTCATCTATTTTATGATTAGCCATATTGTTATCATGTCAAAGCAAAATGGCTTGTAGTACTTTTGAAGATTCTAGTATGCTTGGCTTCCTAAAAGTATAAATGTATTACCTTAATTGGCATTACTTGTGTTTAGAGAAAGAAAGGTATGGAATTCTTGTTAATATTATAGCTAGGGAGAATTTCTGATTTCCACAGTTAAGAAGAAGACCAACTTTTATTTTACTGAGAATACTATTAGGAAATTTTGAATATGGACTTTCACAATATCTATCTATCTATCTATCTATCTATCTATCTATCTATCTATCATCTATCTATCTATCTATCTATCTATCTATCTATCTATCTATCTAATCTGTATACTTAGCTGTATTTTGAATTTAGAGCAAATGTTATTTTGGCATTATTTGATTCTCAAATTTGAACTCCCTTTTATCATAAATTTTAATAAATCAAATAGTCCAATAACCAATTTAAAAGTGACTTTGCTATTAATACTTTTTTTCTTATTTACATTATTTAATATACTGCACTAGAATGCAGTAATGGAGTTAGGCGGAACTGAATTGGAAAATAATTTCTTTGTAAATAATTTAGATTTCCTTGTGATATGTGCACAATCTTCTTTAAGGAACTGTTATGAAATAGTGTGAACATACTTCTTTGTTGAGAATGAAAGGAATGGTTCTTGTGCTGTTTTCATCACAATGTAATAAATGGAAATATCTAAAATATTGAGAGGAAACTAATTTAGAACTAAGGATAGTTAAAGTGAGAATTTTGCTTTGGTTTAGTTTAATCAAATCTGGTTGGGTATATGCTACTTTGAAATTACCTAAAAATTGATGAGAAATTAATTAAACATTTTAACGTGGACTTGTCTAATTCACACTCCCCAAATTTATCTTTAAATACAAATAGCTTCTTTGCAGTAACACACATTTCTGAATCTTGAATAGCAGTTAAGTTTTAGAGTAGAATAATGTGCATATACAAGCAAAGTGAATACAAACATTAACTAAACATATACTAGGAAAAATGTCCATGAATGTGGATTGAAATTACCTGTTTTAAAAGATATTCATGCATATACAAAAAAATGTCCTAGAAGAATGTCCCTGGAAGTTCTATCTATTCTTTCACTGTACAATAAGAATTCCAGATATATTTTGACAAAGGCACAGATTCTGAGCTCAAATCTCAAATTATTTGTTCACAGCTTTATACCGAAGCTGAATTCTAAGCAGACACATTCCCCTCATTACTTTTCTCCAGAAAAAAAAAATCTTATTCATTGTTTGGTTTTACCAAGTAATCCAAGCCACGTTTAGTTCACCAATCATAATGCAACTTATTTTTAGTTATAAATACCATATTCCTGCAATTGTGTTAGGGAGGGATTACAAACAACCACAAGCAAACAATGGTAATATTTATCAGCACAGATGGTGATGAGTTCTGATCTAGGTATAAGGGAAAAATTCTTTGAATCACACTCAGATTTTTGTCAAGCTCAATTTCATTTATGCAAAGCCAAATTCCTCACTGATTAGTCCACTCCATATCAAAAGTTAGGTGGTTTTTTGGGAAAGAAATGGAGAACTGAAAACAGCTTCACCAAGATTAAAACCAACAACTGGGGAAGAATGAACAGCCAGCAAGGAAATTGGTTCTTTGTAATTGTTGATTATGTGTCTGAATGGTCAAACAATTGGCAACTCCAAATCTCGACCAACAAATGCTCTGTCCTACACATTGGTAAAAAAAATCAGTACACTCTGTCAAGGACCTTGGAGTACTCATATCAAACGACCTAAGCACCAGAGCTCACTGTAACAGCATTGCCAAAAAGGCATTAAGAGTTGTAAATCTAACCTTACGAAGCTTCTCCTCTGGTAATATTGAATTGCTAACTAGGGCATACAAAACCTTTGCTAGATCAATACTCAAATACAGCTCGTCTGTCTGAAATCCGCACAGCATATCAGACATTAATTCAATTGAGTGAGTCCAGAAGTATTTCACAAGAAGAGCACTACACTCCTCTGCTTGCAACAGAATACCCTACACCACCAGACTTGAAATTTTGGGCTTGGACAACTATACCACCTACAGTTGGACCTAAGCATAGTACCCAATATTATCTGCTACAATGTCCTACCGGTCAATGACTACTTCAGCTTCAACCGCAACTATATAAGAGCACACAACAGATACAAATTCAATGTAAACTGCTCCAAACTTGATTGCAGAAAGTATGACTTTAGCAACAGAGTGGTCAATGCCTGGAATGCACTACCTGACTCTGTTGTTACATCCTCAAACCCCCACTCCTTTAACCTTAAACTATCTACTATTGACCTCACCCCATTCCTAAGAGATCTGTAAGGGGTGTGCATAAGTGCACAATCATGCCTACCGTCCTTGTCCTATTGTCCCCATTTATTTGTACCTATTTCCTGTATTCATACTCATGTTTATTCTTATACCTATTACCTTGTAAGCGATTGACAAATCAAATACATAAATAAATAAATAAAATAATTCCTCTCTGAACAATGAGAGAACTTGAGATCACCTACAACTGCTCCAGAAAGTTGTTCCTTAAGGGGTGACCTCAAGTCACTGATCTCTGGTCAGTTTAAACCTCTGAGAGAGGAAGAATAGCCATCTTCACTCATATCGTGGTCAGCACCTTCATGGATACTAAGTTCACATACTTCTAATCACTTTTGGGAATTGTTCATTAACAGCTTTTCAACTATTATACCACATTATTAGTACTAATTATTTTCTGTTTAGAAAATTTCAGTTTAAACTTAAACTGGTTCCTCTTCAGAGATTACCTTTCTATAAGTTTATTTCTATTTTAAATAAACCACCATATCATCTGGTTTATCCTTCTATTCACTCTTCCAATCTGGGAGCTAATCATAAGCCACTAGTACCACACTCAACTCTCTCCTCTCTCTCTCTCTCTCTCTCACACACACACACACACATACACAACACACACACACCCCTCACTATTTATCCTGCCATTCATATTTTTTATGAATCCTAGGTAAGGTTAGCTGATGGTTGGTTCAATATATGGGGAAGGAAGAATCTTCAGATGACTTATTGTTATTTTGAATTTTAAGACCATCAACTTGCCATGTGACTATGAGTAGCTTACAAAGATTTCAAAACATCAAACTACAATAACATATGACATACCATCTCTCCATTGCAACATTCTCATGATCTACATTAGCTGAATTCTGAGCATCCCAGCCAATATCTTTATCTGTGTTTACACATCTTTGTTTCCATATTTGTAATCATTCTTAAATCATTCTTCTTTTCAATATGGAAAGGGAAAGAAAAAAAAGCACTAATCACACTTTTCTTTGAAGTTAGCTGGAAATCTACTAGACACCTGGATTGCATATCAGTTAACAGAATTATTTTACAACCCTGCAATTATATTGTTCTCACCATATATGTTCATTCATTAAATCCCTTCACTTGCAAAAGCTTTAAAGATTGACTTATCTCTCTACATTTATATTTTATTGACACATCATTTTCTGTGTTCTTTTTTGCCACCTTAGTCTGTTCATAATCTTCTACTGTCAATCTTCTACTATCCTCTCATGTGGAGCAATGTCAATTTTCTTCTACTATCCTCTCATTTGGATTTTTGTGCAACCATCCTTTTTACTCCTTGAATCCTTCTTCAAAGCTAATCTTTTACAAGCAGTTTATGGATCATGTCTCTAAGCCTCATAACTCATGTCATCATATTAGTTTTGCTTACATATGTTTCAGTTCCCCCCCCTCTTTTTGTAATCTTTTCCTACATTTATTATATGTTACAAAATCATTTCCTCTGGGGATCTTTCAATCAATTTCTCAGTGAAGCATGCCATATGCAAATAGTACCATCATCATCAAAAATGCAGTTATTGACACTGGAAGGACACTTATTATGATTGAAAAAAGTCAGATGGAATTTTCTAACTACTAGAAATTCTTGATTTGCTGGAAGTAAACCTGTACATCTGTATCCAATGATACTTCAATCAATTTAATGAGACCTCCAGAGTACTCTTGTGTGAATTCACACAATACTGCATTCAAATGCATATTTTTATCTGCATTAATATGAAGTGTCTGTAAAACTACATTAGCCTTTTGGGTCCATTATGAAATACAGATAAACTAATTTCTACTAATCTACTAATTTTTTCATTTGTTACATTGTATTACAAACACAAGAAGTTGGATTAAAGTTTTGGGATTTGTTTTCCAGCTCATAACATTTGTTACAAAGCTGCTCAGCTGGAACTAGGGCTCACTTCTGTTATTCTGCTATCCATTTATAGGGTTATCAATGTTTACCCCTTTGAATGTTAATATTGTCAAGATATATATATATATATATATATATATATATATATATATATATATTTGTTTTCGTAGATTTTCACGGGTAAAGGTATGTAGGTCTTGGTGTATTCGGTCTTGTCCGTGTAAGATTGAGAATACCTTGGCAACATTTCGACAAAATCTCATCCGTCATCTTCAGGCTGGTGTCTTCAGCTTTGTTCTTCTGGGAGAAGTGCGTGATCGTGGCTGTTTTTCCCTTTTAAACTCCAGAGTTGGCTGTGTTGTTGCTTCTTGATTGGTTGATGGAGTTGATGCATGAAGATTGGATGGCTTTTTCCTGAGACCCTGTGTGGCTGAGGTGCTGGCCACGATCACGCACTTCTCCCAGAAGAACGAAGCTGAAGACACCAGCCTGAAGATGACGGATGAGATTTCGTCGAAACGTTGCCAAGGTATTCTCAATCTTACACGGGACAAGACTCGAATACACCAAGACCTACATATATATATATTTTCGTAGATTTTCACGGCCAACTCTAGAGTTGGATTTTCACAGCCAACTCTAGAGTTTAAAAGGGAAAAACAGCCACGATCACACACTTCTCCCAGGAGAACGAAGCTGAAGACACCAGCCTGAAGATGACAGATGAGATTTCGTCAAACGCTGCCAAGGTATTCTCAATCTTACACGGACAAGACCGAATACACCAAGATATATATATATATATATATATATATATATATATATATATATATATTGTTTTCGTAGATTTTCACGGTAAAGGTATGAGTCTTGGGTATGGTCTTGTCCCGTGTAAGATTATCTTACACGGACAAGACCAATACACCAAGACCTACATATATATATATATATATATATATATATATATATATATATATATAAAATAAAGGCAGCTACGTTCATTTACTGAAAATAATAACAGAAATATGGAATGATGTAGCAAGTACTGCTCCTCCTGTTCCCACTATATTGCTGGGCACAGATGCTTCCCCCATATCTTGACCTTTGTCCTTATGGTATAATGGCAAGATATAGGCAAAACCAGCACAGGTAGTGTGGTAGCCACTGAGTTTCCCTGGATGACACTAGAAGCTGGCAGCACACTGCAGCCTGGTGGAGGGGGCCTCTTGTGCTATCCCATGAGCTCATCTTCTATTCATCCTCTTATCTGTTGGGATGGAACATTCCTGATTTTCCAGGTATACAGGTGGTCTCATTTACTAACATCACCACTAACCTTAAGGATTGGTTGAGGGGTTATGCCAATGTAATTGAAGGGTTTCACCCATGTGGATCTATTCTCCAATCCCAATGCTGTATCTATGCTGTTCTTTTCTGCTTGTGAAAATGGTATAAAAGAATAAACACTGCCCAGGCAGTCAGACATCTTTGGACACTCAAATGACTGGTTACTGAATCCCCACAAATGGTGCCTGAACAGGGACAACAACCCCCCGGGGTAGGCAACAGCCAACGTACTTACTGCCGTCTGAAATAGACCCCACGGTGCACCGTCGTCCCAAGGGACCCCTTCAGCAGTAAGTATGGGTTGCAATCTGTCTCAGCATCAGCAGAAACATGTTCAGGAACTTAAATTCCTGTTACATGAACCAGGTGCAGAAGTACCTGAGGCTCACATAAATAAGCTGATTGAGGAGATAGGAAATCATTGTCCCTGGTACCCTGAGCGCAGGACGCTCAGGTTGCGGGATTGGGTAAAGATAGGGCATACCTTACATCTTGAACCCAGGGCTCCTGTTCAAATATTACATAGATGGTTTCAATGCCATCAAGCAGTGGAAACATCTGGCTCTGATGTCTCAGCAAAATAATAATTGATTATAAGCCCCACTCCTGATTATGATCAGGTAAAAATTGTCACTCAAAAATCTTCTTTAATTGGACTTTCAGCTCCTTCTGAGCATGCAAAATTTTTTGATTCTCCAAAGCCATTGTACACCCCCATAAGGAAAATATTAAAGGAACAATTAGAAAAAGGGGGAGATTCAAGCTAGAAACCCAAGACAGAGACATCTTTGGACACTCAAATGACTGGTTACTGAATCCCCACAAGGTAGGAGAAGCATTAAAATTATTTTACCCATGTTTTATCATTCACTTCTAAGGGGAAATAAAAGCAAATAAAATTGCCAATATTCATTGCAACAGAATAGGAAGTTAGCCTGTCTCTTAGCTCTCCCTAAGGAGAAAATGTAGGTATAGCTGTCTTGAGAGGTTGTCTTGAGAGATGTCAATCTTCATAATGGGAGCGCTCATCAGGCAAACAATTTTTCTCAATGCTGGAGAGCACAGTTGTGCATGTTCACTATGGAAGCAACAATGATTGTTTGCTCTTGCAATCCAACTTTCTTTCTAAGACCAGGTTAACATTAAAAGATTGTAGCCAATCTTGCCAACAGAAATAAAAAGAGTTATTAACAAGTTAGGGAAACTCTAATGTTTACAGAAGAATTAAAAATAAAAAAAATGGAGGAAAAAATGGGGCAGAACAATGATAGTACCATGGAATGCAGGATGACTGGTAAATAAAAGTAGAGTTATTATAAATGTTGCTGAAGTTTGCTCTTTTAAGCATTTTTAAAATATTCTTTTAGAACATATAGGTGGTACTCTTAATTGTTCAGTTCCTTTATACAATGTTTTCTAAGTGATCTTTGATTTTTTTTCAGCTAGTTCTAGCAATTTTTTTCTCTTACATCTATTCTTTTGTTCCTTTTCACTATTTTTTCTATTCCTTGTCCTTTTTTCCTCATTTAATCTTTCTAAATGATTAAATATAAATTGTACTTCAGGTAGCAGGAAAGAGAGAAACAGAGCAACTGTTTGGTTTGATGCAGCAACCAAACAAGACAAATACAGATTTGAACAGATAGGACAGCAGAAAAAACAGTTGCAACCAGCCTGCTTTCCACTGAGAATCTACAGGTGAAACTCAAAAAATTAGAATATCGTGCAAAAGTTCATTTATTTCCATAATGCAACTTAAAAGGTGAAATTAATATATGAGATAGACTCATTACATGCAAAACAAGATAGGTCAAGCCATGATTTGTCATAATTGTGATGATTATGGCTTGCAGCTCATGAAAACCCCAAATTCACAATCTCAGAAAATTAGAATATTGTGAAAAGATGCAATATTCTAGGCTCAAAGTATCCCACTCTAATCAGCTAATTAAGCCATAACATCTGCAAAGGGATCCTGAGCCTTGAAATGGTCTCTCAGTCTGGTTCAGTAGGAATCACAATCATGGGAAAGACTGCTGACCTGACAGTTGTGCAGAAAACTATCATTGACACCCTCCATAAGGAGGGAAAGCCTCAAAAGGTAATTGCAAAAGAAGTTGGATGTTCCCAAGTGCTGTATCAAAGCACATTAATAGAAAGTTATGTGGAAGGGAAAAGTGTGGAAGAAAAAGGTGCAAACACCTCAGCAGTGCCACAGGCTGATAGCTTCTATGCCACGCCACATTGAGGCAGTAATTGCTGCAAAAGGGGCCCAAACCAAGTACTGCATGCATGCTTATAATTTTCAGAGATCCGATATTGTTCTATGTACAATCCTTGTTTTATTGATTGCATGTCATATTCTAATTTTCTGAGATTGTGGATTTGGGGTTTTCATGAGCTGTAAGCCATAATCATCACAATTATGGCAAATCACGTCTTGAACTATCTTGCTTTGCATGTAATGAGTCTATCTCATATATTAGTTTCACCTTTTAAGTTGCATTACTGAAATAAATGAACTTTTGCACGATATTCTAATTTTCTGAGTTTCACCTGTATATACTGCATGGATCAGAAAGAGGGACTGAGAAAATATTTACAGGACATAAACTGTTTCAACTCAGGACTCCACTATAGGGCATTACATACCAAAACAACTAGAAACAAAAACATCTTTTTCCCCTTGTGCCATCTCTCTCTAAACACCTAATTCCCACAGCACTGTCTTATTTCTAAGGATATTTACACTGTCATATCTAAGAATAAATATTTATGTAGAAGGGCTGTATTAGTATTATCCTTCTCATGGTTCCTACTTGCTTCTCCTATTGGTATTTTATGATTGTATTACTTTGTTGTTTATATGTATAATAAGAGCTTATGCACTGGAGACAAATTTCTTGTGTATCCAATAATACTTGGCCAATAAAGAATATTATGTTATATTATATAAAGGGAAAGCTTCCATTTGTTTCACATGCAAAAGTTTAGGCTTGCATACTGAAAAACATAAGACCAATAAAAGAATAGAGTTTTGAAAAAAGTTTTGAATTAAATGAGAAGTGGAAATCTACAGATGTTCTGGGAGTAAACCCCAGCAGAAGAAATATAAAAACAAAAAATAAGCATTTTAATATTAGTTTTTTCATTGCAATAAAATTGCTAGAGGGAAATGTAGACCTGTTGAGTCACATATATATATTTATTGGTGGAAAAGCGTACAAATCATTCACTTGTGTACAACTATGTAATTAATATTTATGGTTATGAATTATAGTTAGAGATAAGTACCACATGTAGAGTTTACAATGAACTCCCAAAATTAATTTGATGTAATACAATCCTGGAATCAATTTTTTCTTTTCAAATCACATTGAAAGAAAAATATAAAAAGAGTGAATGATCAACAGGTTTTTTTATCTCTCTTTAAGTAAAATAAGCTATTGTGTCATTTAATGAGCATTTTCATCATTTTTGGTAATATTTATTTTATTTATTATCCTGCCTATATTACTTTATACATAATCCAAGATACAGGTTTGGCTAAAAGAGAGTGAAAGGCCCAAAGTCATCCAGTCAACCTTCATGGCTAAGGAGGAGCTACAACTCACAGTCTCCTAGTTTCCAGGCCAGCATCTAAATCGTTACACCAAACCATCTCAAATGTTGCCTAAAAAAGTGTTGATTTTTTTCACCATTCATCTTACTAGGCATTTTAGTAATGTCTGTGCCCTTTGAATGAAACTCTCTATTCAAACCCATCTAGACAAAGTATGGCAGTGCAGATTAGGAAGAGAAAAGTTATATGTCCATCCATCCAGCTATTGCCCTCAAAATGCACATGAGGATTGAAAGAACATTATTCAAAGTTCAGAATAAAGCAGAAAAAAGAGCCCTTAAAATTATTTGATAGTCTTTCCTATCCTATTCAATATATTGTGTCAGAATAATAAGTAAGCAGCTGCTCAGAGGACATAAGAATTCATTAATGTTGTTCATTCCCAAACCACTCACCCACTTCTGTATCATGACTACAAGAATAATGATTCTCTTTCCTGGGCTAAGTGTCAAAATATATTAATCTAAATGATCTGGAGAAGCATTAAATAACCATAGGATTAAGCTAATAAGTAGAATTCTTTAAGTCTAATTTGAAATACTACCATTTTAATATCAATATGCATAAAGTTTTATCACAATTATATGTATGCATTGACCTTTATGCTCTTCACTTGCCATGAAATTTGAAGGGCATCCTTTTAGGAGCAAGAACGTGCCATATCCCAAACTTAGATCTTCTGAATTTGCAGTTTACCATTTATATCTGAATGAAACTTTGACACTTTGAATGAGGATGTGACCCATTTAATCACATGAAGTGAAACCAAGGAAGGAGAAACAGTAATGGAAAGATCAGCATGATGTAGCAATGGAAAATTATTCAAATAATTTGAACTTACATGTCACAAATTCTCTCCTTTCACCAGAAGTAGAAGAAGCTTGCACAACAAGAGTCATTTTCTAGATTTCTTTTGCATGACGTTTGCATTAATCCAAATACTAAATCAGCAAAAAATGGGGTAAAGGAAGAATTCTAGCTCAAAACTAATTAAAAAGTATCCTATCAAACATTTTGTCATCTTCAATAAAATCATAAAGATAGTTTTGTATCGTAATACCATTGTATAGTTGGCAAATTCAATATAATGCAATAGTGGATAATTACAATCTAAGTTTTATAAATGAGTAATCATTTGCAATTTTATAACCTGTTAATCTCCTGACACTCCTGTAGATGATGAAGCATGGCCAATTAACGGAGACATCCTTCTAATGCTGTCCATATCACCTGGTATTTTTTTCTCTTTTCAGCTAAAATATTTGGAAGATTTATGAAAAAAATAAGGGTTACCTGAAGTGGTTTACTAAATATTTTGAATTTAGATAATTATATATTCAGGATTTTTGATATGCTGTTGGGGAAAGTGATGCTCATTCAAACAATTGTTATTTCTCTACAAAGGCAAGGAAACTATTTTTATTATTAATCCAGGTTAAAATCTACTATTGCTGTATGTAAACAAAACAGAAAGTAAATACTAAAGGAAGTTTTTTTTATTTGTTTGTTTTTTGGAGGGGGAGAAATAATTGCATGGTCAGATCTTAAACTTGTGTGAATGTCTGTTTTCAATAGGAAGTTGATTAAGGATAGCACATTTAATTTTTCAACTATAAATACCTTTTACACAGATTGTACTCTTAACTGATCAGTCAGTGACTCTTTCCTACTTTGTGTAAGACCTTCACAGAATTCTGCAGCTTTGCAGTGTCTGAAAACTGCAAAATATGATGGGGTTTTAAATACTTTATTTGGTCTGATTAGGTTTAATATTCTTTTAATGCTTTTTAACTTTTGTATTGGGTGTTTTTATGTGAACTGCCCTGAGTCCCTAGGGAGATAGGGAGGCATATAAGACCAAACAAACAAACAAACAAACAAATAAATAAATAAATAAATAATAGAAAAAATAAATTCTGTTTCATCTGTGCGTGTGTGTATGTGTATGTATACACACACGCAGAGAGAGAGAGAGAGAGAGATACACACCACTGGTGGGATTCAATTTTTTTTTACTACCAGTTCTGTGGGTGTGGCTTGGTGGGTGTGGCAGGGGAAGGATACTGTAAAATCTCCAGTCAGAGGTGGTATTTGCCAGTTCTCCGAATGACTCAAAATTTCCACTACCGGTTCTCCAAAACTGGTCAGAACCTGCTGAATACCACCTCTGATACACACACTGCTGTATAGTACACAACAACTGTGAGAATATAATAGTCAAGACACCAGTTTGTTCTTTTTCTAAAAGATTATATATTCCTATACCTATACAACTATTATTTCTCAAAAGAGTTTACATGTCTGGAATATGAATTTAGAGGACTAAAATAGGGTGAAGAACATTTCTGAATGTGTTTCATGATGTATTTATGTTGCATTGTTTTGCTAATATATTTTGTTCAAGCAGAAAAAAGACAAAAATCTATCTTTTTCTGGTTGCAGATTTCTGGCTCTTGGTTACATACATATCATCCCAACCCTTCTCTCAGATGGAAAAGAAAAGACTAATCCTCCTAAATCTAGAAGCAAAATTCAAGAGAAATTATGGACTGTAGCATTTTCTATGGCTTCTGTTTAAACTTTTCAGTTTCCAAGTTGCTAGAAAAAGTTAAAGGAAAGGAATAGATATTTCAGACATCGCTATTTCAATAGAAATTGGTAAAAATGTAGTCAGGAACTTATGTTAAATTCTTGATTTATGTTTCTTTCTTGTGTAGGATTCTTATTTGTCTATACAAATTATCACATGGAATGTATAACCTCATCCATTTCTCTGTTAGGCTTTATATCTAGAATTTTCTCACAATCTTGTAATAATAATTCAAAAGTAAAGCAGTCTAAAATCTAAGCAGTCCTCTTTTTCATGAGAGTGTAAAGCAAAGAACAAGCCAACAAGGCAGACCAACAAGGTTTTTTTTGTTTTTGTTTGTTTGTTTTAAATAATTGTTTTATCAAAAATTGGATAATTCTAAAATTTATCCTCTGCAATGTTTAATATTTGAATTTTAATATTTATAAGTGCCTTTCTATTTTGTTTTCTTCTTTTTAAATAAAGGTTGATTTTGTTTTTCATATTTTATTATTTTGTTTATCTCCTTTGTTACAAAAGAAGGGGAGGAAGAGATAAAACAATTAATTACACACCCTTTACACTACAAGACTATTAAAATCACTTCATTTTTGCATTTTTATCTTTTAATATCCAGAAAGGTGATAAAAGGCATGCAAGCTCTTTCTCTCTCCCTCTCCCTCTCTTCAGATATCAGGATAGATTCCAGATAATAGCAATAACACTTAGACTGACATACTGCTTCATAGTGCTTTACAACATTCTCTGAGCAGTTTAAAGAGTCAGCATATCGCCCCCAACAATATGGCTCCTCATTTTATTGGCCTCAAAAGGATGGAAGGCTGACTCAACAGTGAGCTGGTCAGGATCAAACTCCAGACTATGGGCAAAGTTAGCCTGCAATATTTCATTTTAACCACTGCACCACCAAGGCACTTCCTGAATACAGGAAGGTGGTGACAGCAATGACTATTGTTGTCAAAGTCAAGTGGGAATGAGAAACCTGGGGGAAAGTCCTAATGTCAGTACTTGAGGGGAGAGATTAGCAAAAAATAAGCTAGCCCAGCCCTACTCTTCTGGAGTATCTTAAGTTCACCAGCAAGTGGGATTGTTTTGTTTGTTTTGTTTTGTGAGGAGGTTTGCAATGGAAATTTTTGGTAGCTGAGGCAACCAAGCAGCTTAAGGAGAGGAAGACATGGATTGCAATTGTGACAGGCATAGATAGTTTTTAAATTAATGGAAGAAAATCACCCCTATATCATCCACTTTGTCCCCTTGTTATCTATTCCACACCCAGAATACGTGAAGACCAAATGAACTAAGCAGGAAAGCAAATTGGCTGAGAGAAGCATAATGATTAAGCTTGATTAGTAGTCTGCTACTTGCTTGGTGCACAGTATTTTGACCTGGTAGCACTAGAACATGTTGCACAGAAGTATTCTTCACATAAAATATTTCTTTAAGATTTTTTTTTTTCATTTTTTCCCTACTTTTCCTTTAGGATCATGAAATCATGCAGATAAATAATTGCCAGATTCAGAACTATGACAAACTGAAGAAGATCCTTTCCCTGGAAAAGAAATCTCCCTTTTTGTACCCCATAAAAGCTTCTAGTTGCAATAGAAAGGAGATTTCCATTGCTAGAAAGGATCCCAGAATATACAAATTTTGGCAAGATTAATGTCCCTTGTAACATGCCCTAAGAATCCTTCAATATTCTACTACAATTTAAATATGTATAAAGTCTTGGAATAATAGTTGAAGACAATACTACCACAGGAGAAGGCATTTTCATTAACCATGTAACACTTATACCTGTCAAAAGCACCTTTACAATTACTAATTAAACCTATCTTTTCTGCAGTTTGCATTATTTTTGTAAAAATGTATCAAACAATTTGAAAAAGAATTCTTTCACACTCCAAATGGCCATTTTGCATGTTACATGCATTAAGGGTTTTGTCTATCACATTTTGGATGTGAACAAATAGCATGGAACAAAGAATGCTATTTGTTTTACATTGAGAGCAAAACTTTTTTTCTTTTTAAATTTCTCACTGGAGGATTACCTTCAACCTGATCTCCAAATCACAAGCTTCTACTCTGTATGGCAGGCCTGTCAAATTGGTGGCCCATGTCATGTACAGGCCATGCCCATCCCAGCTCTGCAAAAGCAAAAAAGTCACGATATGTCATGATCCTGCCTGTGACACAATCGAGTTTGACACCCATAGTGTATGGGAATAGATAACATATAGATTGTGGAAGAATTTAAGAAAGTTCAATATTAATGAATGTCTTAGCATATAGGAAATAGGTAAACTGTATTAGCTAGCGAATATGCTTCAAAATTATTTTACTTGGTGGTTTGTTTATATCCCACCTTTATTATTTTTACAAATAACTCAAGGTGATGAACATACCCAACACATCTTCCTCCTCGTATTTTTCCCACACAACCTTGTGAGGTTAGTTGGGCAGAGAAAGAGTGATTGGCTCAAAGTCACTGATCAGCTTTCATATCTAAGGCAGGAATAGAACTTATGGTCTCCCACCTTCTAGCCCAGTGCCTTAACCACTAGACCAAACTGATCCATTGCATTAGACCAGGGATGTCAAACTCAAGGCCCATGGGCTGGATGCAGCCCGTGATGTGGTTGGATGCAGCCCGTGAAGGCCCCACCTGCCAGTGCAACCCACACCCACCCAGTCAGCCATGCCCATCCAGTCGGCCATACCCACCTGGCCCCCCAAAGTCAACCACTTCATTGATGTAGCCCTCAATGAAATTGAGTTTGACACCACTGAATTATTATTATTATTATTATTATTATTATTATTACTATTACTATTATTATTATTATTTAGACTTGTATGCACCCTTCTCCCTAAGGACTCAGGCGTGAACATATAAAAAGAAATATATTTACAATAAAAAGATATTAAATACATACAAGTCTATAAGTTACTAAAAACATTAAAACAATTAAAATTACGATAATAAACAATACAATTAAAACAACCCACCCCCTGGGTCAATCCAGGCCGGCCTGCTGAAACAGCCAAGTCTTCAGGTCTCGACGAAAGGAGCGGAGATCAGAGGCCAAACGAAGATCCACAGGGAGCTGATTCCATAGGGTGGGCGCTCCCACTGAAAAGGCCCTAGCCCTGGGAACTGCCAGCCGACAATGCCTAACTGATGGTATTCCCAGGAGGCCCCTCCTGTGGGAGCGCACGGGGTGATCGGAATGTGATGCTGGCAGGAGGCGTTCCATAAGTACCCTGGACCCAAGCCATTTAGGGCTTTATAAGTTGTTACTAACACCTTGAAGGAAACCCGGAATTAGCCTGTCAATGTTTGGTGCAAGAGGAAGTACTTAGAAAAACTATTAGAGGAAGTGAGCTTGACAGAGCTAGTGGAAAGTTTTTTGTAGCAAAGCACACATCTGAGCAACTTACTTTGTCTTCAGGTTTTCTCTTCAAGCAATCATATTCTTACACATCTCTCACTTATTTTTGCTTAATTATAAATTCTTCTTACTTGTACCTAAACAGAAATCCACGCAAAAGCATCCTGAAGTAAATTCAACTTTTCAAAATCTGTAAGGGTTTTATAAAGCAGAAGAGAAAAGAAAATATGATGAAACATCTATTTGTGATTTCTTATATTTATTTTTTTCTTTTTCTTTTTTCATGGCACATATGGCTGATGTCATCCATAGGACAAGTAAAAAAAGTCAGAACTGTTTAACTTTCCTCTGATGAAACAAATAAAATGTGAAAATTACAATATTTATGTAGTTACTTACTAAGCACATTTAAATTATATTAAAGTAACCAAAATATCTTTACAATCCTTAAGGCATGTCACAACTTTTGAGCACCCCTAATGTTTGGAAATTGAAAGCTGAAAAATTTGACACTCCTAGCCTCCAAGTTCTCATAGAACTCTAGTCTAATCTACACAACTCAGTGATACAGAAAAAAGTGAACATATAGCTATTGTTTTGAATATTTGTTTAAGCTGAAGCATAATTGTCATTTACTCTGAATCATACAGTAGTTTCAGTGAAGATTATGTGTGACTGTGTGTCTGTATGTGTGTGTGTTTACACACAGACACATACACACATACAGTACATTTCTCACCTATTTACTATCTGGAAGCATTCAGCCTATTATAAGACCCATTATAATATATATAAGACCCATCTAAACCAAACTATCCAAAAGTTCTTCCACTGAGTAAAAATGACTAACAAAGGACACACACACACACTTTCCTGGGCTCAGAAGGGAAAGGTTAGTAAATTTCAACATAGTCATCTCAATTATATCTCAGTTTGGGTTATATCAGGTATAGCATAGTCTGTGATAGGCCACAACAATGGTACCATCCTCTTTTTAAAGTTTTTAAAGAAGAGGATCTCTCATCCCATCTTTCTCCCTGATTCTCTTTCCATCTATCCATCCATGCATTCATCTATCCATCCATCCATCCATCCATCCATCCATCCATCTCCAAAGCTGAAAATACATAAACTAAAGCCAACAATCCACTTTCTCCCATATGTTGCAGACATTTATTGTGATACTAATGTATTTGATTGCAGTATCTGCACTACTATTACTGCTAATCTTCTCATCACTCCTTATCACCCATCCCCTCCCACTGGTGACTATATGACTGTAACTTTGTTGCTTGTATCCTTACGATTTATATTGACTGTTTCCTAGTATGATTTGATTGCTTATTGTACCCTGTGACTATTGTTAAGTGTCGTACCTTATGATTCTTGATGAATGTATCTTTTATGTATACGGAGAGATAAATATATTTTGAGGAGTTTATTTACTGGCGCCTCACATTTCCTAGATTTAAGAAATCTTCTCCCATAGCACATTTCCTTTAATATCTTTTTGCTTTGAACTAGACATTCATTTAATCCTAATGCTGTTGGGATAGAAAGTACTCCAAGTAGTTCCTCATCAGGGTATTCTTCCTGACCTTGGTTTTGTTGTATAATCCTCACATTGTATTCAGCGAGGATGATTAAAGTCTTAATTTGATCAAAACTGCTTGAAAAAGCATTTCTAAGATATCCTTACAAATTGCTGCTCTACAATATTTTTCCATTTAAACATGTTCTTTCCTTCTAGAGGAATGAATATTCCATTTATAATTGTATAACTGTCCTGCTTATCCTTCCTAAGCAGCTTCCTGTCTCAATAAAGAAAAGAAAAATTAAAACCCTCTCATATTCTTCATTTGTAGCACAGAAGATTATACATTGTTTTGTTGAATATTCTCTTTGTTAAGAAGAGCATGTGAATTCCACTTTATAATATTTCCTTTAATTCCCAACTTACATCAATTAGGTTTAAAAATTCTCTGTACGATATGCTGATTGAGTCAAAGCAAAATCTTATAACATTTTTTTTACATTTTATAATTAAAGTTTCTTGACTATTGCAGTTAGATTTATTGACCACTTGGCCTTATTTGATATAAGAAAAGTCTATTTCATTTTTCCCAACTTTTATGAGCTACAGTAAAATAGGTAAGACGTTTGTACAACTTGAGTTACAATATTGTTTAAACAGAGGGTATTTCATGTGTCTATATACTAGTGTTTCATGAAGCTTCAAATATGTGATTCAATTGAGTATGAGTGGAATCACCTCTCTGAATTAAATTTTCAAACAAAATTTGAAAATAGGATATTTGAATGGATTTAGGACATAGAATAAAACCAGGGGTCTTTGAATTGGTTCTGAAAAATAGGAATAGCACTTAGATTTATATACCACTTCATAATGCTTTACAGCCCACTCTAAGTGGTTTACAGAGTCAGCATATTGCCCTCAACAATCTGGGTTCTCATTTTACCAACCTTGGAAAGATGGAGGACTGAGTCAATCTTGAGCCTGTGAGCATCAAACTCCTGGCAGTGAGCTGAATTAGCCTGCAATACCTCATTCTAACTACAGTGCCAGCATGGCTCTGTGGCAATTCAGAGATTCCATAGTCTTTTTGACTTTGCAGAGTCTGGGTGTCTCAATAGTTTCTTTATACAGGCAAAGCTGAAGGTATGCGAGGTACTCTGGCATTAACATGATTAATCAGCCAATTCATTTTATCATCTCTAACAAATCGTGACTATCAGAGTTCTCCTTTTCTGCTGGAATTTTCAGATCACTGCCTTATAGCATATCTAGACAACTTTTTCATTATGTGAAATCACTGGCACTCATAAATTCTGGAAAAATTACCTCAAGAAAAGGAAACACAAGAAAACAAAATTCCCTACAGATCCTAGAAAAATTATAAAAACATGGCACTGCTCTGATTGCATGGCTCTGAGCTCATGGCTAGGGAAATGTGGCCTGAAGATGTAAAAACAAATGAAAGAGATTCAGATCCTATTTTGGAAATTATTTCAGAACATCTCCTAATTCAGCTATTTTGCCACCAGATTTTAGCAATGTTAGATCTTAGGCTGTAGAAGGCATCAATGGGTTACTGAAATTGTACATAAGGTATGAGCTCGTAGCCTCTGTTAAATGAGGTCTCAGAATTCTAATGTTTTTAAAAAAAAACACAATTAAGCTTCAGTAAATGCAATAGTAGACAAGCAATAATCACAGCTAATTGAAATGCAGATTAGCTAAGTAGCAAATTCCTCTTCATCAGCTTTATAAAAATCAGTAGAAACCTAATAAGTCCCCTGGGTCATGAATATCAGGATGAAGGATCCTCAATTATTTTATACAGCAACTCTTTTTAAAAGATATATTTGATTTTTTTAAAAAACAACAACACAATTATACATAAATTAGCATATCATACAGAAGGGACCATTTTAACTCTTTTCTGCTTTTACTTGTGCTCTGAATTTTAACCCCATCCTGATAATTTGAATAGGCTGGGGGTGTGGGGAGAAAGGGATGTATGGATGTCATTTCTATTTAAAGTGAGTTCGCTGGAAGAGGTATGCCATTTAAATCTTTTGCTTCTGTAAATGGTTCTGATTCTTTTAGCTCAGACTTACAGTACATGAAGAACACAGGATGCAGTAAAATCCATCACAGTATGTATAGTTTCAATGGAGCATTTCACCATCCACCCAAAAACAAAGAGAAGTTGACAAATATTGTTACGAAAACACACTATTTTACTAACTTTTTGTTATTTTCTGTAAGCAATTAAATCCTTTGCAGATATAATCATTCAAAACTGTTTAGTAATATTCAACACACAAATAACTTGTTAGCTCTTTGCTAAAGACTGCACATTTAGAGAGAATGGCAAAAGATGATACATCAACACCAGAAGTGCCTTCCCTCAATTCCAAGAGCAAATTAATTTTTTTTAAAAAAAAATGAAGATAAATTTGAAAGAAATCCTCAAGCTTCTGAGAATAAGGTAGAAAAACAGAAGCTTCTATTGCGAAGAAAGACAGTTGCAAGGCCCTTTACTGCATAGCAGCAATATAAATGCATATCTTTTTCTTTGAACTTCTTACAAAAACAGCAGAATGTCTGATCCAGATCAGAGGTACAAAAGAATATAAATTTTGATACTTTGTTCTGCTAGTTTGCATTAGAAAACCTGACAGATGTAGTTTAAAACAACTGTAATCTATGTGTTCATTTCCTCATTCTTCTCAGTTGAGATAATTAATCAGATTTACATTAAGGCCAAATAGGCACTATCCTAGAGTACAAATCAGTGGTGGGATTCAACATTTTTTACTACCGGTTCTGTGGGTATGGCTTAGTGGGTGTGGCTTGGTGGGCATGGCAGGGGAAGGATAGTGTAATTCCATTCCCTCCCCACTCCTGGGGGAAGGTTACTGCAAAATTCCATTCCCTCCCCACCCCACTAACCTGCTTTCTAGCTCCATTCTCCTTTGCAGGGCAACAAAAGAAGATGCAGCCAATCAGCTGGGACTCAGGAGGCAGAGAATAGATGGGGCGGGGCCAGTCAGAGGTGGTATTTGCTAGTTCTCCAAACTTCTCAAAATTTCCACTACCAGTTCTCCAGAACTGCTAAATACCACCTCTGGTACAAATGCTTAGGATGTTTCAATGCCAGCCTCCTTCCAAATTTTTCTAGAAATGCAAATCTTTGGACATTGGTGATGGCACCATCAGTCAATGTGACCACAAGCACCATATAATTGTGAACTGGCACTGGTCCTCAGAATACATACCGTGTTTCCCCGAAAATAAGACCTACCCCGAAAATAAGACCTACCCCGAAAATAAGACCTAGTGTGTTTTTGGGAGCCAAAAAATATATAAGACAGTGTCTTATTTTCGGGGAAACATGGTAGTTGCTGTTTGATATTGTTTTATTTGGCAATACTTTTTTGACTTCTTTCTCTTAAATTGAGGGGAAGAGTGGAGGAAACCCTAATACAATGAAAACCTCATTAATTAGTATATTCTAAATGATGCTCTTATCTCCAGGGAATGATAAAGCTCAGTGCACAGCATATCTCCAGCTGTTACTGTAAAAAATAGTTTGTTAGATCATATTATAAGTACATGAATAAAGAGATAAAGGATGTACAAATATTTATTCAGAATATTTAATATAATGACAAGAACTTAAAAATAGCCTAGTAAGCATAACCGTAAACAGTGCTTAGTCTATTATTTATCACTTTTGTCTTGGCACATTTGTTTCCTTTTTAAAGAAATTGCTCACTTGTTAGTTTAAATTCCTAAGACATTGTCTTATGAACTGTGTCACATAATTTAATATTATGGTAGTAGATTTCTAGGTTCTATATAATAGTTATTTGATATAGATGCTGGTTGAACTAATATTCCAAACACAGTGATGTACTATGCCTGGGCTTTTTGCAAAAGCTCAAAATGTTATGACTTTCCAAATTTGAAAGTTGAATTTTTGAGGCAAAATGTAAATTGGAAATTTGGGATTTGAAATGTCAAGCTCCATCAGTAAATGTCAAGTATTAATTTATATTGGTGGAATAATTGATGATATTAAATTAATAAAGATATGCTTTAAACTCCAGTGTCCCCTGTCATTATACCATTTAATGTTGATTGCTCCATGTCTACTCCATGTCTATATTTACATCTACTGCATGTCAGCTGCCAAACTTTACTGTTTTATGACTATTATACTAAAATACTTCATACTGCCTGTTAATTATTGTGCTAAAGGTCAATATTGATCAGATTATGTCTGAATGCTGTAACAGTGGTTTGATCATTCTAATGAAAGCAACCAGCTCTTGCAGATCCTGTTGCTGTTTAACCCCTATTTAACCCCTAATTAATATTAGGCTGATGTATGTCATCATTTTTCTGAAAGTATTATCTTCATGTGAACGTGTTCTTTTTTTCCCTAGTCTTTTGTCAAAGTGTTTCTGAAATCCCATCAGATGCATTTTGTGTTGAAATTGAGTTTCCTTGTAAAATAGCAGACGATGATGTTGTTTCTTTAGTCTTACTTAAAGTATTTCATACCGTCATTTCAAAACCACCAAAGAATATGTACAGGGTCCAAGGTCACTATGACAGTACCAGACTTTTTAAAGAGCTCTGTCTTGCTATGATCATGGAAGCCTTTTTATAGGTAACAAAAAAGAAAAAAGGAAGGAAGGAAGGAAGGAAGGAAGGAAGGAAGGAAGGAAGAAAGAAAGAAAGAAAGAAAGAAAGAAAGAAAGAAAGAAAGAAAGAAAGAAAGACTTCATATTTTGAACAGGTTTGACTGCCACAGCTCCTAAAAGTTTCCTGGCCAGAGGTTGAGGTGAGATGGAATGGTGTTATATGGGATATGGGACTGCTGATAGTCTGAAATTCTGCTCTCCAAATCAGGTAAATGAATGAAATAAATACTCCCTAACACACATATATAGCTATACTAACATTTTTTTGTCTTCTGTTTCTCTTTGCCCAGAAGGCTAGCAAGGAAAAGAGAAATGGCTGCCAGAGATTTCTGGTGACTACTTGCATGTTTTCCAGTCAGATAAAGGGCTACGTGTTATTAAGCTCAGATGAAACTGACAATCCTGCTGAATCTTAAACTGCTTCTATTCAAACATGTTTTTATCAACAGCATCTTCTTTTACCCCAGCCCTAGATATGAAATAGCATCTCTTTGCTATTCATATCTAGGGCTATTAAAGAAGCCCAACTTTATTTGGGTTTCATGTTTACTCTAATGAATGGATTCTTCAAAGCAGTAACATTCCCCCTCTTCAAGCTTGTGCAGAACCATTATATTAAATTAGGCTTCTAGTCAATAGTTCTTGACTATTGGAGATGTGCCATCCTTACACAAGGTCCAAAGCGTTTTTTTTTTTAATTATTAGATTATAGAATATGAAAGCAAATAATAAGACACAGTGGGGAGGAAAGGGGGAAAGAAAAGTGAGGAGGGAGGAAGAAAAGAAAAAAAAGTGTTGACTTGTGACTCTCTCTGTTGCAGTAGAATAAAGCAATAACATTGAGCCTCAACTTTTTAGTTTTCTATAATAATATAAACTAGCCATTTCTAAAACAGCAAATCAATCTAATCTAAGTTTCATCTTTTTCCACCTCAAACACCAAGTCCAGAAGCAGTCTCCATGTAGCAATAAAAGTACTTCTATTCTTTTCTTTAATCAAAACAGTCAATTTAGCCAACGTTGCCAGCTCCATCAACTTCAGTAGCCATTTGTCCATATTGGGAATCAAAATGTCCTTCCATTTTTGTGCCTACAGTAGTCTTGCTGCCATCAACATATATAAAAAGTCCAAAGCATTGCTGAATCTCTCCTGGAACATACTTGGCTCTAATGAGCATACCACAACAGATCTCATGCAATTATATTTAAAATGGTTAAGCTGAATATTAGCTTTTCCGTGTTTCTGTTGTACTTTGGAACCATCTGTGAACTGTTACTATGTTTTACAATAAAGAAGCATAATTGGAAGCACAAGCCAAAATATTTGGCCCCCTCAAAAGTAGATCTATGAACACTGTATTGTGAAAAGTTCACAGGCTACACATTTCAAGTCACTGGCAAAAGATTTACTTATGCAATTCATTTTTCTGCTTCAAAATAGTTAGCTCAATCAATTATTATTTATATGAATGGGGTGGTTTATAATTACCTTTTTCACAACAGAAACAAAGTGAATGAGATTTGTGTAGTGATTGGGGTGATTACTGGATTTTAATCAAGTATGAACTCAACATACTGTGATGTGTTATTTAAAGAAAAACTGAAAAGGACAAGCTGTGTATTACAAAAGATGATTAATAATTACCTTATTTTGATCAAGCATTTTGTTTTCCTTGCAATAGGATTGGTAAAAATCTATAAACAGTTTGACAGTTAAAAAGAGGCATTTTAGTGTAAAATGATCGTCTTGGCTTATTTCATTGGCTTTGCATGAAAAAGCAAAATAAACAACCAGTACATTCCCATCATAGCTTGGAGGAGCCAGTTCTCATAAATTATCTTAAGATATTCGGGAAGAGGGAAAAAATGCTTCAAGTGGTGGTAGTAGTAATACCAGCAGCAATTTCCTCAAGCCCCACAAGGTCAAATCTTAAACATCGTCGGATATGATTTATAATCAATTTACAGGAATCATACAAGGATTTGCATATCATATATGTAATCATACAAGAGTTTATAACACATTTATTATGCACTGGGCCACAAACACTACAAAACCATGAGATATTTGAGGGTGAGAATCTCTTATTTTGATTGATAGGAAAATAATGGCAAAAATCGTCCAAATGGGTGTCTGTGATGGAATGAATGTTAATATACTAATATAGACCTTGGAATAGGCTACAACTGTCACTCTTTTTGTTCTCATGATAATTCATGAGAGTTTCAAGAGAGAAACACAGAGATGAATCTATAAAAGGGAAATCATGGGACATTTATTATAAACTTGATCTAGAAAGCCTTTGATAAAATATATCAAGAATTTCTTCAAAACTGTGCAATTTATATTTTACAGTAAATTTGAGAACATTTAAATTTTGGAGTTTTATCAGAATGAGAGAATCTGTTTACATTGACAACAGAGAGCTTCATTTGTTTGTTTGTTTGGCTTAAAAAATAAATTCCAAATCAAACAATTTCAACAGGAGAACTATCACTTGGAATTTGGATTGATTTAATTGAGGAATAGACAAAGCAAACCAAGGCAAATTTCTCAAACAATGCTTGATAAGGAGAGTTTAAAACAATTTTATGACCAGATTCCAGGAAACTTGAGTTACAGATCAAAAACAGAACTCTAAAGAGAATTGGCTGGCTGATTTTGTATTAACCTGGAAAAAGATATGAAATTTGAAACAAGTACATGATGTTAGACAGAGTTACTCTCCCCACCTCTCTTGTGGGAGAAAGTTCATGTAAAACTCTGCTAGAAAGAAGTTCCCTGAGGTGGAATCCAGCATGAATCTGAAAAGTTGGAAGACTAAACTTCTGGTCCTGGTGATGGACCCAGATTAGATCCTGCGACATTCATGAACACTTATATGCTGTAAATTTTCCTGGAGAATAATGCAAGAAATGTTCACTTCTATTCATGCCATGTCTACTTTGTAGACCTGAATGAGTTGTTGAGTTAAAGAGCTGAAAGCTATAAGAAGAAATGAATGCTTCTGGAAGTTAGGAGCTGATATTTGACAGGAAAAAAGAAAGGAAAGGAATTCCTTTATTCCCCCCTGAGTTCTTTATTTTTGCTTTGCTTGTTTTTTTTAATTTCATGATAATGCTGAACATTCTAAATAGGACAATTGCATACCTAGTGCAGCTTGAAGAAATCAATTCACATGTAATTAGCCCAGATGAATTTCACAGCATCAGCATACAATTAAGAGTAACAGCTCATTGTTGAATATAGAAACTTCCTCAGACAGTATCTGGAACTGTTAGGGGAGATATCATTAATTATTTAATGCATTAATTCCAGAGAGCAGGATAACTGTAATAAAATACACAAGTATTGCTTTTCCTTTTGTTACAGAACTGATATTCTTATTTGGCAGCACTATTAGAACTCTTTTAAGGAATGAGAGAATTAAATCCCCTTTTCCATGTAATTACTGGACTGAATGGAATAGAAGTTTACTATACCACACAGTGATAAAAAGTAGGGAAAACCTGTTTTTGTCATGGTTGGTTGAGTCAGTGCAGAAAAGCCTTAGGCCTGCAGCTTATGAATCATCCTTTAGCCATATTGAATGGCTAGCTATTTATGGAGTGAACAAGGGAGAACTAATGCAATATATTTCAGAAGGGAAAAAGATTTTAAGTACCCTAAAAGATAAAAAATATAATTGTAGAATGGAAAGAGATGAAAGGAAAGGGAGGGAAAGGGGGAAGGGAAGGGAAGGGAAGGAAGTAAACAAAACAATGAAAAGGGGTGTGGGGATGCTGAAGTAAAAAAAAAGGAATTAAATCATTCATTTCTAAGAGAAAGTGCCATTAGTGAAATAACACTTTGTTTCTGAAGTACAGAAATACATTACAGAAAGACCTTGCTTAGTGACCATGACTGGGACCAGCAACCTCAACACTAAGCACTGTGGTTGCTAAACAGAGACTCCCATGACAATAACTTATGACCACCTCTATTTTCATCATTAAGCAAAGCAACAGGTGACTGCAACTTACACTCTTACTTCCATGTGTTTCATTATTTCTGCTTGTTACAAATGCATTGACTCTGCTTGTTGTTATGTGCAAAGCACATAAATGGTGATCCTGTGATTGTGTGATGCTGTGGGGATTGTAAATATGAGATTTGGTTACAAAGCTATATTTTTTTAAAAAAAATCATTGTTACTTTAAAAGATAATTAAATGAGACAGCTGGTAGCATGGTCTACCTCTAAAAGAGAAAATGGATGACAATTAAGTATCACCTAAGCAATTTTGAATATTTCTACATACAACACAAACACACACATAACACTTTGACACCTTTTCAAAAGATTGTGAGAGCAGTGATGGATTGCAAGTCTTCCTCTTATTTGAGGCTGGTTCTCTTCATTCCTAAATCCAATGCTGTCCCTTTATTACTCTAGGAAACATTTTATGCTCGCCAATATCCTGAGTTCCCAATCTCCATGCCAGAAATGGAGTTCGATTGAAAATTTTGGAGGCAGAAAATTACAGACAAAAGACTGGCCTCAAGCAAGTTAAAATCCACCCCATAACACTGCCCTATTCCTCACCAAGTCTGGCATTGGAATGAGTTGAAAAACAGTCAAAAATTATGTACAACTTTAAAAGGGAAGACTGACAAAGTTGTTCAATTCAATTTAGGGAGGTTGTTGATTTCTTTAAAGATGCCTACATTTGGCTCCTAACATTTTTGTAAACTAAACTAAACACTTCTCAGATTTTTTTAAATGATGGTTAAAAACATCTCCAAATAACCAACAATTAACAAAAGAAAGACAAACACAACAGCAGCAAGAGAAAAAGACTGAATGTTTGTCATGCAAACTAGAAATTGAGCATAGTGTTTCTAATCAAAATAAGACATCTTTATGTATAAATCATGAATCAAACATGTCTTACTCTCTGTGGCATTTTTATAGAAGAGAGTAATTTTACTGATTGGTAATATATTAGAAAAGAAGCATGTATGCTGCCAGATAAAGATACATTTAATTATCATAATTAAGCTTTAAGACTTATGCACTGTATACAGTAAATTGCATTGTATTAAAGATAAATTTCCCAAAAGACAATTAAATAACTGATTATCTATTTTAAATGCATTCTCAAAGGCCTTAGATACTTTTTTACAATGTTATTTTACTAATAAAAGTATAAATTGTATTATTTATGTCATATTCCTTACAGTGCAATTAATTTGGTAGCATTATGTTTTATAAACAAAGCATAATTGCAAGAACCTTCTATTAAATAGAGGGCAAGATTAGAGCAGATTCACTAGCTGAAAAGCTTCTTGTGGCACATACATTGCTGATATTCCTCCATTTCCAGCAATACCTTCTATTGATAGAACATATTGGTAGAAATAGGCCAAAGTAAAGAATGCACAGGGGCACAATGGCTCAGCAGTTAAGATGCTGGGCTAGTTGACTGGAAAGTTGACAGTCCCAGTACGAGTCCCATGAGCCGTACAATGGGGTGAGTCCCTGTTACTTGTCCCAGCTTCTGCCCACCTAGCCATTCAAAAGAACGCAAATATGAGTAGATAACTAGGTACCACCTTGGTGGAATGTTAACAGCATGCTGGCCACATGACCACAGAAA
The DNA here is from genome assembly GCA_009733165.1 of Naja naja. Lineage (NCBI taxonomy): Eukaryota > Metazoa > Chordata > Lepidosauria > Squamata > Elapidae > Naja > Naja naja. Next base: position 135,457,839 of record CM019150.1, on the reverse strand, counting down.
TGTCTTTGGACAATGCTGGCTCCCTCTGCTAAGAAATGGAGATGAGCACTGCCCCCAGAGTCGAACACAACTGGACAAGAAAACCTTTACCTTTACATTTACCTTTACAGAATATAAACAAAGCTATGCAGTATTCCATAGTCATGACATATCTCATACATAATCCAAGATGAGTAGATTATGAATGACAGAGTTCTAATTATTTATTGTGAACTTGTGCACTCTTCTTACCCTAAAGTTGTGGATTGTCCATTATTTACTGAAAGCTAAAATGAATGAAGGAGTGTCAATCTGTGCTTTGCAGGCTACATGCAGCTTCTGAAACTGGAGATTGTAATACCATAATTTGGAAGAGAAATCACAGAAATGTGGCTATTTCTTTTTTTGTCTTGTTTTTCAAGATTAAGAAAAGAAAGAGAAACATGAGGCTTTTAGGAGGCAAAATGCTCCCATTTCCACCTTTAAACCACCTCCAAAATCATCTTTAAACCACTTCCAAAACCACCTCCAAAAAACCCAAATTGTTTGGTGGCCACTTCAGAGTAGCAAAATAAAGACTATTTTTCTCCCTGATCTCATTTTTATCTTTCATTTCTCTTCAAGGAAAAGAGGACAAGAAAGGATACAATGGGTTCTGTTATGTATGCAGGTTTGAATGTCATTGGTTAAGTTTGAACTGTTCTTGTAAAATGTCAAAAATGATTGGTTTAAAAAGTGCGGGAAAACCCTGCACTCTGATTGGCTGGCAACTGCGGCTGCTGGCTATGAGTAGCAGCCACAGACCAGCCAAATCGGGTCTGTTATGGGCTGTAGTCACTAATAAACTCTTCACTGAAGCACTCCGCATCTGACTCTTTATGCAAATCTAACAGGTTCCTGAAGCTGAGATCTAGTCTACAAGACTTTGTCTATCCCTACTGTATTTCTTCAAGATGCAACTATCTTAACAGGAGCCCAACTTTACATCTGCAGATGACATCTCTGGAACTAATGGCACTGCATGATGCAGAACAGATAAGCAAGCCAGTTCTAACTCAGAAGGTCATCACACAGCCCATTACCCAGGTCGTTACAACACAAAAGGCTGAGAGACACACAGCCAGCACCTCAGCCACACAGGGTCTCAGGAAAAAGCCATCCAATCCGCATACATCAACTCCATCAACCAATCAAGAAATAACAACACAGCCAACTCTGGAGTTTAAAAGGGAAAAACAGCCACTATCACACACTTCTCCCAGAAGAACGAAGCTGAAGACACCAGCCTGAAGATGACGGATGAGATTTCGTCAAAACGTTGCCAAGGTATTCTCAATCTTACACGGGACAAGACCCAAATACACCAAGACCTACATACCTTTACCCGTGAAAATCTACGAAAATATATATATATATATATATATATATATATATATATATATATATATATGTTAAAATATGTAATTGAGTATCCAAATGATATTAAAAAAACAGAATATGATAAGCTGGAAAAAATTATGCTATTATGATTAAAAAGTGTGAATTAAATAAAACTCTACAGGTTAAACTTGGCTAAATGGAAACAAAAAGGTAAACTTAATTTTCTGCTTTTTTTCTTTTTCTTTAGTGTATACATATTATACTAGACATGAAATAGAAAATGTAATTGATTATATAAAGGATATGGAAAATAGAGAATGTGATAAATCTGAAGGGATTATATTGGAATGTAAAGTATTTGTAATAACAGCATTATGTTATGATCAAAAAGGAGGGGAATGAAAATTTATTAAAATTTTATAGGTAAATTTTGGCTAAGTGGAAATAAAGAAAAAATATGAAATGGTTATATGAATATCTCTGGAATAAATATAAGATTTATTGTAAACTGGGGGATATACCATGTGGATCCAGAATATATTAATTTTATTTTATTTTTACTCTTTTCTGACTGTTTATTATATATCAGCCTTGAGAAAGTTAATGAAGATAATAATGAATAATGTAAAATAAAATAGGTGGTAAGCTGAAAATGGAAATAATAGGGGATAAAGAATTGAAAATATATGTGAGGATGAAATGTTTTTGATATTGAATTAATGAATTGAAATATGAAGTAAGAACTTATTTAAAGATCAATGGAATAATAATGATTTGATGTGATATTAGATAAGAAAGTTGAAAATGTAATTATGAGTATGTATAAATGTTCTAACCTGGAATCACATTGCCCAATTGAAGAGATGTGTAAAAATAAAAAAATAAAAAACTTTAAAAAAAAGATATCTCAGGTCATAGAAATAAGGTCTCTGTGATTTTCTGGAAATTAAAGGCAAGAAAAGGGATATGTGCTTTCAGACTTGCAAGATTCTATTAAATTAACATTACAATAAAGGTAGTGTTAATACTCATGATTTTAATTTCTTGTCTGGACTACCTTGAATGGCTGACATTATGGAAAATAGGAAGTTACCTTCTGAAATAAGAACAAATTTATCTATTTTGTCTCACATCATTCATTGGCTCTTTCTGACAGTGCTCTACATTATAGCTCTGAAACCCATTTCAGCAAATGTCTAAGTAACCTCATTTCTTTTTCATCATTATCAGTACTGATTTTTAAAAACTGATTTTAAAAGGTGTCCTTGTGGTCCATTTCTCAACTCCTTTCATGAAAAGATAAACGAATAGTGGAAGAGACTGAGCAGAGAGACTGCATAATTAAGGCATGAGTCAGCCTTTAACTTAAAGAATTTTACATATCAGTGATTTCACAGTGAAAGGGAAAAGTATATGATGAACTGTCTTATTGAAATGAATTACCTGAAAGTTTAAGAACATGCACTTTTTCAGTCTCAGTCTAAAATGAGCTTAGGGCAAACCAACAGCTCTGAATAAGTGCAATATTATTTATTTCTGAATCAAATCAAAGGAAGCTGCTGGAATTTTTATCTGACACAATTATGGCTTTCTTCCTCTCAATACAAATAGACAGTTTGAAACAGATAGCTGCTTTGCTGCACAAAATAAATGATTCTTGGCTACCCATTTAAAGATGAAAAAAAACCCTCAAAATCACTTTTTGTAAATGATATACATTTTGTCCTCGTGTTTAATCCATAATTATTCCTAAGATTATCTATTGTCATATTGTTATTACTTGAGATGAGACAGGTATGGTTTACTTTTGCATTTTCTCCACTTCCCAAATAATTAATGCTTAGGGGTTTGTTTGTTTGTTTTTGATATGTTCCTCATTTAGGATAAAGTGGGGTCGACTGGATGGAGCTAAGCATTTACTGATCAGATGCCTTTCCTGACGCCTACACAAAGTTTGCAGTAGATTTTTTTTTGGCACCCTAGAAGAGCTGCTACCTAGGACTGAACTCTTAACCTTCTAAGTGGAAGTCAAATGTCTTCACCATACCACTCAATTAATGCTTATCACGTGCATACTAAATAAGCAATTGTGTGAACTAATGCAAAGACATGTGAAGAATACAGGCAGTCTTTTAAATATAGAAACTCATAACTTCCTCATTTCAGACATCTTAACTGGCTCAATAAAATGCTTCTTTTCAATTCTTCTGATGCTTGTCTATGAATAGAAGATCCATACTTGTCCATGTTGCATTTATTGAAGAAAAAGTAGTCAAATAATGCATACTCTATTTGTTATTTTTAGCTTGCTTGACATCTCTCAAACATTTAGCCCAAGCAGAAACATCCTCATTTGTTGTGATGTTTTGCTCCAAAAAAATTGCTTGGCATCTAGATTATTTGCTTTGAAATAGCAGATTGTTTGGCAATAGTGTGCTTTCAGTACTAAAATAATTTTCTTTTCAATTTCTTAACAAGTCACCATTAGTAGAAGCAAAGACATGGAAAATGAAAGCAAGTGAATTCACTTTTAATAGCAAAGCCATTATGGCATGCCTCGTCCCAAGTATGCAACAAAAATGTATGCCAGTAGAAAAGAACAACCATACAAAAAAAAGGCAATTTGACTTGAAGAGGAAAATACAGAATAAGATATAGATCCATATGCTACTCCTTTTGAGTTTATAAGATAAAAACCTGTTGAGAACCTGTGGGAGAAACAGGATGAAGAGGAAAATGTTAGGGAAATAGAAGATTTCTATTTTATAACTGCCCTTGTACCTTCCCAATGTACCATTATTGCTTGGCTGAAAACATGCAGCACTATCATTTGTTGACATCAACAAAGTTGGGTCAAAATTTGTGTATGCTCAAAGTAAAATCTACCCCTGGTACGTTTATATGAACCATACCTTCAATTTCCAGAAACAGCTAGAATTTTGTGAGATAACATAAATGCAATAGCCAATTATAGTCCATCACACCAACACTAATTTCTGGTGATCACCAGCATAAGTCCCTGCAGTCATGTTGGCAACACTTTTGAAAATAGCTTGCCACCAGACCAAGTCTAAATATATAAACATCCTAATATAGAAACTTCATCATGGAGATCAGTCATCACTTGGTCATTAGATTGCACAAAATGACAGTGGTAATTTATCACTGAGATTCATTCTTAGTATAAAATATATTTACTGTATAATGGCAACATGGAAATCAAAATGAATAAAAGGAATTTTAAATCAGCAGTCTTATATGCTCCATAATTTTCTTGTGAAGATGGACTAAAAATGACATGGAAAACCAATATAAAGCAAAATATACATTAAAATTACACACACATACTATATACTATACTATACTATATATATGCATGTTGAAGAGAAAAAAGATAGTCATTGATGTGTGTATGTATATATGTAGTCTGTATGTATAAATATGTATATGCAATGCATACATGTCTGTATATATAGACATGTGAACACCCAAACACACACATTCACCCAATGTTATTTGTTTTCATAAACATACACATTCACCAACTAGTCAGTGATGGGAAAAAATGTCTACTCATGATTTCCTAGTGAAAAGGAGAGTTTAGGAACGCTTCACATTTTTACAGCCATTTATGGCACACTGTGTACACAGCAGTGCTCTCCAATTCATGACTCAGCATGAGAAAGGTAGCTCATATACAATCAATTACCTTGAGCCTACCAATCCTATTCTTGCTGTTCCAAGCAATCTTCAAAACTGGTTTATTGTGCTACTCCTCCCCTGCCAAAATAATATATGGCTATAATGTGTGACTCTTGGGATGTGTCAGCTTGGCAAATTAGAAATTGTGCATGGCTGGCAGGCAGAAATATTTTCCATACATGAATTACCCTTCTCATTTGGCTGGGTAAATTCACTGATTGTACTATAAGCTCTGCTGGTGGAATGATTTAAAAGGTTGGTTTGGTAAGAACTTTGATAATATAGTATCATACTGGAAGGTATGAATGTATTGCATATCTGTATTTTAATCCCAGGTCTTTTATTCATGTTCTGAATAAAGGGGTTTTATTTTTGTTTTTGTATTCTTAACTGCATATAATTTAAATATTCATGAGAAGGTAGGGGATGGCTAAAATCAACTCCCCTGGAAGATACAATCATCATCAATTGTAGGTTCCCAAAGAAAAGGCACAATGTTTTCATTTGAAATTTACATTTGTTTTGAATTACCTGATGTCTTACTGGCTGTATGAATATGAGCTATACTGCACTTGGAAGTTTTCCTATTGTGCAAATGTTTAAGTTATTATGTAAGGGCGGGGTCTTGGAAACAGAGCTATAATGACTGCATAACTTACAGGGATATAACTTACTGGGATACAAAATGGCAGCTTTTTAGCTGCCAGACCATTCATCTACAAGAGGAATTGTATACGATAAACTATTTACATGGTTACTTAAAGCACCAACCCCTTCATATATACCAACAAAATAAGTTTGTTAGGCTAAATAAGTATTACATGTTACTGGATAAATAGAACAAATGGAGAGTTAATCTTAATATTTTCTTCTAATCCAAGTCCATTTTACAACTTTCTCTTTGAATCAAATGTCAGTTATTTTAAAGATGTGTGAAACTTCCTATCAATTTCTGTGACCTTATCTAAACTCCAATTATCTACTTCAAAATCCCACAGGTATCTTATTTGAGAAAAACAACCCCTGAATCCATTTCAATGTTTAGACAAGGTAAAATAAGAGGATTGAATAATGTTTCTTATCTTCTAAGAAACATTTGGGTTTCTTTTAAAAGTAATATATCTCGTAAATCAAAAATTCGTCATTTGCCCTCATACATTTCAGAACACAACTGTAGGTTTTCAATGCAGAAAACTTTAGGCAAGTAGGAAACAATTTATTCAGTAATTCATCAATTGAGTCTTATGCCATACAAAATGATAAACACTACCAGTAATCCTATTGCATTGAAGAATGAAAAAAAGCTCAGCTGCAAATCACAGAATGCAGAATAAAACACAGTTCCAACATTCAGGATATTGTTTCCTCTGGAGATATAAATGAAACCTTCCAAAAACAATGCTTACATAGTTCAGTGAATGCATCATATAAATGCTAAACCAACCTTTGTTTTTATTTTGACAGGTTGGAAAATATTTTATTAGTCCAACAACTAACTCTTTCTTGAAATGGACCAAGTGTAATTTCACTGCCACATCTAAGACAGTTGAAAAAAGGAACAGGACAAGAATTGAGTTAAAATTAAAAGGAAGTAAATTCAGCTTAATAATAGACAAATAAAACCAAATTGCTTCATTATTTGAAGACAGATTTGTCATTGTGATAATTTGCTGTAATGGCATCTGAGAAGATTTTTGAGGAATGAAAGGAAGCAATGCAGCCTAGGGAATGATCAGATAAAAAGAGAAAAGCCTACAGCTGTTTAATGGTCAGAGAAAGACACTTAGAAAGGACAGATTCTAAACTGATCAGGCTGCAGAAAAAGAAGATGGAAGATTTGCATTTTCAGACTAAGATTCTGTTAATGTTAATTACAATAAAGCACAATTAGCTCATCTGGTTGTATTTCCTGTTTGGTTAACCTGGGGAACTCTATACCACCTACCATATGAACAAAGGTAACTTTCCAAATACCATTGTTGCATTTTCAGAGAGCTATTGTGATTGAATTTAGTTGATTGGATTTCCAGGAAGGAGGGGGTGCATTCCAGATGAATAAGAGGCAACTCAGTTCAGATATTTTACATAAGAGAAAAAGGGTGAAGACAGCCCCTTCCTAATAGTCCTCAGAGTATTTGGTAGATGCATATAGTAGAGTCATCTGGAAAGATTGATATCAGGCCCCAAACCAAGAATAGCATGTGGTAATGCTTCCATGTTGATTTTTAAAAAATATTTCCATTCCTGTAGAGTGGCTGTCTGGGAAAGGATCTGGTTCTGGGAAAGGCTGAAGGAAAAAGAAGAGAACTATCAGCAAGATGGATGGCATCAGCTACAGTGGCAAAAAGTGGGCTATTGAGAAGCTATTGAAGCAAAGAAGAGGTCTGGGATAAATCATCATGAGGAAAAAATCTATGTGATCATTTAGGAGTCAAAAATTACTTGGCAGCATATAATCCACCAATCCATAGAAGATCAAACCCCTTTCCAAGAACTTTCATTAAGTGCTTGAAATCTGTGCTTTCTTAACAGTCAGGAGCATAGGTGGACACAATCCCCAAGTAATCAAAAAAAACATATCCTTTATGTCTGTGATAATCTTGAGTCTTCAGGAAAATATGTCAGTGTGAAAACCCTACCTTACCTATGCACTGTATTGAAGGATACTCTTTGGGTGAATCTTCTGGTGTCCTTCTCCTGCCAGCATTGCTATTAAGGTAAAGGTTCCCCTCGCACATGCGTGCTAGTTGATTCCAGCTCTAGGGGGCGGTGCTCATCTCAGTTACAAAGCCAAAGAGCCAGTGCTGTCTGAAGAGGTCTCCGTGGTCATGTGGCTGGTATGACTAAATGCTGAAGGCACACAGAATGCTGTTACCTTCCCACCAAAGTGGTCCCTATTTTTCTACTTGCATTTTTACATGCTTTCAAACTGTTAGGTTGGCAGAAGCTGGGACAAGTAATGGGAGCTCACTCAGTTATGCAGTGCTAGGGATTCGAACCCCTGAACTGCCAATCTTTCTGATTGACAAGCTTAGCATCTTAGCCACTGAGCCACTGCATCCCATTGCTATTAATCAGCAAGAAAACAAATGCCATATGCTCTTCTGAATGTGATAGGGATATCTTTGGAACCTCTGAGGATTCCATGTTTTTATCTGCAGTCAAGTAGGATATTTATCTATGGGTCAATATTGATTTATTTAGATTGATTTTTAATTTATTTTACTGGTATGGGAATGTCAATCTTAATAGTCTCCTGCATGAGTGACAAAAGGTTGCAATATTCAGAGCTGCTGCACTGAAGCTTCCTCCCCAATCACTCCATGGCTCCAGAGCTGTGTTGGTGCAGTGTTTAGAATGCAGCATTGCAGGATAATTCTGATAACTGCCAGCAGTTCAATTCTGAGTGGCTCAAGGTTGACTCAGCCTTCTGGCCTTCTGAGGTTGGTAAAACAAGGACCTAGTTTGTTGGGGGCAATGTTCTTGCTCTGTAAACCACTTTGAGAAGGCTATAAAGTACTATGAAGTGGTGTATAAGTCTTGTTTGTTTTAGTGTCCATTAGCTGGATTGCTTTGAATTTATCCCCATTTCTTTAGCCACTTATCATTTGCTTGTCTAATTCTTCCTTCACAGTCTGGTGGCCTCCTATTAATGATCCAATGATCATTAATAGGAGCACTATTAATGATCCAATGCTAATTTTCCCAATATTTTGAACCATTCAACTTCTGGGACCAGTGTGGTAGCCACTGAGTTTCCCTGGATGACACTAGAAGCTGGCAGCACACTGCAGCCTGGTGGAGGGGGCCTCTTTTGCTATCCCGAGCTCATCTTCTATTCATCCTCTTATCTGTTGGGATGGGGATGGGACGTCTCTGATTTTCCAGGTATACAGGTGATCTCATTTACTAACATCACCACTAACTTCAAGGATTGGTTGAGGGGTTATGCCAATGTGATTGAAGGGTTTCACCCATGTGAATCTATTCTCCAATCCCAATGCTGTATCTATGCTGCTCATTTCTGCTTGTAAAAATGGTATAAAAAGAATAAACACTGCCCAGGCAGTCAGACATCTTTGGACACTGAAATGACTGGTTATTGAATCCCTACAGACCAGCCCTTCGGTATTACAACTAGGGCCTACTCTGTGTTTGAATCTCTGTTCCAGTCTTCCTTGTTATTTTCCTAGAATATGAAGTTACCTGGCTGAAGATCATGCATGCTTTCAAAAATCTCTGTTCATTGGGTAGAACTTTAAAATGAGATGTTTCTCCTGACAGTTATTGAGGGGGAGAGAGGGGAGGGCAATGGGTCATTCTCAATATGTTCTAAATTGTCCACATGGAGGACTTCTTCTGGCATAAAATGGAAAACCAGAGCACTTTAGCTTAACTTTAGCCTGTCTCAGCAGTGGGCTTAGTGACAAGATGGAAGCTACATTATCAGGACATGACCTTCAAAAACTTTCTCAGTGATGTCCCCAGGACCCAATTGCTGAAGCTTTTCCTTGGTAAAATGTACCATTCGTTCAGCCCGGCCGTTAGCCGAAGGGTGCCCAGGGGCTGTCAGGGCATGTCTGATACCCAGTTGTGCTAGATAGGATTCAAAAAGGTTGGATGTAAATTGAGGGCCATTGTCAGAGACAAGAACATCAGGTAACCCGTGGGTTACAAAAAGCTTTTTAAGCTGCTTGATGACAGCATCAGTTGTGGTGGATGCCATAGGGATTACCTCTAGCCATTTGGAATATGCATCTACTATAATAAGGAAGGTGTGCCCTCTGGTAGGGCCAGCAAAATCAATGTGAATCCTAGACCATGGGCCCCTAGGACATTCCCATTCCTGTTTGGGGGCGAGAGGTGGGGCAGGCCTGACTACCTGACAGTTGGGACAAGATGCAACCCAGTTTTCAACCATTTTGTCAATACCTGGCCACCATACATAACTCCTGGCCAATCCCTTCATCCTTACAATACCAGGATGACCCTCATGTAGCATTTCCAAAACCTCCCTTTGCAGTTTTGCAGGAATAACCACCCTGTTACCCCACAAAATACATCCTCTTAATACAGATAATTCAGTTTGCCTGGATTTAAAAGGTTGGGCAAGGTGAAGTAGATCTTGAAGAGGCCAACCTTTCTTAATCCAGTCTATAATAGGAGCCAATAAAGTGTCTTTGGCAGTCTCTCTGGCAATTTCAGCAGCGTGTACTGGAAGCTTGGCAACAGTTTCTAGGAAAAAGGTGTGTGCCTCAAGTTCAAAGTCCTCCTTGTGACAAGGAAGTGGGCAATGACTCAGTGCATCAGCATGTCCAATGTCCTTGCCAGGCTTGTGGATAAGGTTGTATGAATAAACAGCAAGAAATTCAGTCCACCTCAGCATTCTTGGTGACAGGATAATGGGTGTAGGTTTGTCTCCTGCCACAATGCCTAACAAAGGTTTGTGATCTGTGACAATGGTAAATGTTCTCCCATATAAATACTCATGAAATTTCTTGATAGCTGCAACAATTGCCAAGGCTTCCTTGTCCAATTGGCTGTAATTCCTCTCTGCTTTGGTCAAGGTGCGAGAGTAAAATGCAATAGGGGCTTCCCTCCCACTGGGAAGCCTGTGGCTCAAACCCCCCACTCCAAAGGGGATGCATCACAAGTCAGTACAACAGGTAAATTCTCAGAGAACTGTATGAGTACAGCATCACACGCAAATAGTCTTTTAATACTGTTAAATGCTGATTGTTCTTTCCTGCCCCAGACCCAAACAGACTTTTTGTCAAGCAATCTGTGTAATGGTTCTGCAATGGTTGCCTTCTGAGGTAGGAACATGTGGTAAAAGTTAATAAGTCCAAGGAAGGCTTGCAAATCTGTTTTGCATTTTGGTCTAGGGGCTTCTTTGATTGCTTGAACCTTGGCATCTGTAGGGTGGATGCCATGCTTGTCAATCATATAGCCTAGGAACTCAACCTTGTCAGTTCTAAGAGTGCATTTTTCTTCCTTGACTTTTAACCCCGCTTTCTTGAATCTGGTAAGGACTTCAGTGAGTCTCTCTTGTAATTGAGTGTCATTTTCAGCAGAGATTAACACATCATCAAAGTAAGGCACTACCCCTGGCAGTCCTTGGAGCATCCTTTCCATAAGGCCAGATCCAATTTGGCAAAGACTGTACCCCTGCCAAGTGAATGTAATAAATGATGCACCACTGGAACTGGATATGCGCTCTGTTGAAGTGCATGGTTCAATGTCCCTTATAGTCCCCACAGATTCTCACTGACCCATCAGTCTTGACTGGTGTGACTACGGGTGTCTCCCATCTGGAGTGGTCAGTGGGCTCTAAAACTCCTTGAGCTAGTAGTTTATCTAATTGTGCATCAATTTTTTCCTTTAAGGCAAATGGGACCCTTCTGGGCTTTAAGCGAATTGGGGCACCTTGGGATCTAGGTTGAAAGTGATAGGGGTCCCCATATACTTGCCCAATCTGTCGCTGAAGACCTCTGGAAACTCAGACTTCAGGGCCTCCTCCCATTCAGTGTTGCTCACGTGATTGATGCCAGTCACCTCGATGCCTAGTGGATTGAACCACTCAAGTCCCAGCAAGCTTGGGCGTCCTTGTCCACGATGGTCAGGGGCAAATGTTTGGTGTGGCCTTTGAACTTCACGATGAATTCTCTTGTTCCAACTACTGGAATCTTGTTCCCTTGGTAGTCTTTAAGAGTCAGTGCTTGCTTCTGGAAATGCTTCTTCTGAATGTTGGGAAGTAGCCTGTGAATAGTGTCCCATGACACCATAGATAAATAGGAGCCTGAGTCCACTTCCATTTGGCAAGGCCTTCCTTCAATGAGTACCTTCACATGTACTTTTCTGCTTCTTAAGGGTGAAGAATGACCAATGGTGACTGTTTGATGAGTTTCATTCTTCCCATTTGCTTCTGTGTTGCCCCATTTTCTCACTGAAGTTGTTAGTCTTGAAATCTTTGTCAGGAAACTTCTTTCTGCTTGGTGGAGTTCTGGATGATTTGCAGACTCTTGCTAGGTGACCTCTTTTTCACAACGGAGACAGATGGTATCAAAAACTTGCATTCAGTGCGGGGTGGCCCCCACAACCTCTGCAATAAAAGTCTTGCCTCTTTCTTCCAAGGTCTTTCCTTTTCTTCTCCATTCTGAGTCTATAAATTCCTTCCTCCACCTCACTACAGTCTGAATCAGAATCTATTTGCTCGCAATGGGTTGTTGTGGATTTTTCCACATCAGGATGGCTTGAGGCCTTGTTAATTTTCTTCATGGCTGCTGCTGAGGACTTGGTAGCTTCTGCTGAAGAAGCTTCTTCTATGGCCTCCTTAAGCGTGATCTTAGGTTTCATTAATAATTTGCTCTGCAAAACCTTGTCTTTTAGGCCTAGAACAAATCGATCGCGCATGGCCTCTTCTAAGTTGATAAATTCACATGCACCCCAATGTCCCTTAAACTTGCCACGAAGTCATTAACGTTTCGCTTTCCCCTTGATCCCAACAGGTAGAATTCGTGTTCTTAATGAGGCACGATACTTGTGGCGCGTAATGGGCTCTTAATAACTTTTCTAAATCGGGCCAGTCCATTACCTTCACGTCTGCAGCTCCCGCCAATGCCTTCACCATCTTGAAAACGGCCGGACCGCAGTGGGTGAGAAAGACCGCCCTCTTCCGCTTGTCGGAAATGTCGGCGAGATCGTTTCCCTCCAAATACATTTGGAAACGATCTGCATACGAGTCCCAGTCTTCTGCCGTCGGATCGAACGGGCTGGGGGTGTTCAGCACAGCCATCTCTCTTGGCTTCTTCTCCGCGTTGTCTTCTCTTCGGAAAGGATCCCACCCTCGTCACCAGTGTTAAATTTGCATGAAGAGTCAGACACAGAGTGCTTCAGTGAAGAGTTTATTAGTGACTACAGCAGACCCAATTTGGCTGGTCTGCGGCTGCTACTTATAGCCAGCAGCCGCAGTTGCCAGCCAATCAGAGTACAGGGTTTTCCCGCACTTTTTAAACCAATCATTTCTGACATTTTACAAGAACAGTTCAAACTTAACCAATGACATTCAAACCTGCATACATAACATTCTCAATAGTCTTAAGAGAAATTGATCAGCATAGGCGATCAATTCTCTCAAATATTTACCTCAGAACCTCTAGCAACCTAATCTAAAAGGACTGAGAAAACCTAACTACATAGGTAGTCACAGAAACCAAGTGAGTTCTGAAGGAAGAAGGCTAAAGATACTGGCAATAGTCTTTCTGTATGTTTATTTGATTTAAGCTGCTTGTACAATAAAGGTTTGGTTTGAAAACAGACTGGGCTCAGCAATTTAAATATATAGACAGATTAACAAGATCCTCTAAACATTAGTCAATCACAGGATTGACTTAAAAATATTTTCAACACTAAATCTGAAAGAAATTGCTAGGAAAAAGAAAAGGCATTGGTTACATGCAGAAATAAAAAGGAGTTTGAGATTTAAAGTAAGACAAAAAGTTACTTGAAAGTAAGACATAAAAGGAGAAGATGCAAGGTTTTATCCTTGCTGTGAACCCCACTGATGAGCCCACCTGCAGCTTGGGTTCAAGGCAAGTGAACTGAGGAGCAAGTTCCAGCTAACAAGGGAATCAATTCAGTGGGTGATTTGAAAGAGCATGAAGGCCAAGAGATTGAACAGCACACACAGTTTAGGAGGGCTAGGACAGCAAATCATGAATAAGAGAAGTAATGAGCAGTCCTCTGGAATTTGGATCAAGAGCAACAAGGAGGTACAAGAAGACTCAATAAGAGCCAAAGAACCTGTTCTGCAACACTTGTGAAAGACAACTAAGGTGGTTGAATTTTGTAAATAGCTTTGAAGTTGAACTTGTCTTGGAATTCAAAGAAGAATTTACCTGATTATTCAGAGGGAAAGCGAGAGTGGGGAGGGTTCTTGAAATGAGTCTTTTAAGACTGGGCCGCATAGGTCATTCCCACTGAATTTAGTAAGTTAATATTATGTAAAACTAGTCTTGAGTCTATGTACATTTGATTGTACTTTTGTACAGTGTACAGTGGTGTAGCAAAATACAATGGTTCTCAAACTTTGATTCTGAAAACAAGAAGTCAACGATATACATTTGTTCATAAATAAAAGTATCTGGATCTCAAGGGAGACATCTTAGAACTCCCACTGTGAGAGGAAGGATAGACAGCAAGATTAATGAGACTAAATTCTATAGGACTAGAAGAGGAATTTTGTTTAGAAAATCTCTGGGAGGAATTCAACTTTTGAACCCAGGAGCACCTTCTGTGTTGCAGCAGAATTGGCAAACTATATATGAAAAGGAGTTACTTAGGAACTTCTGATTTTATGTTAGTTTAAGGCCTTTGAACTCAAATTCTTTTGGGGGCAATTACACTAAAAGCACTACTTCCAAACAATTAAGCTGATTTTATTCAGCGTATACTACTTTCTTTTCCTCTCTGTTCTATTGTAAAACACAAACACAGGTTGTATCCAAAGGTATAATAACAAGAGCACATTGCCTCTATTTTTGCCAAAAAATAAAACATAAAGCTCCCAAACCCTGAATTATTAAGCATAAAAATTCATATTAAAACAAAGAAAATGGAAGAGAAGGGTGCGCCCGTATCTGGACCGAGATGCCCTTCGCATGATCACTCATGCACTTGTGACGTCCCAACTGGACTACTGCAATGCTCTCTATCTAGGACTGCCCTTGCATACCATCCGGAGGCTTCAGCTGGTGCAGAATGCGGCTGTGGGTTGTGATGGGAGTTTCACAATACTCCCATGTTACACACCTCCTGCGCGAGCTGCATTGGTTACCGGTTGCCCTCCGGGTGAGATTCAAGGTGTTGGTGTTAACATTCAAAGTCCTTTATGATTTGGGTCCGGGGTACTTGCGGGAGTGTCTCCTGCCAATATCAAACACCGATCGCCCTGTATGTGCTCACAGACGGGGACTCCTCGGGGTGCCGTCGGCTAGACAATATCAGCTGGTGGTGCCCCGGGGAAGGGCCTATTCTGTTGCGGCCCCCGCCTTGTGGAATCAACTCCCTTTGGAGCTCCATTTTGCTCCTGATCTTCGCTCCTTCTGCCGCGATCTGAAGACCTGGTTGTTTGAATAGGCTGGGCTGGACTGACCTCCTGGGGTTTTTAAAATTATTTTAATGGTTCTTAGTGATTGGGCTTGTTCGATTTAATCTTTTTAAAAATATTTATTGTTGAATTATTGTGTTTTAATTGTGAGCAGCCCGAGTCCTCATGGAGAGGGGCAGCATACAAGTCCAATTATAAATAAATAAATAAATAAATAAATAAATAATTATAACCACATTATCTTGCTATTGTTTGCATATTCACAGTATTGCAATTTTCCCCTATGATCTACCTTCTTAAACCTGTATAAATCTATCTATCTTTCTCTCTCTCTCTCTCTTCTTTTTCTTTCATATAATTTTCATTAATTTTTTTAAAAAACAGAATAACCCAAACTACTTTAAAGAAAAAAGGAAGGCATTGAAGAAAAAGAATGCATGAAAAAAAGAAAAACAAAAAGACTAAAGAAAGAAAAAAAGATATGAAGTGACTTCTGATATTCTACACAGCAGTTATAAGTACATTTTAATCTTGCTCTCTAAAGTTAGGTGTGTTATTTTTCTTTCTACAATCTAACCTGTCTAATCATCAAACCCATAAATCACAAAGACCTGTGTGGAAAGTTTCTGACTAGAATAATGAAATCTTTGGTCATAAAACTCAAAGCATGTGCGCACATGCAAACAAATATATTTTATGAAGAAAACCAAATAATTCAATACTGCATTCTAACCACTGCATCACCATGGCTCCTTAATGAATTCCAACAAGCAATTTTTCACAAAAGGGATAGGAATTTCTTTTCCCTGTGGCTTTATAAGTCTTCAATGGGCTGGGAAGAGGTGAGTTTTACAAAACTTTTCCTTGGATCAGAGAATTACTGAATTGGAGAAATAGCAGTATTGTGCAACGCAGACTATTCTCAGGCACAAACATTCCCAACCTCCTTTTCTTCCTCTTTGGTATTCTTTGACTTTCTCAGTTATTCAGCATTATTAATAATGTATCTTATTTGTCTGGATTTTCTAAAGCAAGACATCCTCTTCCACTGAATGATCCTAAGCATTATTTTGCTAGCATGTGAAATAAAGAAGGGGTCTCCAACCTTGACAACTTTAAGATTTGTGGACTTCAAGTCCCAAGAGACCCATGAAATTCTGGGAGTTGAAGTCCACAAGTCTTAAAGTTGCCAAGGTTGGAGACCCATGAAATCATGAAATCAGGGGTGGGATTCTACCAATTTTCACCTGTTTGTTAGAACCAGTTGTTAACATTCTAAGCAGTTCAGAGAACCGGTTGTTAGAAGAAATTACTGTCCTAATCCTATAAGGAAACCAGGAAGGAAACATTCTGGTGTTGCTTACAGAAAATGCCTCTCCGTTAACCCTTATTACATTCTTGGCAGGACTAGACTTCCTGTCTCAGAAACTTCTCTGGAATTTTTTTCCCTTCCCTTGCTGGTACTTTGCTTGTGTGGAGTGACCATTCAAAGTTACAATGGCACTGAAAAAAGTGACTTATGACCATTTTTCACACTTATGACTGTTGCAGCATCCCCACAGTCATGAGAGGCCAGGGGAGGAGATGCGTGCCTCGATGTGAGTGATATTGAGTTGGCCACACCCAGCCAATAACATGACCACCAAGCCACGTCTACCACCTAAGCCACACCCACAGTACCGGTTGTTAAAAATTTGAATTCCACCCCTGCCTGAAATAAAGAATATCTACTGATTGATTTTAGATTGCTTGCCATGTTTCTACAAATATTCCATTAATTCATCTATCCTTGTAATTTGATGATGGAGTACTGATTTAGCTTCATAGAATTAGAACTTCTTATAACTAAAAAACATTGCCAACCTTATAGAATTTCAGTATACTAATGCTATGTCTCTCTGATCTTCATTGAATCTGTATCTGTCTAGTTTTAGTATGGTATTTTAGAATATCTATTCAAGGCTGAAAATTTCGTCTGAATTCGGAGATCTTTTGGAAGACTTTCCTAGATTTTCAGTGCCTGTTTCCATTTTCAGTAACTTTACAGTTGTTTTTCTAAATTGTTTTTTGTCTCTCAGAACTCTGAAATTCTTTCTTAAGCCCTTCCTGAAATACTTATCTTTCTTGGCTTTGACTTCTCTTGTTCACAATTTTACCATCTGTTCTGAATCCCAGATAGTTTTCTTCTGTTTCTTGGTTTTTGAAAGTATCTTTTGACAACTTCCTTGATTTTATTCCCCATTTTAATTGATTTTCTATCTATAACTGAGATTTAGAACTTCAAGATGTTCTTCTTGAAAATAAGGGGTAAATGCCCACATTTCAGAAACTGGTTGAATTTGTTGCTCTGCTTTAGGTTGATTTGAAACTTTCAGATGAGCAGTTCACAATGTGTTCTACTATCACCTCTTGGCCATGTTTTTTTCCCCTCCTCTCATAACTATGAGATGTTGCTACCAGTTTGGCTGGCTCAAAAATGGGATGGACAGTCATGGGGATCAATGCCTATCAGCCTAATGGCAGCGTGACTGCCTCTGGAGGCCATCTTCTGGGAAACTAGTAGGCAATGTGCAGTTGGCCACTGTGAGAACAGACTGCTGGATTAGATGGACCCAGTGTCCAATTCAGCAGGGCTTTGCTTATGTGTTTATAACTGAGCTGTTCCATCTCCTTGCACCAATAATATAGTCAATTTGATTTCTGTCTGCCCCATCTGGTGCACATATATGCATACAGACATCATTTTGGCTGTTTGATGAATAAATTAGCAACAAAAAATAATAATAATTGGATTGGCAGAAGCTGATGTATCATTTTTCTGTTTCATTTATTTCTTAGCCCATACAGTCCAACTACAGTTTCCACTTTACTATTGTTCACTTTGGCATTCTATGTCTTCAATTGCTATCCAGTTGTTTTCCAAAGGACCCAGAAGTATGATTAAAGCCCCATTTGTTTTCCTTTTGTTTGTTTCCATATGGTTTTGTCATATCTGCTATTTCTATTTTTTTATTTCCTTGTTTTTAAGTATATTTTAATGATTTGCAAACTGCCCAGAGTCACTTGAAGTTGGAAACCATATAAATTGTTGTTGTTGCTGTTGGTTATTGTTGTGTGGGTTAATATTGTTATTGTGCATCAATGGTTGGAGCATACACTTGAACAACCATCATATTAAAATCTGAAAAGTCTAATTTATATTCTATCATTGACTGATTTGCAGCGAAGGACTGTCTTTAAAGTCTTTGACTCACAGGTTGTCAGCTAGCTATACAGGATGTAGGAACATATTTGCCTCCCATCCTGATATAAATTCCATGAGAAATAACTAAATTTGCTTAAGGATCCAAAGGTACACATCCCCTAGTTAAATAAATTAGGTTTCCCCCCCCCGCCCCCAGGATGGCTCAAGCAGGCTTGTTTGTCAGATTATGGATCTAATGAACAGCTTGCAACAGTTCTGAACATAATTGGATTTACTCTCCAAAAAAAAGAGAAAGAAAAGTACAGAAAAGCAATTGAATTAGTTATATTACTATGCCCTTGGGAAAGGACAACTTGTATTCATGTCAGAATGCTTTGCACGGTAACTTAGTGGAATTTTTCTATCTTAAAAAAGGGCAGGGGGAAACAACTCTGCTTTACCAGAATAATAAAATTTATAGTGCCTGCTATGTTGTGAAAAAGCTGTTCAAAGCACCAGGTTAAATTCACTGAGGCTATTGCCTGAAAGCTGCTAATAGCACCTGTATTATCACTTGAGTTTTGTGAATTGATTAGCTGTATAATAATGAGAGCTTACAAAGCAAAGCACAAAGGAAGCTAAGAGTGAGACTTTATCTGTGTTGATAAAGTAATTAAAATTTGACCTGCTGGGATTAACAGAAAAGCTAATATAAGAGTTTTACTTAACTGTGTATAGTTTGTTTGCCATTTAGAATTGGAGCTTCATCCAACCTAATGTGACCTGCAGGGGGAAAATTCTAAGCCAAAATGGAAGCATATTTTCTTCTGCAGCAATTAGACATTCATTTACATTTATTTAGTTTTTTCACATTAAAAATAGATAACAAAACAAAAAACAATCTCCCTCTCAGACATACAAATAGGAAAGGGATGGAGAATTGGAAAAAAGTCCTCCTCCTCCTCTTCCTACTACTACTACTTACTACTACTATACTACTACTTTCTTTCCCATAGGGATAAATAAATACATTTATTATCCAAATATATTCCTTTGCTTCTTCCCAATGTTGCACACCAAATAATAGCCAATCTACATTCATAGAGGCTCCATTATATTCAGTTCAGTACTAAAACATCAAGTAGACATAACAAGAGCCAGTTTTTAGGACACCCTTTTTCTAGCTACAATTGCACTTGGTAACAAAGGCTACAAGTTTTCACCTATTATAAAAGTTCCGTTGGTTTAGCAAAGATACTACTGTATGGATCTGCAACTTTATATTATTTTTGTTTATTTTCTACATACTCCTTGTGCCTCATTGTGACGTCTGCTCAAAAATATCCTGCAGCTCTTGAAACAAGAGGTAAAAGTAGAGAATATGTATGACAAAAAAAATACTTTTTTTTCTAAATTGCCTTCAACTTCCTATCTGTCTGCAGTCAAAACAGTCAGAGAGTTTCTGAACTTCTCTAAAACATGAGCTCACTGGAAATTCACCTGATATGTGCAGCCAAACCTCGATAGCTATTTATGTAATAGGAAAGCTATTTTGGAAAGATACCATTTCTAGCAAAGGAAATCCCATGGAGTGAGAAGTGTTTCTCTTGCTGCAACAATTTCTCTCTCAATCAGATTCATCATTACCTTTCCAAATTACATTTCCATAGAAGCAATAGTGGGTAGGGTTCTCACATGCATCCTTATCTATCATTTGTGGTGGGTTCTTCAACTTCTTTGGGAGATAGGAAATAACGTTACATTCTAACAAGAAAACAGATGTTAAACAGCCCATAATCTGATCTTTGGATTTTAAACAGCTTCCTATAATTTTGACTCACAATTGTCAAATTATATTCAGTTTGTTTAAAGGAATTATGATAAATAAATTGCTCCCCCAAGTACTTAAATACAAGAGTAAACTGAAATAATAACAAATATACTGATACCAAGTGTTACAGAAAAGAAATGGTTAGATTTTAATTAGTACTTAGCAACCATTTAAATAATATGGTCTCAAGCAGTCATTCATCATGCTATATTGCTTGCTCCAAATGAAATAAGAAAGCGATTTTTTTAACCATACATCAGTCAGACTTTCTGCTTTCAGTAAGAACAGAGCCAAGCACCTGCAGCTTAGAAATATGGGTAATTTGACACACATGTTTGTATGTGTTTGTATATATATACACACATATATATATGTGTGTGTGTGTGTGTGTGTGTGACATATGTATATGTATATGCTACACACACACACACATATATATACATACATACACACACATGTATTCACACACCTTAACCAATTATACTAAATGGCATATATACTGTAATATATGTGTGTGTGTGTGTGTGCGTGTGTGTATACATATACACACATACTACAGATATATATATATATACACACACAAACGTACACACACACACCAATGTCTGTATATATATATATATATATATATATATATATATATATATATATTCACACACCTTCCACATTGGGACATTTCTGGAATAAAGGATAATCTCTCTGTTTACATTACTTGGTGTTGATCGGTGATGTGTACCTCTAATTAGTCATGCTTGAACTGAAATTGTATCAAGGATAGCTGAGTTTCTGCCATGCAATTCACTGTGTAAATCACATCAGGGACAAACCAAGACAATATATATATATATATATATATATATATATATATATATATATATTCACACACCTTCCACATTGGGACATTTCTGGAATAAAGGATAATCTCTCTGTTTACATTACTTGGGAAAACCGTGTTGATCGGTGATGTGTACCTCTAATTAGTCATGCTTGAACTGAAATTGTATCAAGGGATAGCTGAGTTAAAACTCTGATTCCATTAACCTATGCAATTGTTTCACTGTGTACTTTTGCCTTCTATGTTGATTATGCACATCAGGGACAAAGTTCCTAAGAGTGAAGAGAATAGGTTAGAGCCCTGTCACCCAAGGTTCATGAAACTGAAGTAGGCAAGATGGCTAGTAATACATTTGAGTGTTTTTTAGCTTTGAACTGTATCTGAGAAGTTAGGTTTTGATTTTGTTTTGTTTTCTTTCTACTGTAGATGTGTCTTGTAATAGATTATCCTAAAAAGGAGACTATTAATTTGTTCTTAAGCTTCTTTGAAAAGATGTTGTAACTTGAGAAATCTGTGATAGTAGAGTTGGCACTGAAAACAACAGATTCAATGCCGTTCCGTTTCTTTTTTCTCTTCCTACCTGTAATATGCAGCAAGACAAGTATATGATATAATGTGATTTACATGTAATTCCCCATTCACCAACTGGTAATATGGGCTGAAAGAAAAAAATGAATGATATAATAAATATCATGAGGGAAAAAAGGGAGAATAGTTTGCAGAATTGTTTTTGTGTGTCAGTGTGGTTCCATTAAAGCTTTGTTTGCCTGTTTTTTAACTGATCAAAAAGAAAAGTGACCTGTAAGCTTCAAGGCAGATTCCTGAGTTTAACAATACGTTCAGTTGAATGGACACTAAATTCTGTAAAACCCATCCTCATCCCTGAATTCTCTCTGCTTCACCATGAAATGTACTAGCCTTTTGCTAAAATGAAGTTCCTACAACTGCTGAAACAGTATGCTGTGTTCCATTAAATAACCAAAATCAATTCAATAGACTCAAGGCTGAGTGAGAATAAAAATGATGAAAGATCTGTAGGCCAATGGTTTTGAGAGGGACGCAAACTCACTGTAGTATTACTAGAAAAAGAACAAATCTAATTTGCTTTCACAAGAGGTGCATAGATATTTCTGATGTATGTGTTTGTACTGAGAGCATGTGACTAGAAGGATCTTCTTATCAATCTATAAGTTGTCCTCAGTGAGAAGCCTGAACAAACAGCAATTTTATATCAGGCAGCACCTTATATTGTATCTAGAAAGCAAATAGCAGTTGAAATTCATAGGAAAGTGAAAACACTTCCTTGTAAATACATTTACAGCTATTAAACAACCTAACAAGCTACTGCTGGAAGACATCAGTTTTCTGAAAGAGGTAGACAGAGCTGTCTTGACAATCACTAAACATCCTGTCACAACTGTTTTTGTTATTTAAAAATATTCTTTTCATGTAGAGGGAAGGGAAGGGAAGGTGGGATGTTGCAAAGCAAAGCATTAGTGCTTAAGTATGTTCAGAAATGCCTCTAAAATCTATACAGATTTCTGTTAAGCTCCACAAGGCAGGCACAAATTAGGCTCATGCTCGCCTGAGATTTGGATACACACTATTGTACTAAGTCTTTATTATAGTTTGAAAATGGTTTCCTTTAGAGACTTTTGACAGTTTCTGGACAAGTTCAGTATGAATCAGTTCTGTGTGGGCATGGCTTGGTGGGCATGGCTTGGTAAGCATGGCAGGGGAAGAATACTGTAAAATCTCCATTCCCACCCCACCCCACTAACCTGCTTTCCAGCTCCATTCTCCTGTGCAGGGCAACAAAGAAGACCCAGCTGATCAGCTGGGATTTGGGAGGCAGACAATAGATGGGGGCGGGGCCAGTCAGAAGTGGTATTCCAAACTACTCAAAATTTCTGCTACTGCTTCTCCAGAACTGGTCAGAATCTGCTGAATACCACCTCTGGTGTGGATACCATTTATATCTATATCCTATAATGTCTCATTTTAAATGCACTTTTTTTTTCAGGACTTCCATTTGTACAACAAAGCCTTAACTTCTTGTTGATGATTGTTGCTTGTTTACACTCTCAGTATTCCAGGTCTGAAAACACTTGCCATCATAGAATCCTATAGAACCACCAGGGTCATTTGTAGAAAAACAAAACAATGGGTTACTGCAACCCAGGATCCCTGAATTTTGATTATATATTGTGGAAATCTTTGCCAACCAACATCCAGATTATTTGCCACTAATGATTTTTTTTCTTTTTCCAGAAATATGCAATTCTTGTAGCTGGCACTTTACCTCAGTAAAGTTCAGAACATTGGTTGTCATGGTGCTTCCTTAGCCTGCCATTCCTCAAAACTTTGTAGAGTCGGAGTCACTTGTATTTATTGGGCATTTCATTGCATTTCACTGCACTGACTCAGAACTATGAGCCTTGGCTATATGCCTCAGTGAGATAAAACACTTCATCATGAAAGAATAGCTGTGATCCATACTGTTTCCCTGTTTCTTGGGTTGAGGGAACGCAGTGTACATTTCCACCACAGTGGTGATACTTCCCCCCCAACTAGTTGATGGAAATGACTTATAAAAATGATCTGTAATATTTTTGCTTCTATTAATTTAACTTATACTTAAGCTATCTGACTTACTGCTATTGTCTTATTCTGTCATCATGAATTACAGAGATTAAGAAATGTATGTCTTGAACTTACAGTCAATGATCTTTATTGTGTTTTAACATCAAGAGTGAGTAAAAGAGAGAATGAGAATGTGAATGTATTCATTTCCCACAAAATTAACTATTTTATACAACAGTATTATGAACTTCTTGATTATCGGCTTTCTAAACTAATCTCCAAATTAAATTTTCTAAACTAATTTCATATAATTGTTTTTTTAAAGAGCTCTATTACCAGTACATAATAGCTGTTAAGGGTTAAGAACTAAATTTTCCTTATCCTCTCTAAGTATAATTGACGTTACTGTGTTTCTTCCTGGCATGTACAAACATAATATTTATGCTCATCGTACCTCACACCTTCCTTGGGCAACATGCAGACAGATTATTTATTTATTTATTTATTTTGGTTGTTTACATCATGGAAAATTGCCAATAAAAAAGTGGATTGGCATAAATACAATTATTTTGCATACTAAGTGCAAGCAAGTTTTGTTTAGAAGCAAGTATTGATTTTTAGCATCCTCAAAATAAAAACCGTTTTTTCGCAGAAACAGCTAGAAGTAAAACTGTCAGTTCAGAATATTCCTTTGCTGTCAATTGTTCAATCAAACTATGCCATTGGTCATAAGATAGGGAACTTTCCTTAATATTAATTCTTAATTAATATGACATAAGAAGCAGCCAAGATAGGCTTTTCCCTAAAAACATGTTGCAGTTTCCTGTTTATCCTCCAGCAGATAATTTAATAACTACTTATGTATTTCTTGAAGTTCTGAATCAATTTTGCAGGATATGCAGAAAAAAAGCATGACTTGTTCATTGTTATTTTTCAACTGTACCTATTGCCTATTCCTAAAAGTAATATGTTAGGATATCCTTAAGTGAAATGTGATATATAAACCAAGAGTGGGAAACCTAAATTCTTAGGAGTGGATAAAGCCTATATCCTAATTTAGCTGTCTGTAAGAGGTCAATTCAGATCTAGGCACCCATTTGGCTTCAATCCCATCTATTAGTTTCATCTCTGCCATTCATATGGTTTGTTCCTAATTTAAGAGAATGTTTGAGTGAACATGAAGAAGCTAATCAAGGATTTTCTTAATTGGGAGGTATGAACCACAAGATACAGCTATTCCATTGTTGCTGATTGCCTGGTTTCAGCTGAAGTACAGTACTTTGTGTTCTCTGCTGATGTTCCAGCAAATTTATTTCACAGGTGAGAAAACATTGTTTTCCTTCAGACTGGTAATTAATTTGGCTCCTACTTTATGTTCATTCTTCCTTTTTTATTTCTCTCTTTCCCCATTTACCTATAGAACCTGGCTTTAAGGGTGGCTTGATATATAGGCATACCCCCTCCAAATATTTAAAAATAAAAATGAAGAATGGCTGTTGAATAAAATTATGGTGCCATTTGATCCCTTAGACCCACCATGTGTAAGTACTCTCAAATAAAATATGACATCCGCTTCACCGTATATTAGGTGACATGACAATAATCTTCTGGAGTGAAGTTTATTTATTAAAAAAATGTGAATGTATAATATTCTTTCCTGAGCATTTCTTTCATGATTCCTGCACTGTTTCTGCAATAGCCATCTACAGTATCATCCAGTCAGCACTGTGAAGATTTATTCCTAATGAAGAAGCTTTCTATTGTCATGTCACTGGTGATTCTATATGTACTACATATTTTGAATATTTGGGGAGTTTCAGTTTTACACTGTTGCACTGTGCTAAAGATGTGTGTGTGTGTGTGAGTGTGTGTGTGTGTATTGGACTTTAGGAATGCAGTAAAAAGGTATCACATTCCTATGGCTTTTTGCAGAGAAGATGTATTTCTTTGCTGCACAGCATTTTCACATAGACAAACACAAATCTTTCAGATATGTTTTCAGCCCCATTACTGAGGGCATGGGAATAATGGTCTGGGTGACTGCTCAACCAAGCTGCTTTAAAGAGTTGGGGTGGGGAGTATGATAAGAAGCAAACCGATCATTATTTAAAGTGACCTACTTGAGTTCCTTACTCCATCCAAAACCCGTTCCCCTATTCTAAAGGTAGGATATCTAGGGATATCCATTGTATGTTATTAGTTCAAGCAAAAAAAATAGTATGGTTTTCATGTCAAATGGAGAATAGAATAGAATAGAATAGAATAGAATAGAATAGAACAGAATAGAATAGAATACTTTATTTGGCCTAGTGTGATTAGACACACAAGGAATTTGTCTCTGGTGCAGAAGCTCTCAAGACAAAATAACAAAGTCATAATAATCAATAACAAAGGATAATCATCATAATAATGATACCAATAAGAGGAGGCAGTGGAAAAGATGAGAAGGATAACAGTAATAGAGCCATACCACATATACTTAGAGAGAGACAGAAGGGTGGAAATTAGGTATTCAGCAGAGTGGTGGCACTAAGGGAAAAAACTGTCTGTGTCATGCCCCGGCCGGAGTCTGAATCGGTGGGGGAAGATGAGATGGAACAAGAATTGACAGAGAGCAAGAGGGCCTTGGAAGAAGCTGGGAAGGGCAGAGTCAGTCCAGGCAAGGTTTTTTGGGATTAATTAGGCCTGCAGGCAGGGAGGAACAGAGCTCAGACAAGGGTCAAGAACCACCCCTTACTGATGCAAGGGCTCGGAGAGTGCAGAGAAGGCGGGATCAGCTCAGATGGAACAGGCCACTCATAAGAAGAGTGCCCCACCCAGCTTCACCAGGCACACCTGGGGAATGAGACTTAAGGAGACGCTGTGGGAAGGGGCATTTGTTGGGAACAAATGCTGATTTCCAGAAGTGTTGTGTGCTGATGTTTGAATGTGCCAAGAATCCTTGCATTCCTGTGTGGCATTCTGGACTGATTATCTGGATATTTTGCTCCCTGAATTCCTTGCTTTGCTCTTGTTTTACCAAATACATTTGGGATTTATTGCCATGCAGCCTTGGTGAAGACAGTGCTGGGATGGACTAATTGCAACCAGAGACTGCTTGAGGTTTGTGTGGGGGTTTATTATCATCCTGCTCAGGGACTTGTCAGCAACATGGGAGCATTTGGGGGAAATTTGGAGCACAAAAGGGCCAGTTTGAACTGCCAGCTGTTCATGTTATCTCTGTGCCATGCCTGGGTCATCACACTATGTCTAGTAGTTTGCACATGCAATGCCCTGTTGTGGTGACCAGAGGGAAGGGGTTGAATGTCCAGGATGAGATGGTTTGTAGATGGTTTCTCAGCCCTCCTTCGGACCTATGCAATATACAGGTCCTCAATGGAAGGCAGGCTGGTTGTAATTATTTTTTCTGCAGTCCTAACTATCTGTTGAAATCTGTACCTGTCCTGTTTGGTTGCTGTACCAAACCAGACAGTTATAAAAGTACAGATTACAGACTCAATAATTCCCCTGTAGAACTATATCAACAGTTCCTGGGGCAGTCTGAACTTTCTGAGTTGTCACAGGAAGAACATTCTTTGTGGTGCCTTTTTAATGATGGTTCTAATCAGTGATGGGATTCAATTTTTTTTTACTACTGGTTCTGTGGGCATGGCTTGGTGGGTGTGGCTTGGTGGGCATGGCAGGGAAAGGATACTGCAAAATCTCCATTCCCACCCACTCCTGGGAGAAGATTAGTGCAAAATCTCAATTCCCTCCCCACTCCTGGGGGAAGATTACTGCAAAATCCCATTCCCTCCCCACCCCCACTAACCTGCTTTCCAGCTCTGTTCTCCTATGCAAGGCAACCAAAGAAGACCAAGCTGATCAGCAGGAACTCAGGTGGCAGAGAATAGATGGGGGTGGGGCCAGTCAGAGGTGGTTTTTGCTGGTTCTCCGAACTACTCAAAATTTCCGCTACTGGTTCTCAAGAACTGGTCAGAACCTTCTGAATACCACCTCTGGCTCTAATGTTAGGTGTTCATTTCAAATCCTGGTAGATTATAGAATGCAAAAAATGGAGGGACTCTACTGTTGATACTACATTGTCTATTAGAACATACATAGTTTTATACTATATACCCCTAACAATAAAAGGGATTGTGAACAATATAACCATATTGTTGGATAAAATGCTGCAGAATAAATGCAATTCCCAGCCATGATTCATTAATATTTATTTTAGGTTTGCAAGCCTATATCCACTTGGAGGAAAATTTTGGAAGAAAATCTTACTGAAATCAGTCATACCAACTTTAATGGAAGAAAATTTCTATTGTGTTTGTAACATCGTCTATGTGTGAGATCACATTTTTATTACAAATCAGATTTTCATGATGTAATTATAACTTGTTTCTTAATACCAAGGAATGTTTTTATGATACAATTAATTGGGCCAGTGAGTGTACTCAAGATAATATATTGATGCTGCTAGTAAAATAAGTAGATACAATTTTTTCCAACCAATTTATTTGTCCAGGAAAATATATGCCCAGAACATACACTTCAGTTCACAGCAGTTACAGAAGCTTTGGGAACATAGTACAGAATCAATCCTATTAATAAAGGGATGGCATATGAATTAGAGCTAGCATGACATTTTAATTTATTTGACTGTATTTATTACAATAAGTGTTCCTCCACAATAGGTGATACACTAAATGAAATATTTAAAAAAAAGTAGAAAGGAAACTGAAATGAATGCTTTATAACAGCTGAAAATGAAAGTGTAAAAAAGGAAAGTGAAATGTTCATAGAACAATGGGATCTAGTAATATCTAAGGATATCTAAGGCTATTTCATTTTGTCTGAATGAAACATATACAATATGCCCTCATCCAAAAATAAAGCTCTCTCTCTGAAAGAAGCTCACCATAACGTTGATGCATATTTGAACATCCATTTAGCTACTTTCTAATATTTAGAGTTTTCATTAGACAGGATTGTGAAAATGTCTTTATTGTTATACACGGTTAGCTACTTATGACATGCTACTAACATCAGTTCTGACATTAGCCATTAAATTACCTTCCTTATTTTTCTGAGTAGAAGAAAGATTATTTAGAGGATACTGAAGATTCAATATTCCTTTCAAAGATCTACCAATAATACCCATACTTCCTAGCATTTGTCCACAGTAAATTAGTCCTCCTTCTCCTTTCTAGATTTCTAGATTTGAAGCTGTCCTATTAAATGTTGTTATTGTGAGTCAAAGTCTACCTCTCTTCTCAACAATTCTAGGAATGAAGATTCTGCATATTCTTGTGTTATATGCATGTATAAACATATACATTTGCATACATATAAACATTTGTATTAATAAAAAAAATCAATGAAAATGTCATCTACTTCTGAAGACTTCTGCAATGGGCAACAGAGAGAAAGCAGAACTGCTTAACTCATTCTTTGCATCCATCTTCACACAAAAAGAAACTATAGCTCAACCCACCAAAAACATAACTGTAAGAGACAGACCAGAAATAAAAGTTAAAATAAGCAACAAAAAAAACAGTAAGAGAACACCTGTCTAATCTTGATGAAAACAAATCACCGGGGCCTGATGGATTACATCCCAGAGTTTTAAAGAAGCTGGCAGAGGTCATCTCAGAACCACTGCACCATATCTTTCAAAAATCCTGGAGCACTGGGGAACTATCAGAGGACTAGAAAAGAGCTGATGTGGTTCCCATCTTCAAAAAAGGAAAAAAAAGACAGACCCAGGAAACTATAGACCAATCAGCCTAACATCAATACCTGGGAAGATACTGGAAAAGATAATAAAAAAACAGATCTGCTGACATCTAGAAACAAGTAAAGTAATAACTAGCAATCAGCATGGGTTTGTTAAGAACAGATCATGCCAAACCATTCTTATTTCATTCTTCAACACAGTGACTACATTAGTAGACCAGCAAAATACTGTGGACATAATATATTTAGATTTCAGCAAGGCATTCGACAAAGTAGACCACAACCTACTTCTTCGTAAACTAGAAAAACATGGAATAGATAGCACCACCACTAGATGGACTTGCAACTGGCTGGTAAGCCATACTCAACAGTAGTCCTTACTGGGTCTAAGTCTACATGGAGGGAAGTAAGCAGTGGGGTGCCACAAGGTTCCGTCTTAGGCCCAGGACTCTTCAGTATCTTCATTAATGACTTAGATGAGGGAATGGAAGGGGAACTTACCAAATTTGCAGATGATACTAAGCTGGCAGGAATAGCTAACACCCAAGAAGATAGACTCAAGATCCAGATGGATCTTGACAGACTAGAACACTGGGCCATATCTAACAAAATGAAATTCAATGTAGAGAAAAGTAAAGTCCTACACTTTGGCAAGAAAAACCAAAAGTACACATATAGACTGGATGAAACCAGGCTCAATAGCAGTAACTGTGAGTGGTATCTTGGAGTCTTAGTGGACAACTAGCTAAATATGAGCCAGGAGTGTGCAGCAGCAGCCAAAAAAGCTAATGCAATTCTAAGTTGTATTAACAGAGGGATACAATCAAGATCAAGGGAAGTACTAATACCACTCTATAAAGCCTTAGTAAGACCACACCTAGAGTACTGCATCCAGTTTTGTTCACCACATTATGCAAAAGATGTTGAGACTCTAGAAAAAGTACAGAGAAGAGCAACCAGGATGATTAGGGGACCGGAGGCTAAAACATACAATGAACGGTTGCAGGAACTGGGCTTGGCTAGTTTAGTAAAGAGAAGGACCAGGGGAGACATGATAGCGGTCTTCCAATATTTGAGAGGCTGCCACAGGGAGGAAGGGGTCAAGCTATTTTCTAAAGCACCTGTAGGCCAGACAAGGAATAATGGATGGAAACTGAACAAGGAGAGATTTAACCTGGAAATAAGGAGAAACTTTCTGACAGTGAGAACAATCAACCAATGGAACAGCTTGCCCTCGGAAGTTGTGGGAGCGCCATCACTTGAGATTTTCAAGAAGAGATTGGACTGCCATTTGTCAGAAATGGTGTAGGGTCTCCCGCTTGGGTGGGGGGTTGGACTAGATGACCTACAAGGTCCCTTCCAACTCTGATTATCTGTTATCTGTTAATGGGCACTATGTAACAAAAATTGGGCAGTAATTCAAGTATAAAACTCAATACAGATCAGTGGTGGGATTCAAAAATTTTTACTACTGGTTCTGTGGGCATGGCTTGGTGGGCGTGGCAGGGGAAGGATACTGTAAAATCTCCAGTCAGAGGTGGTATTTGCCGATTCTCTGAACTATTCAAAATTTACGCTACCAGTTCTTCAGAACTGGTCAGAACCTGCTGAATACCACCTCTGATACAGATGTTAAAAGCATACACTTATATTTATTTTATGAGATGATTCAAAGAAAGATTATGAAATACTTACCCATTTTTAATATAAAATATACAATAACTTGTACATTTAGAGAACAGAGGAGAAAGGAGATATTTAGACACTAGTAATAATACAATACTACAGTTGTCCTTCCAAAAAGCAGAGACGCTTTTTAACCCATCCATTTTAAAAGCTACATGCAGTAGCTCATTCTGTTTCTCCACTCACATTTTGAAAAGTTGCTTGTTATGGATTGTCACCAGAACAATTCTGAAAGCTCCACTTGGAGAGTTTTTAATTGTATTGTGTACCATACATCTGTTAAATCTTTTGATTATGTTCATGATATTTCCAGCAAACATTGTGGCTGATCAAAGCCCTTGAAGGTTCCTCAAAGATTTAACATGCAGTGTCTGTATCTGTGTAGCTATTTGTGTATATGTGTTAAAAAGAAACACACTCCTTTTTTCTTTTCTTTTCTAATCTCAGCGTGGCTGTGAATTTACAGGGTGGGCTATGATAACTCACTATTCTGTCAGCTTTAAACTCATACCCAACATCCGGAACCATATGTAAAGATAATTGAGAGCCAATTTATCATCCTCCTTATGTGCTGCATGTTCTAATGAATGCAAGTGTTAAAGAGTTAGTTTTCAATGGAATACTTGTGGTGTGCAAAAACCTTGTACATCAAACTCATTCTCATTGTCTTAAAATGGAAAAGCAACTGACAGGAATTTATTATATATTGGTTGTTTTGATAGACAAGGTTGATCTCCATGGCTACGTTCAAGATGGGCCTGTACTTGTGCATGTCATAGCCATGTGTGATCTGTACCAATTACTGGCTGCTGCCCTCTGTGTTGTAGAAAATGTGTCTATTGTGGTTTTGGAATAAAGCATCTGTAAACAACAGAAAAATAAACTTTCTTTCATTTTCTTTTCTGGTCTGCTGACAATTGTATGAATGTTAAGGCTGTTTTCTGGCTTAGTCTATGACAAGACTATGAAAAGTATCAGTCAGAATGCATATTAAAATATTTTTATCTGCAACTGAATGAATGGCCAATTAGAGGATATGTCCTTCACTTTAATACTTAGTTAAAAAAACCCTGAGTGAATGGTTTATTTTTATTTCTCCATGCTTTCTAGTGATTGAGCATTCAAAATGATCAGGCAAACCTTCTGAATTTTAATCTTTGACCTAATACTAGCTGAGCTAGTGCTGAACTAAGAATACTAAATAAGGAAGGCACTGATTCCAGTCACTTTCCAGAAACCAGAAAGCAATTAGTCTAGTGCATGAGTAATATCCATGCATGTATGCATTCTGTCCCGTGCATCAAAATTGTTTTGCAAAAAAAATCCCTGGTCAGTAAGCTTGAATATGCATGAAATGAATAATTGTCGAACAAGACAGGAGACAAGGGGCAAGAAACTGGCTCTCTTCCCTTAATGCGCTCTACATGGGACTGCCCTTGAAGAGCATCCAGAAGCTGCAATTGGTGCAAAATGCAGTGGCCCACATAGTTTTGTAAAGACCCTGGTGTGCACATGTATCACCCAGTGGTGGGATTCAAAAATTTTTACTACCGGTTCTGTGGGTGTGGCTTATTTGGTGGGCATGGCTTAGTGATCATGTGACTGGGTGGGCGTGACTTGGTGGTCATGTGACTGGGTGGGAATGCTGGATGGTCATGTGATTGGGTGGGAGTGGCCAACTTGATGTCACTCACGTCAAGTGGTGCCTTGCCTGGCGTCTCCTCACCTCAAAGAGATACAATTTCCCTCTCTATTTATTTATTACTACTGAACATCCAAAATACACTATTTAATCCTATGTATATATACCACAGGTGTACATACATATTACATAGTATAGTGTGTGTATAGGCACATAAAAAGATGCATTATCTACTATATAAACTGTATGTGTATGTACACACACACACACAGAGCTCTTTTAAAACTATACACATTCAACCTCACTGCATTTGGAAAAATACACCCATAGTCCACTTTCTGCCACACATTTAACTATAACTTCTGTACATTAGAACATTGCACACACCTTCAGATTTACTTCCCTAGCCTGCACATAACAGTTAGACCCAGGAGATGTTATGGATTGAGTAAAATATGTGAAACTCACTTAACAGCGGTCTTGCTTAGCAACCAAAATTTTCAGCTCAATTGTGGTCATAAGTGAAGGATTATCTCTGCCTTTCTCTGCATAGCATCCTTGTCCTAGTAAGCTCCTGTTGAGAATAAAATGTTTAAGTCAATCCTATGATTGGCTTATTGTTTAGAGGATCTTGTTAATCTGTCTATATATTTAAATTGTACAAAGATGCTGAGCCCAGTCTGTTCTTCAAACCAAATCTTTTATTGTACAAGCAGCTTAATTCAAATAAAGTTACAGAAAGACATTTACCAGTTTCTTGTGCCTTCTTTAAGTTTCTCTTCTCTTAGGTTTTACTTGGTTTCTCTATCTACCTATGTAGTTAGGATTTCTTCTCACCTTTAGATTAAGGATAAACCCTAAAGAAACTTAGACCTCTTTAAAGAACTTAAACTGTTTCAAGGATTTTCCCTCTCTCTGTCTCCTTTCTCTTATGGCAAGAGGTTCGGTTCCTCCACCTCAAGCTTCTGAGGTACTCAAGCTGAGTAGAAAACAATATCAGCAAGAGCAGGCAAGGACAGCAATGGACCACAGTAGAAGGTTTCTCTTCAGAAACTTCTCCTCAGATAGATCTCTCTCTCTCTGTCTATCCCCACAGAGAACTGTTTAGGCCTCTGACCTCTGTTCAGGCCTCTAACCTCTGTTTAGGCCTCTGACATCCCCTTTAGGCCTCTAACCTCTGTTTAGGCCTCTGACATCCCTTTAGGCCTCTGACATCCCTTTAGGCCTCTAACCTATGTTTAGGCCTCTGACATCCCTCAGGTAAATGCCAGTTAGGCTGCCCCTTGTAAACTGCATAGCAACACCAGAAAGATCTATTTTCTGACAGCTCCTCTGCCAATTTTCCTCTCCGTTAGAGGCACTGTAAGGTCTGTCAGTATGCTTAAGCCAAAAATGAACCAAAACAAAAACTTAAGCAGAGGCTTGCAAATCAAAGAAATACCACCTCTGGTATTACCTCTCCTGTGGGAGCTGCATTGGCTGCCAATCTGCTTCTGGGTGCAATTCAAGGTTCTGGTTGTCACCTTTAAAGCCCTTCATGGCTTGGGACCAGGTTATCTGAGGGACTGTCTCTTGCTGGTCACATCTACTCAACCCATCAGGTAGGGAATGTTGTGGATCCCATCCCCTAGGGAGATACACCTGGTGGGACCCAGAAGGAGGGTCTTCTTCATGATGGCTCCCTCTCTCTGGAACATCATTCCCCAAGAATTACCCCCACTCTAATACTCTTCTGGAAGGTGCTGAAGACCTGGTTCTGCCAGTGGGCCTGGGATACCCATTAAATGGCTCGTGTGATCTGCTGTCACCAGGGCAGAGGGTGGAGGGTGATGTTATTTTATTTTGTTATATTAATGTATTTCATTCTTTTTATTGGTTTTATTGTTTAAATCAGGTTTTAGAGTCTGTAAGTCGCCTTGAGTTGCCAGGGCGAATAGGCGGCAATATAAATTAAATAAATGAATAAATAATGTTTGACTTAATAATGGCCCCTTCTGTACTGGGAAAAATAATCTTGAAATTCACATTAGGCCCAAAAGAAGCACTGTGGTCATTAACCATTACTGATAGGAAACTGAAGAATGTAAGAAATTTATATTTATATTTTTAAAAGCCCAACATTCCTCTCCCTCCACAAATTGAGCCAGTGAAATAAATAAATAAAAAATAAAATGTATACATAGGCAAATAATGATCAAGGCAAACAACATCTCTTCCCAAAAGTTTATAAATGAAAAAATACTTGTTATACTTGTAATACTTGTAATTGTTATAATTAGTCACTTTTTTAAAAATGTAAAATTTGATCTAAACAAAGCATGACAATATGGGCAGAACTTCTGAATTATATTTAAAAGGCTGTTCTGGCTTCAGAATGGTAACAAAAGTTTAACATATCAGTTTTAATCACAAAGATAGTTCTAGTCTTGGATAAAAGAAGTTGTATATGCACTCCTTTTCTGTGGATAATACACACAGCCATTTTTCCTCTTCTCAATATATTTTGCAGTATGCCATGCATATTTAGGCAACTGCATTACAAGGTATGTGCTATTACAATAAATTTTATTAAAATATTCTCAACATAATATTAATGGCCATAATTTGATCATAAGAAAAAGAAATGGTTATAAATCAGAGTTATATTACTACATTATGTTATTGAAATATTCCTCATTCGAAATCAGCACCCTATGTTTATTTGATTTAGAAATATGGTTCATTTAGTCTGAATGCTCCCTTGATGTCAATAAACCCAGACTGCTAGACAAATCAAACAGGCTTTTAAACCATTTAAAACCAAATAATGTAAATTTTCAAGAAAAAAACTAGATTCAGGGAAGGAAAAACAATCACTATGCCTTCTGATTAAGCAGGATGAAACAGATAGAAATGCATCTAAAATGCATTTAGCTTCGTTGCTTTGCATACAAAACAGCAAAACAGAACAATCTTCTCTGAATCCCCCTGATTTTAAATGGGCTATGTTTTTAGTAGTGAGGGTATTTTTTAAGCTGGTTCTGAGCTGAAGAATGCAAAGGAATTTACATTAGTCACCACATGGATACACTATATTTAATAGGATGGGTGTAAACTACTACTCCAAATTCTTATAGTATAGTGGCTAAGAATTCAACCTATGTATTGGGAAACTCTTGCCTATTAACTCCTGTTTGCAATTTGGTAAAGATATCAGTATTTTTTTATCACCTTTATTCTATAGCCCCTTTGGAAATTCTTAATTCAAGAAGGATAGAAGCACATCTACAAGGAAGGAATTATTCTAAATAATTGCCACAAAGGGAAACAACATTATTTAACATTTTCACAGTCTCTACTAAGTGTTTTTCATGGATATGCTGTATATCACCCTGAAAAGGCCCTCTAGATTTACATAAAAGTTCTAGTTCCCATGAAAACTGATAGTTTGTTCCAGTGGTGGCATTCACATTTTTTACAACCGGTTCTGTGGGTGTGGCTTGGTGGGTGTGGCAGGGGAAGGATACTGTAAAATCTCCAGACAGAGGTGGTATCTGTCGGTTCCCCAAACTACTCAAAATTTCCACTACTGGTTCTCCAGAAGTGGTCACAACCTGCTGAATATCAGCTCTGGTTTGTACCCTCTCTCTTTCTCCTACCTCAGTTAGTTACATGGATAATCTCAGCTAAGAGACTTACAATAAAGAAAATGTGGTTAGATTGGGCTACAGGGCAAGGAACTATCATAACTACAGAACAAGTGAAGTTGATTCAGAGTGAACTGATATCAAAGATCAAGCAAGTCACCCAACTGTGATAGGAACCAATTTATTAGGCTTTTCTGACATTAATCTTCCTCTTCCTCCTACTCCTCTTTCTGTTTGAGAGGTGCGAATGTTGCTGAAAATTGCCCATTAAAACAACAGTAGCTCAGGTGTTCAGTGGGTGCTGTCAAATGGCTACTTCTAATCCTACCAGATCAAAATCAGAGAATAGCTATTTCGTTCTTCCTTCCTTCACTGATTTTTCTGATAGGAAGAAGCAGAGGGAAATCATGGGCAAAAGAGAAGTGTAAGATAACTTTTGTAAAATTCCAGATATAAAGCTGAGCAATTGTACAAAGCTTTATATGGAAGCAGCTTAATGCTCAGAGTAGATTACTATATGGTCAAAAGATGATAATTCATAAATATAAGCCATAAATAGTTATCCAACATTGGATAATCTATCAAAAATTAATTGAAAGAATTTTTTCTCATCACTTGTCTGAACTGATAAATATGACAGATTTATATTCTACACTGGATATTTACTCTGGCTGTGATCAAATGTATAATACAACATCCTTGTACTTTTAAGAATTGCTAGAACAAATTAAAAAGTTATTTTCTTTTTATAACTCATCTTAATGAACTGTGTTAGATATGTGTTTTAAGTTCAATAATCATAATAAACTCTACCATACCACATTCAATATTTTACATTTATCCAATAAAAATGATTTTGAGACAAAATTAAAATTATCTAGTGATAATTTCTTTTTTTTTAGACTAAGGATCACAGAAAGTGGCATTATGTTTTATATTGTATTTCTGTGTTAAATCTCTGTGTTTCCTTACAAAAATAAGAGGACCTTAACTTTTTTCTTATAAAATAAATCTATCATGTTTATAGTATCATATAAGAGAACAGTCACTGTTGACAGTCATTATTTAGAGTGTCTGCTCTTTGAAAAAGCTAACAAGCATATATAGTCATTACATAGTGAGTAATTCAGCTTATCCACCCCTTTCCTAGTCATAAACTTCTATGGTCAAACCTTGAACACCTATACTTGAGACAAATTATTTTGGCTTCAGGCAGTTACTATCCTATAAGTCCTGTTCTGACTGCAACCTTAAGCTGCACTAGCAAAAGAGTACTAGCAATTTTTTGATGCCTGCATAGCCAGATTTTCCCAATTATTTCCAAACCACTTGAAAATGCTGTAGAGCTGGGCTGTCAAACTCACCGCCCATGGGCCAGATGCATCATATACTGGCCCCATCCCCACCCAGTTTAACGAAAGGGAAAAAAAGTCCCGATACATTATGTGATGCCGCTGTGATGCTACAAGTTTGATACCCCTGTTGTAGAGTTAGAATCAAATTTTCCCAATAAACTCATTCTATTTATTTCTCTAGCTAGCAAGCTGAAATAGAGATTTAAAGGGAGTATCTGTATTTTTGTTGCAAAGGGAGACATCATAATGAACAATTTGAGTTTACACTATTTGGGAATTAAAGTATTTTAAAATGCTTTAATTTGCTTTAAAATATTTCTATGGGGTATGGAAGACATGTCAATAGAAACAAAGCAAAGTCCAAGGAAATTCATGAACATTTTAAGTTTTACAAATTTCAGAAATTCTGTTTACATTCAAGAAAGACTGATGCACTTCCTTAAGACACTGATAATAAGCCCCTCCCTTCACATTGTAGTGGATACTGGGATTATTGATGGTGACACACAGTTCATATTCTGTAGGTTGTCCAGGACTATGGAAACTGACAATATGTCTTGGAACTTATTATTTTTTCTCTTGTGTCTTCAGACAAAAAGAAATGTTTGACAGCTCTTGTTGAAAAGCCTTTGTAAGTCTCAAGGATGCTGGTTTTCTTTGACACACTGTTTCAAAAATCACTTGACCTTGCCCATTTTGAAAAGGGATGGATCTCCTTTGAGGGACTGGGAAAATGGTGAAATGGCATATTGATAGACTTTTAAAAAGCCCTATAAAAATATAAGTAGCTCAACTAAAGAAAATTAGTAATTTTATTTATTGGTAGAGACCCTATATTTTTGCTGAGTCTCAAAATGGGGACGTTGTGAGAATAAGATAACTGTTATTACAATTAAGCTGAGAAGAAAGATCTGCTGTAATCAAATCTGTAGTAGATGCTATCAGGAATAGCAGGAAAAAAATTGCAAGAAAATATCATCATCATCATCATCATCATCATCATCACAGTCAGCCAGATGTTCAGACTGGGTTTGGCATTTTTGTCTACCTATCAATTGTTGTTCTTGTTGTTGTTATTGTTGTTGTTGTTGTGGGGCTGGTTGGTAGCTCAACAGCTCGAGTCCTAGCCAAGGACCTAGGAACTGTTCAGGTAGCGTCGGAGGATATAAGTTGTTCCAAGTAGGGTGGTTTTTTGTAGAATCAGGATATTCAAGTCTGGTAAGTTCAGAATTTCCAAATAGCTAGGTAGCCCTTTAGATATTGCTCGAAGGGCTCCAATTACAATTGGGATAACACATGATTTCTTTTTCCAAAGTCACTAAACTTCAATTTGGAAGTCCCAGTACTTTGTTATTTTTTGTTGTTGTTGTTGTTGTTATTATTATTATTCTGGTTTCTGCATTAGGGGAGGGTGGGGGTCAAACCTGTCAGTGTGAAGTTCCAATGCCTGTCCAAAAAGGACAAACCTTGTGGCATAATGTTGCTTTTGACACAATGAAGAAAGTAACCAGAACTTATGCTTAAACCATGTTTTGAAACAAACTGGCCTTTTGCACCATTCTCATCCATTCTTGGGTTCTTGAAAGATTCAATTGCCTTCTCTGTGCTCAATATTCAAAATAGTGCATCTCCCATCCTCCCAAGCTCATACCTAGTTCTTCTCCAATCATTGGAGCACAACACACAACCATTATTAATAATAGATTCCTACTTTTCTAGCCATCTGCTGTGTACTAATGTATTTTTTTCATTTATTTATTTATATCATTTATTCATACTTTCCATTATACCTGGTCATACTTGACATATTGATTTTAGATTGACTCTTATATCAATCTAAATGCCATGAATTCAAACATTTCTGACATATTTTCATGAATTCCTTCATGAATTCATACTTTCTGAATTTTTACATTCATAATTAGCCTTACACCTTCACTTCCTCAATGGTATTGAGGAATACATTACTCATGTATTTCTCAATACCATTCTATGAGATCAGATCCTCTTTATTTTGATCTATTGTATTTACATTCTTCCCAATTTTAAGACACAGATCTTATCTATTTTTCTTTCATTTGTTTCACTAGTAATTTATTCTTTTTAGCATGTATTCCCCTGATTTTCCAAATCTCAATTAATTAAGTACAATAAAACTCTTTAATGATCAAGGTAGTTGATAAAAGCATGGCTATTTGAAAAGGCCTTTGGATAAGTCTTCCCTCTGGGTTCATATTGTTTATTGCTCTGAAATTGTTTTTCAAGAATAATTATATTTGTCAGCATAATATATTGACTTCAGTTTCGTATAGCTGCTGCTCTGGGAAAGGCTTGCTTTATTGAAATATGCTACTAAAATACGTTATTTAAATATAAGCTTTAAGCAATTACATGATGTTTACCTTTTTAAACCACCTGGAATTTATATTTAATTCATGTATATATTCATTCATAAATGTGAAATATTTAAATGCTTTTTATCCCAAAGTAACTATTTTAAAAATATCTTGATATTTTAGGCAAACTATTTGAAAGTGATGGGTACACAGGCATTCTCACGTTGCCTTTTTATTTATAATCAGTAATATTTTATATTTTATTTTTCCAAGTTTGTTTCATTTTGTTACATATCACACAGAGTCATAAGATTGGACCAGTGAACAAATAGAGTAAATAAAGAAATGAGTGCAAAGGCTGGTGATAAAGAAAGGATGCCATGTTTTGAAGGACAACTATTTTCAATCCCAGGCAACATGGCCAAGGACAAGGATTTGTGTGTCCCAAATTCCTAAGATGCCTCAGGTTGTTATTCCTGCTTTTGATTTAAAAGTTGTATCTCTGAATCAGTCTACTGAGAATTTACATGATCAGATCCCTGCATTTTTTGCAAATGTTTTTGGAAGTAGTTTGCCACTTTCTTCTTCCAAAGGCTAAAAAAATGACTAGTTCAAGGTCATCTAGCTAGATTCAATGCCAAAGGTAGGACCAGAACTTACAGTCTTCTGGTTTCTATTGTAGTGCTTTTAATGACTGCACCTAGCTCATGTATGTAGACAAGAAAAGCCAGCTTCCAATTTTTTTCATGATCCCTTTGGGAAGAAATGGTAGGTTCATAGTTTGGCTTACAACCTTTCATTAAATTAGTGAAGGCCACAGAATTACACAGTTACAATACTCCCTGCTAAGCAGTCTAATGTTGTTCCTAAATCACTGACCACTGATTCCATCCATGATTTTGTAGACATTGGGTGATATTCAGATGGACACATGCTTCTATTATGGAACTGTCCAAATGAGTTAGAGCAGGAAAAATAGCCTAAAAAATAGCTCTTATGATCTACCACTCTTGTATAAGTTCAGAAACCAGCATAATCAGTGGTGAGATTCATTTTTTTTACTACTGGTTCTGTGGGCGTGGCTTGGTGGGCATGGCAGGGGAAGGATACTGCAAAATCTCCAGTCAGAGCTGGTATTTGCCTGTTTTCTGAACTACTGAAAATTTCCGCTACCAGTTCTCCAGAACTGGTCAGAATCTGCTGAATACCACCTCTGAGCATAATGTTACTATGTCCAGTTCTTTCAGGAAAAAAGCAATGAAATGGCAGTAGACAAGGCTGACATGGAGACATGGAGAAGAGGAGCTGTACCTATATATCTTGAAACAACCAATAAGCTCTTCTATAATCTCACTCACTACTAATCACACAAGTTCAATCCAATGAAATAAGATAAGAGATTTTATACACTTTGCTGTCCATGGGAATTGTTGGCTTAAGAGGAAAATATTACTTTAACACTGAAACAGCTAAGGGCAACATACATCTGTCTCAGACTCTGTAAGCATATAGATCAAGTAATATATCCCACTTGGGGCTGCATATAGTAACATATGCCTGCATCTACAGGCCCTTAATTATTTCTCCTGTGTAACAAATGTTCTAATTTATGTAGATACCTCCTGTTCAGTAATTCAGAATGAAATTTCATTTCTGCCTTTCTAATAATCAGCCACCTGTGTGATGCAGCATGACTTTTTGACATGGTTTCATACTAACATGCATATAAATCATTGCAAAGTCAAAATGTACTGAAGTGGAGAATTTGGGTTGTCAGCGTAGTATCATTCCAATTAAGCCAAACAAGTTGAAATTAAACACCTTTGAAGTTCATGCAAATATTCTATTTTGTCCTTAATGTTAGCATCTGGCCTCTTTTTCACATTAACTCTCACATTTCCCTTGGTTCCTATGTAAATCTGTTCTCCATCTTATTTTTAGTGGTTCATCTTATATCCAGTTCATCATCTAACATTACTTTCCAGATTTGCCGATTTAATGTTTTTCTTGTTTGTTTGTTTCTGTTCTCTGCAGACCAGAAGCCTCTGGACTTTACTCACAATAGGAAATGGATTAAGGACTAATGGCCTTATATGTTTTCAGAACCTGGAGCAGAGAGTATCAGCTCTTTATTTATGAATCATTCATAGCATCCAACTCAAGGCTAACTTTAAGCTGAAATATCTGGACTACTCCTTCCTTCTTTCCTATTCCTTGATTGGTTTGTTTTCTGTTTTTGTTTTGCTAACAACCTGTCTAATAAGAGAGTTTCAGAACTTGCAACCTGATTATTTTTTTGGCCAAATTTGATTGACACTAATAAAGATCTTGTTCCCTTTGTGGGTTAGATTCTATATGGCACTATCAGGAATACTACTGTTGACCTCACCTGCTGACCAATATCCATATACTTTTATTTTTCCATAATTCTACCTACCAGTAAAAGAGTAAGTCAAAATGACTTTTCCCATAGATATGAGAAGAAAAGCAGGGCTAACCCAGTTTATATAAAAGACAGTTTTGTTGAGTTTGTCCATGCTACAAATTGTATCTAATTGATCACTTTTAAAAACTTGTGTCATGTGAGCACAGGTTTCACACCTGACAGGCCAATACCACATAGTTTCCATATTTTATTCAGAACAAATCAGTAAGTTGGATATATGCCTTGCTTTATCTGAATAGACACTTTTCACCAGCTTCATTATTTGTTTCGTGGGCATTTCCCTACCTATCAATGGACACAGTCTATAGAAGTATCAAAAAAAGTATAGCTAAATGTCTATGGAGATTCTCAGTCATCCTGTCATGATTGCCACAAAGGTGCTTTTTCAAGAGGCAACTGGACTTTCTGTTTTTTTTTTAATTTGAAGACATTTCACTTCTCATCCAAGAAACTTCTTCAACTGAACTGAAGAAGCTTCTTGGATGAGAAGAGAAATATCTTCAAAGAAAAAAACAGAAAGTCCAGTTGCCTCTTGAGAAAGCACCTTTGGGACTATCAAAAAAAAGTATTTTCCTCCTTCTAGAACTATTTATTCTCAAATACATAAGGAAATATTAACACAATATGATGTATGTCCAACATGTGCACTCCCAGGTTTTATCATTATTATTTCCAGTTCTACTCCTATTCTGTCTTCAAATCCAGCAACAGCATAGGGTCATCTAGTGAGGTGTTCCACCATGGCATGGTTTGTCAGTACTCTTCTTCTCCTAGATTGTACCCTTCAATGGTTTATTGAGTCTTCTCAGTCTCACTCAGCATTTCATAAATCCAAATTAATGCTCATTTATCAATCTAACTTAGCTTACCAGCCTACTTTACTTTGGGTAAATCCCAATAGAACATAACACCATTTTCTACACTATCTATTCATTTTTACTCATGGTAACATTTCTAGATGCCAGCTAGCCAACTCCTCTGATATTCAGATTCTGTTAATGTGTCCTCTTAAAAGTTTTCAAGATTTTTCCATTGTTACTAACTCTGTATCTGTCCCTTCTTTTCCTCTTAAACGTATGTCTTATGTAAAACAAAACTATTATCTATTCCGGAGTGTCACAATTAGAATTGAACATTAATAATTGCTTCCTGAATTCCTTTTTCTACCTTTTCCCTTCCTCAACTCCTTTTGCTTTCATTTTTATTTAAGATATATTGGGAGCCTGTGAATGAGCAAACAAACATGTTGGATCGTTAGAAAACTTTAGTGTAGGTTTCATTCTGTTGCTCAGGGGAATAGTAGTGGAGATTATTTGGAGAATCATGGGTTTTTTAGCATTAGATTTCCACAGCTATATTGAGATCTAGTGCAGCTTTAGGAGTGCCTGGATGCCATGACAACCTTAATAGCAAGCTCAAGATATGAGTTAGGGCCCACTCTGGAACTGGTGTTGTACTTGTGACAAGAAAAAATGACATATGGATTGGGAAGCCAGAGCAAATTCTCTTTTCATGGCAAGTTCACTCCTTGTTCAAATTAGATTTTAGGTTACCAGTTGCTGCAGCAGTACCATTTTCCTCTACGTACTGTATCTCCAAAATCTATTAGATCATTATGGCTTTTTCAGCATTAGAAATGAGGGATTTAACATGCCTTTATTCCAAGTAGTTTTTCT
This sequence comes from Naja naja, assembly GCA_009733165.1. Classification (NCBI taxonomy): domain Eukaryota; kingdom Metazoa; phylum Chordata; class Lepidosauria; order Squamata; family Elapidae; genus Naja; species Naja naja. The sequence goes on along the minus strand of CM019150.1, from coordinate 135,413,743 downwards.
TTCATATATTTACTGTCAACAAATTGGTTAGGGTTACCCCTTATTTTATCCAAGTAGATATTCCTGTGTCAAATGTCTTTGGTTTTTTTTCATATGAGGGAATATCAACAAATGCAGTATAAATGCAATAAAGGAATTAATGTTCAAGGCATGCTGTTTGCGATAGTCTATTCTCTCTTGCATCTTTTATTCAGTACAATGACCATCCATAAATGAACCCAGCAATAGAGTGCTGTTCTTCATTTCTTGCAACTGTAACAGGAAAATTTCAGACTTTGAGAACAGAAAAATACTTTCACCATGTATAATTATTAGCTAATTATTTTTTCTGAATTTGCCTGTTGAAATAGTTTGGATCATCGGCTTTATAACTTTTAAGTGCAAAGAAAGTAAAAGTTGGGAAAAACAACACTTACTTACATATGAAATATGAGCATAGCCCACCAATATAGATCTCTGCAATCTGTTAATCTTTTTTTTAAGTTACTGCCTCCTCTATCCAGAATTCAGCAAAGAAAAAATGGAATTGAGAGATTTTGTTGTAAACATGTTCCTGCCTGATGCCAAATATAAATGTGGTCTCTATGATTCTAATAAATACATATAAAGATGAGATGGAGAACTTTTGTTGTTCTCTTCAGTAAGTGAAGGAAGATCAATGGAAAAGATAATTTAACTGTTTCCTATAATTTTAGAAGTAATTTGCCATTGCCTCCTTCCTAGGGCTAAGAGTGACTGAGTCAAGATCACCTAGCTAACTTTGGGCCAATGCAGAAGTAAAATTCACCCTCTCTGAGTTTCTAGCCTGTTGTCTTAACTACTAAACCAAACTGTCTCTCTCACATATACATATATGTATACATATACATACTGTCATAGACACATACATATACCCATATACATACTTTTCCTGTTAGTATAATATTCATAGTAATTTTCAGGAATAACTGAAGGAACCTCTAGGTAAGTACATTGCTTCTCTTTCTATCTCAGTTAAGATATGTACTTGGATAATCCTCCTGAGAGATAAAATGTTGAATTGGTGGTAGATTTGGCTTTTTATGTATTTGCAGATTGAAATTGCAATTTTCTTGTGCAATGAGGTATATCAAAAATAGCAATATATATTATTAGATCAATTGTATACTCTGTTCAGGCAAATTTTCCTTTAGCTCCAGAGAGAAATTGATCCAATAAAGGAATGCAGAATTAGGATTTAAGATTGCTGCCCAATAGTTCATGATTCTAAAACTTAAATAAGGCTGCTAAAACAACAGCTTTTGAAGTTATTGTCTAGGATTCATTTGTATCTAATCACCAAGACAAAAAAATGTGCAAACAATAGTTAGAAAATAAAAAAAGTCACCAGTCAAAGTCATACCCCCAGTTGTGCAATCTACAAAAATATCCATGGCCCTTCACTATGACCATTATTTTTAGCACAGGAAGAAGTATAAATTAATATTGTCCATCACCAAATGTTTCTCAGTTCAAAAATATTGCATATTTTAGAAAATTATGTACAAAAATGTGTACAATAAATCAGTTGCTTGAAAAAATGTTTATTTGGAAAATCTATGTGAGCAAAAGCAAATACTTGAGCAAGATATATATATATATATATATATATATATATATATATATATATATATATATGCATGTGAATATTTGTGTATGATGAATACAAACATTAACATGTTGGGAAATAGGTTTAAAATGTCAGGAGAATTAAGTCCAATTTTAACTACTTTTTTTAAAAAAAAATACAGAAATGGATCAAATGGATTGTGTAAATATATCACATCAGCCTCAAGAGGGGCAAAACATTCAAGATGGGGATTGTGGCAGTGCAATCAAAGCTTCACTCCTTTCTTACATGTTTTGCTATTACTGCACCATTTACTTCCTCTGCAGATATTATTGTATCACATAGTAATATAGATATAATTTAAATATACATTCCTTTTTCAAAAGTAAGGAAAGAAAAATTAAAAACTCAGAAACTTTGGGTAATATTTATAGTACTTTCCCAAATATCCTGCCTGTGGTCCTCATTGCATTACACATAATTTACACCCATAGCTGCATTAAGTATGAGTTCCTACTAGCAAATTTACTATCCCTCCAGTCCACCTATAGGTATTGTGAATAAAGGGTATGGTGGTCAGTGCTCCTCCTTTATGTGTATGGGTCCAAACACTGAAGATGGAGAAGGGGAGATAAAAAGCAACAGCACTTAGATTTATATACTACTTCACAGTGCTTTACAGCCCTCTCTAAGCGGTTTACAGAGTCAGCATATTGCCGCCAACAATCTGGATCCTCATTTTACCAACCTTGGAAAGATGGGTAGGCTGAGTCAACCCTGAGCTGCTCAGGATTGAATTCCTGGGAGCTGGCAGAATTAGCCTGTAATACTGCATTCTAACCATTGCACACCCATGTCTAAATAAAGTGAAAGAGTTCTCTTATGTGAGATGCCTCAATGTTCTCCACCTTATTTCTTAACATCTACATGAGGTTGCTGGGTGAGGTCCAATATCATCAATATGATGATGATTCCCATTATATAACTTGGCCTCAGACCAATTAGTAAAGTTGTCAAGATCTTGTCATGTGTCTAGAGGTGTGTTCTGTGGAGAAGAACAGGCTTACTCCTGACATGACTAAGTGGCTATAGATGTTTGGACCTTCCAAAATCTGGAGTTGGATACAGAATATGATTATACTTCACTCTTGGACTCACAGCTCCTGCTTGAGAAGCAAGTAGCAACTATGGCCAAGAAGGCCTTTACATAAATTCATTTAGTGTGTTCAGTTTCATATATACTTAGACAAGGTGGTGCTTCAGATCCTCACTTATGATTTGGTCACCTTATGACCTATACACCTTATGACCTAGCATGGCTCGGGTCCGGGGTACTTGCAGGAGCACCTCCTATCAGCATCGAGGTCCGATCGCCTGGTACACTCCCATAGGCAGGCCCTCCTGGGGGCGCCGTCAGCCAGACAATGTCGGTTGGCAGTCCCCCGGGGGAGGGCCTTCTCTGTAGGGGCACCCACCCTTTGGAATCAGCTACCTCTAGAGCTGCGTTTGGCCCCGGACCTGCGCTCCTTCCGCCATGATCTCAAGACTTGGCTGTTTGTACAGTCCGGCCTGGACTGAGCAGGGTTGGGAATTTTAATTTAAGGGTATTTTAATTAGATTTTATAATTGGATTAGATTTTGATAAATGTTGTATTTATTGTTTATATATTTCTATGTAAGCCACCCCGAGTCCCCTCAGAGATGGGGCGGCATATAAATCCAATTAAATAAATAAAAATAAATAAAATACATATACTACCCTTCAAGACCACTTGGAACCCCAGCTGGTCCAGAATGCAGTGACAGAACAGTTATGAGCATGATATGGCATGTCCATTGACACTTCTGTTTCATGATCTATAGAGGTTGCCAGTAGGCTTCCAAGTACAATTCAATTACTGGTAATCACCTTTAAAGCCTGTCATGGTTTTCAGCTGATCTTCTGAGGGATCACCAATTCCTGTTTTTCTTCTTTCTGTATTCTCTTTCTGACAGGGTGGCATGCTCCAATCAATTAAACAAGGCCATCTGGTAAGACTCAGGAAATCAGATTTGCAGATCCAGACACTGCTTTCTTGAACACTATTCCTGCCCTGAGAACTATATGTGCCCCATCTTGTTTTTCAAACAAATGCAGAAGAATTACATTGATTGTCAGGCCTCAGTTAGTATAGTGATTGTCCCTCTTGTATGATACTTTATTTACTTTTTAGGTACTTTAAATTACGCTTCTGTATTCCATAGTATTTTATAGAACAGAATAGAATTCTTTATTGGCCAAGTGTGACTGGACACAAGGAATTTGTCTTTGGTGCATTTGCCCTCAGTGTACATAAAGGAAAAAATACATTCATCAAAAATCAAAAGATACAACACTTAGTGATAATCATATGTTACTAATAAGCAATCAGATCATACTAGGAAACAAATAAAACAATATAAATTTAAAGATACAAGCAACATGGTTATAGTCATAAGTGGGAAGAGATAGGTACTAGAAACTGTTATTATAATCTAGTAGTAGAGGAATAATAGTAACTTATCAATGTCACTAATTGACAAATTATCAATTTATCAATCAATCAATTTATCAATTATCAATTTATCAATCAAGACTATACTATATAGTCTTAGTAAATAAGTTGACAGTGTTGTGGGAATGAGTTGTTTAGGAGAGTGATGGCATTCGGGAAAAAACTGTCCTTGTGTCTAGTTGTTCTGGTGTGCAGTGCCTTGTAGCATCGTTTTGAGGGTAGAAGTTGAAATAATTTATGTCCAGGATGTGAGGGGTCTGTAGATATTTTCACAGCCCTCTTTTTGAGTCGTGCAATATACAGGTCCTCATTGGAAGGTAGCAATTATTTTTTTCTGCAGTCCTAATTATCCTCTGAAGTCTGTGTCTGTCCTGTTGGGTTGCAGAACCAAACCAGACAGTTATAGAGGTGCAGATGACAGACTCAATAATTCCACTGTAGAATTGAATCAGCAGCTCTTTGGGCAGTTTGAGCTTTCTGAGTTGGCACAGAAAGAACATTCTTTGTTGTGCTTTTTTGATGACATTTTTGATATTAGATGTCCATTTTAAGTCTTGAGATATGTTAAAACCTAGAAATATGTCATTTGCAGGCTGACCAGAGTTGTAATAGATTGGGGCAGACTATAATAGTCTAATAATAATAGCTTGTTATAACACAGCAGTACTCCCATGTACAATCGAAGAAAGTAATGAACATAACTTTTATTGGATCTTCTGTCAGACTGTTATCAGTTTATTATCAATTGTTAGAACTCAAACTTTGGATTTAATAATTTTTATTTTGGATCTAGAAAGGATGAACCCTGATAGTAACATTCAAGTTTCAAGCTGCTTCTTTCAATAGCTTGCCATTCATATGCAGGACAATTTAGAATTTAAAGAGGTATAGTAATCAGATAAAATGAAGAATAAAACAAAATATGTACCTCGGTGTCTTCTGTTTCAGATTACTGTATGAAATGAGACCTTTATTTGCAAAAGTTACATAATGCAGACATTTGCTTTTGTGGACAGTTGTCCTAGGTGACCAAGATGCTGATGCTTTCCCCCCTTTTCCATTAGTGTGTTTTATCCCCCCCCCAACTTATACAGAGTTTCCCTTCTGATCTTCCTGCACTCATGCTACATTCAAAGCAAAGACAGACTATACAATCTATTGGAACATTCGTTATGTCTTGTCAGTTTAGAAGATTTCTTGCAGCCATTTCCCTCTGCCGTCATTGCTCAGCAGTGCAACATTTGAAGAACTTAGGCCACTAAAGCACATCACCTTTTGCGTGTTTATACTAATGTTGTTGGATGGGTTTGTTAGACAGAAGCTGTGCTGCGGCTTTTTCAAAAGCTCATTGTAAGTTAATCATATTCACACAATGCAGTAGTCATTGCATCAGAGTACATTGGGAACAAAATGATCGGTCTGCTGCTTTAAAATTCTATGAATATCTGGAATGAATTGAGCTATTTATCTTTTGTCCCAGAAAGGAATTTTGTGCCATGTACAGCATATGAGAGTATTTTTTAGTTTGGTCTGGTTTGGTTTTTAACACACCAGACTTCATAAATATGAAGTGTTATACCTGCATGATGAGACCCCAAAAACTCAACCACTATACAACTTGCTTGCTAGTTTTTCATTTAAATTTAAACATAATATTAAAATATAATAGTAAGATTAATCTACTTCAAGATTTTGAATTAACAGAAAAATGCTGGTTTTTAAGAAGCATTTGGTGGCTAATGAATTTATTATGCACAAGAGATAGGAAAATCAGAAACAAAGAGAGATTAAGGTACAGTTACAATGCAGATACATACAGAGTTCAGAGAGAAATAGTGTTGTGGTTAGCCGGCAGCAGGTGCAGACGGCTGAGGAGAGTGAGGACTCAGATGAGGGGCCAGGACCATTAGGGAGTGGACTGCTGCCTTCAGAGGTTGTGGGGGCTGGCAGCAGTGATGAGAACCTGTGCCAAGTGCATGTGCATGCAGGATTGCTAGGAGGAAAGAGCAGTTACAACAGCATGGGCGACTCGGGAGTAAGGCTGCAAGGTAATGGCCCCTCCTTCAGGAAGATAAAAGCCAGCTGTGAAACGAACATACTTTGTAGAAGGCAAACTCGTTTTGAAACTCCAGCCTCATGGACGTTCCAGTAGCCTTAGTTTGTATTTGAAGGTTCTTGTATTGCAAATTATTTCTTGTCTGTTATCTTTTGGCAAGGCTTGCACAGTTTGGCAAGGCTTGGGCTTATCACAGCTAATTATTTTGCAAAAGCATTACAAGGTTTCTGTTCCTTTTGTATTGTGTTTGATTTGTTGGAAAAGGGCGTGGGTCTGAACAAATAGACAGACGGACAAACATACATGCCCACTGTCCAAAAGGACTGTTAAGATTTTAGAGATTAATCTACCCTGTTCCCAAGCTTTTGGAAAACATTTCTGCCTCATTTATTGCTCACTATGCAGACATTCTGCCAGGGTCAGTGTCTGGAACCAAATGCATTAGGAATTTGCATTGTTTTCCTTTTAATTTGCACAAGCTTTGCAAATGTCTGTTTATCTGTAGTTGCCTTTAATGCTTAATTTCTTCAATTTGTTCATGCCATTTCACTTCCTATAATTCTCACATGTAACTCACTTGCGACCCAACCTGTCTCCTTTATGTATCCTTGTATGAACTGATCAAATATAATTGGTGCAGACCCATCTCTGCTCAATAAGGCAAAAAAGGAGGATCTGCAGAGGTGAGCCTCCTCCATAATTTTCTGGCTAGCCCTGTGTCGGGAGTAACTATTCACAGCAACTAATTTCTGAGTTCTGTTATACCACAAATTATTCAAGAAGCAAGCTATCCCCAATGAAGAATAAACCTGGCCCACTGATTCTATACACCACCAATCCCTATTGCAGGCTGTAATCTCTGGGGTGGGAAATATGGTATGATGGGAGGCCAACTTCCTAGGTAAAAAATAAAATGGGGAAGACAAATTCACAGAAGAAGAAAAAAAAACCCTTCCTTGGGGTTTCTGAAAAGCTACTTTTACATGAGAAATTGAGACATAGAATCCTCACAACTGGCATTGTGAAAAACCCTCTTGTGTATCCAGGAGTTAAATTAATATTTCTTTTTGCATGTAGTATCATTTGGATACAAGTGGCAAATAGGTGTGGTGCCTAAGACAAGCTTAGGTACCGTATGTTGCTGTAACTTTCTCTCTCTTGTATGTGTCCATGTGTCCTTTTTGTCCTTTTGCAGTTAATGTTCAACAAGATACATTGATGTCCTTGTGGTACAAATGACCATGCTCAAATTACCCTACTTTGAACAAATTATGCAAAAGCCAGCTCTTGGAAAAAGCTGTAATGATGGGAAGATGGAAGGAAAGAGAAGGATACTATGAGCAGCAAGTACTGTATATGGACTCCATTTCAGTAGCAATGGATGCGCTATTGAGAGGCATGAAAGAATAGGAATAGATTATCACATAGAAAATCTATCTATGTGGTCACTAGGAGTTGGAAATGACAATGACACCTAATTAAATAATTAATTAATCAATCAATCAATCAAGATGCATTGAACTAGTTTTTAATAAAGTACCTTAAAGCTGAGGAGAAAAAACCCATAAGAAGAAGACATTTGGAAGAATACCTTCTTCCAGCCTGGGTAATAGAGTAGAATAGATTTCGTTATTGGCCAAGTGTGATTGGACACACAAGGAATTTATTTTGGTGCATATGCTCTCAAGACCATAGGGTTGAAGTAGTCATAGGGTACTGTCAGGCTACAGAATTTTTCCCATTCAATCAACTAGAATGAACTTCTGAAAATGTATCAAAACGTATCAAAATGTATCAAAACGTATCCTTTATTGAGATGAGACAATTCATGTAGGGGTTAAAAGCAGCGCCTAAGGTCTCTCAGACATGCAGAGATAGATAAGGGAGTTTAAAACCCCTCCCCTTATCTTGATGTGTATTTAGTAAAACAAAGAGCCAACATGTTAATTCCCCCCACCCCCTTTTTAGAACGATCTTTTCCAGAGTTTCCCAGGACACATCTCACTGTGGAATTTTTATGGCCTCTTCATCTCCTGGCTGTCTCTCTCAGAGGTGATAGGTTCCAGCCATCTGGGTTTCATCCCTCCATTGTATCATGTGTAGGTTATACAAATTCAATACAAGATTAAATATATTCAGGTTACATCAAGAAGGATTTCATTATCAGTCTCCCTCACCCCCCATTTCTTCTTTCATTGAAGAAACGACAGATACACAGATCTGACAGGTACTATAAATTATACTAGGAAACATATATATAGGAAACATATAAAACATACAAATCATACTAGGAAACATAATAATTAGCTAGTGCCTATCAAATCATACTAGTAATCAGTCAATAAAATAATAATAAAAATTGTAAGGATACAAGCAACAAAGTTACATTCATAAAGTCATCTTGACAGGAAGTCGAAGGAAATGGGTGAAAGGAAGGATAAGAAGATTAATAGTAATAGTAATAGTAATGCAGACTTAATAAATAGTTTGACAGTGTTGAGGAAATTATTTGTTTAGCAGAGTGATGGCATTGGGAAAAAAACTGTTCTTGTTTTTGGTTGCCCTGTTGTGCAATGCTCTATAGTGTCATTTTGATGGTAGGAGTTGAAAAAGTTTATGTCCAGGATGTGAGGGGTTTGTAAATATTTTCACAGCCCTATTTTTGATTCGTGCAGTATGCAGGTCCTCAATGGAAGGCAGGTTGGTAGCAATTATTTTTTTCTGCAGTTCTAATTATCCATTGAAGTCTATGTCTGTCTTGTTGGGTTGCAGAACCAAAACAGACAGTTATAGAGGTGCAGATGACAGACTCAATAATTTTTCTGTAGAACTGTATCAGCAGCTCCTTGGGCTGTTTGAGCTTTCTGAGTTGGTGCAGATTCTTTGTTGTGCTTTTTTGATGACATTTTTTATGTTAGGTGTCCATTTTAGGTCTTGAGATACGATATAACTTAGAAATTTGAAGGTCTCTATTGTTGATGCTGTGATGTCTAGTATTGTAAGAGGTGGTAGTATGGGAGGATTTCACCTAAAATCTACCACCATTTCTATGGTTTTGAGTGTGTTTAATTCCAGATTATTCTGGTTGCACCATGTGGCAAGTTGTATAAACTCCCATCTATATGCAGATTTGTCGTTATCTCGAATGAGACCAATCAATGTTTTATCATCTGCAAAGTTCAGTAGTTTAATGGATGGATCGTTTGAGATGCAGTCATTGGTATATAGGGAGAAGAGAAGTGGAGAAAGCACACAGCCTTGGTGGGGGGCTGTGCTAATTGTATAGGTATCAGATGTGATTCTTCCTAGCTTCACCTGCTGCTTCCTTTCTGTTAGGAAGCTTATGATCAGTTAAGCAAGGTCAGTTAGCAACAGATAAACCTAATTCAGGGGGAAGTCAGGAAATCTATTGGACATGACCTGAGTTTATGAACTGAAACAGGAGAATGTCAAGTTATGCCTGCATACAAGTTATCTAAAAGGCATTACTACTTCTTGAGGTTTTCAGAGGTAACGTGGAAATTTATTTAAAAAAACTCTCTTCTTCTAAAGGAAATGAGAGCAGATTCCACAAAAATATCTGCCTATGTTCTCAGTCACCACTTCCCTGTCTAGTCCTTTCCATCACACAACTGCATCTCTATGAACAACCATATCTATAGGTATGATATGTTTATGAATATGTTTATGATATGTTGGTAGGAATGTTTAGATTCATTCAGTCTTTTAAAAAAAATAAATACAGTACTTGGCAACTAATTTTTATTTATTTATTTATTTATTGAATTTATATTGCCACCTATTCGTACATGGTGACTCAAGGCAGCTTATAGCATATAAAACCACATTTAAAACAATAAAACTAATAAAAAAGAATCAAATTAATATAATAAATACAATTTATAATATAATATAATCAACCCTATCCCCCATAATTAGAAGAATTAATCACAGAAATGGTTTCCAATACCCTTATTCCATACAGAGCACTCACAAAATATAGAAATCCTTCTTTCATTCCCTGTCAAAGTTCTCCTCAATATCTGATTTTTCCAGGATTCTGAATTATTGTACCTGAACGAGATTCTTTGCTACTGTCAGTTCCTCTCTACTTATGGAAGATAAAATGAAGAGTGACAGAGAGTGTGAAGTGTTAACTTCTAAGACTTGCAGTGATTCAGATTTTATTTTGGAAAGGTTCTCTGGAGGAGATGACTACCACTACTACTGGATCCTAAAAAAAGAGGTGGTTGATTTAAACAGTTGCAGGCAAGTTCATACTTCTGTACTTTCCAAAACACCAGTTTTACCAGCTTGTTCCTATTTCTCATTAATAGATTGTACATATTTTGCAAATGTGTAGATAGGACTAAAATGCAGTGAATCATCACACATCTTTACACATGCAATAACACTTGTGATCCTCTGTAACATACACAGATCTTTATGCTGCATGCTTTTCTGGTATTTTACCAAAACATGGCTTGTGCTAGTAATACTGAGGATAGAAAAAGATATGGATGTGCCAAATGAATGGAAAGCTGAAGATATAACTCTTATGCCCATTTTTTGGAATTACTTGGCTTGCAGGTTTTGCATACTTTGCAAACACCAGGAAAGACTTAAAATGTACCAAAACTTCACATTTTTTTCTGCATCTTGTTACCAATGTATAGGGACACATTCATTTATTTTTAAAAAATTATGTAGTTGCCCAACTCACTCACAGTGAACCCACATGTTCCTCTATGATGTATGTAAAACCTTATGTTGTTTGATGTTATTTTTTTAACTACTCAAAATTTCCACTACCAGTTCTCCAGAACTGGTCAGAATCTGCTGAATATCACCTCTGAAGTGCAAAAAAAAATTGAAAAGTAGAGAAAAAAAATATAGTAAAGAAAAAGAAAAGAAATATATAAACTTCCTCCATCACAAGTATAAAAAGTTTTACTAACTTATCACCTTCTCTTAAAATGCAACAAAACATGTGTTCTTCCTATATCTTATCTCTTATCTATAAACAAATGCTTCAAACCTCAATGTTTATTCTTTTTTCATCAAAAATCTATTAAGGGTTACCAGAGATAAAAGCAGTCTTGATTTTTAGTTCTTTCAAGTAATGATTTCAAACTTGAATTCTTTTCAGTTTGTCCAATCTTAAAAGTGTGATATTATCATTTATTTTAAAAAGAATTTAGAACAAAAGCATTTACCTATAGGAAGGATTATCATAATTAATTTTGAAATCTTATTTTGAATTCATCTGCACCCTTAGTCTGTGTGTAACTTTGAAAAATTAAAGTTCTAATCACACTTTCACTGTTTATTCTCAATGAAAAAAATAAATTTATATTTAAAACTTATATTGCTAAGGCTTAAAAGAAATTCATCTAGTGCTAGAAAACCTATCAGTCCAATGGTTCCAAATGGCTGAAAAGCAGTTAACAAGCAATTACCTAAAGTGATTAACAAAGGAAGTCTGTAAAGCCAGTGTCTTTTGAAGATGATGGTGCACTTTGAGCAAAAAGTTGACTATTCCTTCATCTTCCATAGCTTTCTTTACATCTCCTTGCAAGGAATAACTCTCTGGAGCGCTTGGAGTCCTCTCCTTGCCTGAAGAGGAATTATGAAGAGTTGATCTACTTGCCAACTCTTCATTCAAACACAGTTATCCACTATACTTGTAGCAAAGCCCTCTGTAATTCTCAATTTCTCCCCTGGAAGAATTAAGGAAGGTGAAAAAATCTAATTGGGTTTAGCCTGTGGTGGAGGAAACATGTCTTTTTGATAATTACCTTCCCTTTTTCTAAAATAAAGTTTTGATTGTTTTCTATTGCCCCAAGCAAAGTGAGAAAGGGAGTTTAGTATTTTGCTTTTATTAAATTACAAGAAGATAAGCTGTTTATTCAGAAGAACAAGTTTTTGCCTGATATATCAAACTGCCCAAAGAGAAGTTGTAGAATTTTCATTTTAGGAGTCAATAAAGGGATTGTTTAATAATCTTGTGAATATGTTCAGGTATAACAAATAAAAGCATTAATGCAAAGTGGTGCATTAGAGATGCTAGGTACCTGAGGCTCCTTTTGTTTCATTTTATTTATAGAACTGGCTTGTTTTGTTTGTGCTATTAAAATGCTGTTTTCCTCAACAAGAATCAGAAAGAATTACAATAAGTACTACATATTTTATACTGACATTATTCTGAGATATTGTAAATGGACCATTAGATATATCCATATGATGGCTCTATATTGATTTGTTTAGGAAGGGTATTTTTCAGAAGTTGAGTCTATGGGGAAAAACTTAGGAAAGAACATTCAGAGAAGAAGTTCCTTAATTCTGGATCAATTAAAAAATGAAAAAAGAAAACAAAAGACTATTGTTGTCTGATAAACAGAATCTGGTTTAACTATGGGTAAAAAAAGGGAAAAAAGTGGGAATAAAAAAGAGAATGAGAATGTTAAGGAAATATATATTTTCTTCATTGAGCAAGATCCTGTTTAGTTCATACTTGTTGAATGTTTGAAAGCCATTGTTATACCTGAGGAAATTAGCAAAATCTTTAAAATGAAATACCTACCAGGATCATGGGAAATTGTTAGGAAAGTTTCAGTTTTTCTTTCCATAAGCTTAGTGGAGGCAGAAAGAAGTATAAATTCTATAGTACGGTGCTTGTTGTTTTCATTCAAATGGTAAAAACCATGTTGCACCGCTACACCACAAGCTCTGCTCCTCTCAGAATGTAGAAACAAAAGGGCTGGAGCTGTCATCCTTCTGCCCCTTCTTTTCCCTTCTCCTTCCCAACAGGCTATTGTCTGTAGTTACCCCCTCCAAAAAAAAAAGATTGTGCTGAGGTTATCAAAAGTATCAGTAAACACGAGTAACCACAAGCCTTAGTTTTTCCCCTTCATTTTTTTATATCAAAGAAGTATAAATGTTTATGTATAAAATTCTCACTAGATACCATAGCCTTTCCTTTGGGGTTAAGTTGCAAATTTCAAATCAGCATGATGTTACTTTACAATTACTTCTTTGACTCTTACCCTTGGATAATATCTGCAATTATAAGCCTTAATCAGAGGACAGAGAGGAGTAAGAGGGTTCAGCGAGAGAGGCAAGAAGCTTGCAACAGCTCCCATATATTGCCCATGACTTGCTTGAGCTTTAACAGTAGAAAAGCTTTTCTTTTAGAAAAAGTGGCCAAACTGAATTGGAGATTCTTTTTTTCAATCACAGTTTCTCTTTAATCAACTTTTATGAAAAGTTCCTAGTTATCCTCTTTCTGTTGATCAGACAGACAGAGCTTTCTCATCTTTTCCTCTAATCATTTAGATGGCCCAATATTATTATAATGAAGTAAACATTTTCCACCAAAAATCCAGAGAAAAGGATCAGAAGCTTTTTCTACTAAGGCTAAAATGATTGTTTCTATTACTGCCTCAGTTCCTAATTCTTTAAGTAGCTCTTGCTTTTAAAAATGCTAAGAAGAAGAAGAAAAAATATTGGATATTTGCTTACCTGTTTAGATGTCACTTAGGTGTTACTTGTACAAACATCCTTCTGTTAAATCTACCATTATTTTACTAAAAGTCCATAATCAGCCATGTGAATGGAAAACGATGGGGTGTTTAATTAAAGATCATCCTAGGTACCTTTTAATAAAATTGTACACATGGCCTGGCGAGACTCAAAGCCTGAGCTAAATTTGGTGCAATTTAGGAAGTAGAAGAATGAATTTAGAAAGAAGAGCCAATTAAGTAATATTTTACTCAACTGGTTGTCATGTATAATAGTAAGACTTCTCCATTAACTGTTTAATTACCTAATTTGCTTACCTTTTATGAAATGAAAAGAATCATATTAAATAATACCGTAGAATATTAAGTATTAAACAGAATATTAAATAAAAGAGAATGGTTTGGTCTAATGGAGAAGTCACCAGCCTAGAATCCAGAAGACAATAGTCTTAGCCATAAAAGCCAGCTGACTGATTTTGGGTCAGTCAATCTCTCTCAACTCAACTCACCTCATAAGGTTGATCTGGGGAAAATATGAAGGAGTATTAGATATATTCTTGCCTTGGGTTATTTATAGAAAGAAATGAAGGAAGGGTAAAGTAAAGTAAAGTTCAGGTAAATGTTTCAATCTAACAATTTTTTTTACAAGTTGATAATGGTTAATGCAAAATCCCTAAAGTTGGAGGGCAGCAAAATGTATAACTGAGGTGAAGGAAAAGGATAATGAGAGATGTTTAATAAGGCCACCTTTCAAAGGTATTAGGAAGTACTGATTCAGACTTTTTACAAGCACAGCACCTTTCTGCTATTCCTGAAAAGTTGGGTTTTTTTTTCAGGCTTACACACAAGTCTGCCTGCCTTTCTGACTGACCCTAAGATCAGAACAGACATGCCTTGGTGACACTATTTTTTCTGTCATGGCTCCTTAACATTACCTTTATTTTATCCTTAGTCCAGGAGAGAGAAAGACTGAAATTGTCCTCACTTGTGATAGTGTTATAGTGGCATTTTACCTCTTTTAAACTCTATATAAGGTCATTCTCAGGATATATAAAAGCAGTTGGATTTTTGTCACCCATTAATCTGAAAGGATGGATAACTTCAGAGACTTGAAACAGAAGTCATGGAAGCAAGAAAGAATCAGCACCAAGGACAGCAAATTTGCAATGCAGTGGTAGAAAACAGACTGAGAGTTTGAGAGTTTATGTAGTGGTTAAGGCTTCAGGCTGGAAACCAGGAGACTATGAGTTTAATCCCCTCTTAGGCCCAAAGCCAGCAAAGTGACTATGGACCAATCACTTTCTCTCAGCCCCAGAAAGGAGGCAATCATAAACCACTCTTCTGAAAAACTTTGCCAAGAAAATTGCAGGGGTTTTCCTGACAGTTTCCAAGAATCAGACACAATTGAGTAAATGGGGAAAAAATGAAGACAACAGAATAAAAAAATGGTGCACTTGATCAAAGCAATGCTTCCAACTATCTTTGAAATATATACAGCAATCCTAACACTATGGAATGTGTGACACTCTAAGCAAATGTTGAGCTACAGCTCCCAGTACTCTTGCCTTAGAGTCCAACTCTGGTAGCTCTTTAAAAAAAAAGAGGTGTAGAAGACTTCCCTCATGTTTTCTCTCAAAAACTAAGTAGTTCTAATCCTGCCTTTTAATTTATTATTGTCAATTTGCTCCTCTTGCCAAATTAAAATGTGATTTGTCTTGTTTATGATTTGGAGTTGTGTGAAATCAGCCATTGGTAATCTAACACTGAACAATTGTGATGTTTTTTTAAAAAATGGTTTAACATAGTTTAAACCATTACTGTGATGTGTAAACTGGAATAACAATGTCAAAGCAGAGAGGCTTTCCCCACAAGTTGCAATTTCTCTTTCCAAGTGGATCCAGGTCCTTGTCACCTCAAAATTACTAGCAGTAAAAAAATAAAAATCACTCTCATTTAGGTCTTCTCTTCCTGATCAGGAAAGTTAGAGCTACTGTCTTCAGATTGTATTACTTAAAAATGATATTAAGAAAGGTAGGGATTTATATTGTGGTTTCTCCTTTTCCTGATTACTATCTCGCCATTAATGGTTAATTTCATCCTATCTATATTGCACCTTATTCAATTTTTGTTATCTCACTAGAGTGGGATTGTAGGGTCAGATCTGCTGGAGGCTATCTAACTGGATTTCTTTCTGCATTCAGTGCAGACTTTGGAATTGCTAATACTATAGGAAAACAAAGAAAAAAAACATTGTGACTTGTCCACTTTAGCACATATTTAATATGCAGCAAACGAACTATAAACTGTGAATTGGCTTCAGTGCAAATGGCTGCTAATGAGATATCTCCAGAGGAGAATATTACAGTGTTGGCTTGAGATTTGTATTAGGATACTAGGTTTAAAATGAGCCTGTTTACACAGCACAATCATGATTTACTCATTTAACTGAATGCCTGGCTTTGCACAACAGACTGAACCATAAGCTAACTGCATGATTTGGATTTGGACATGCTAGCTAAAATGTGGTCTGTAAGTTTCTGATTCAGTGTGTGTGCTGCAAACCCACCCAAGCTGTTCTTATCCTTTCATCTCAGGAAATTGAACTCAAGCGCATATTTTGAAATGGAACAGGAGAGGTGTTGCTTGGAGAAGCTCTTCATCCTTGTAGCTAAGGTGACTTTCTGTTTTCCAAACTCTATTTCTTTGGTATCCTTTGGCAGGCATTACTTTAGAAGGCACTTAAAATAGAAATTAAATATTAATGGGTAAAAAGTTGAGGCCTGCAGTTGTTTTCATGAAAAGCTATGTCTGCTGAATTACTAATTTTTAGAAAACTGTTAGATATAGTTTGATTATGCTGGCGTGGAAAAAAGACACAAGCAGATTAAAGAACAAAATAAATTTTGAGAAGAAAGAGACTAGTCTACAGTATCTGATCATGCTGTGTTCATGTTTATATAATTAAGGATTTAGAATTTTGTGTCAATGAATCTTTCTCAGGCCAACATCAGCTCACAGGGTTATTCTTGTGGGAAAATGGGAGAAGGAAGGAGTCTTAGATATATTTTCTACCTTGAGTTATTTATAAAGTAAATAAATAAAGGTGGGATAAAAATAAATAACATTTCAGAATTGATGCTTGGTTTTGGTAATGTGGGGAATAATAGGATCTTACAATTTTATTTCCAAATGTCTCAGATTTTAGCAACATTTTTCTACTTCCTTAATTTTTTCCCACTTTCCTGCGATAGAAACAAGAGAGCAAATTAACCATATTGGACTTTATGATTTTGCAAATGAACATTTGTGTTAGTAGATTTAGGGACCAAATAATTTAAATTTCTCAAAGTATTCTTATTTTTCTATGCTCCATTTTTAAATGAATGAATAATCTCTGATGCTGCTGCTTAGTGCTGTGATATTTAAATGTTGTGTTAAGGCAGTATGGACCAAATTATCCATTGTACATGTCAGTAATATCCTGCTCTCTGAATGTCAGAATTTGAGTAATATATCTGAAAGAATAGAATTTTTTTTCAATTTCTCTTTCAGCAATATGTCTGAACAATTAAATTTATCTGAAAGAATAGAATTTTTTTTCAATTTCTCTTTCAGCAATATGTCTGAACAATTAAACAAACCAAATAATATGGTTTATATGAATTATGAGTGGATACGTTTTAAATCTCTATTGCAGGGGTGTCAAACTCAAAGCCCATGGGCTGGATCTAGCCCATGGGGTGCTTAAATCTGGCCCACAGGGCTGGCCTGGAAATAGCAAAGAACTGGCCTGTGGTGCCTCTGGCAGCCAAAATGGGGGCATGGAGGGCTAAGTGTGGCCTCCCATGCTCCGTTTTCAGTCTGGATGGCCTCCTGCAGTACTTTGCCAGCCAAAACGGGGCACGGGGGGACCATGTAGCCCCGAGCCCCATTTTGGCCATCAAAGTGCTGGAGGCCATTCAGGCCATAAACGGGGTGTGTGGGGACCGTGCGTGGCCCCCTGCATCCCGCTTTAGCTGGCAAGGTGCTGCAGGAGGCATCCATCCCGTCTCCCCCCCCCGTTCCCACCTGGCCCATGGAGGAGAACTACAATGCTGATCTCGCCCTCAAAGTAATCCAGTTTGATACCCCTGCTCTATTGCAGGGACTAGATCAGAAAAATATTAGAGCTGGTGGAAATGACAGCAGTGCCAGTTTGATGGGAAAGTTTGACTTAAGAGCCTGATACAGTTCACAAGGGCTTTATATCTTGCTTACCAACAACCCACCTTCTGAATAAAGGAAACTTTATTATTGCTTACAATGAATGGTTTGGGCAAAAGGATCACAGCATTGAGCATCATCACTCATTCTCACAGTCCTTGGAAATGAAGTCTCTATGACTATTATGACTATTATTCTTCCTGCAGTTGACAGTCCTTGCAGCACAATATTGCCATTTTTACCTGTACCCTGGGAAAACTATTTCAGAGTTGAGAAACTTGGGAGCTTGTAGAGCTTGAGAAAACATGGATACTTCCAGACAAATAGCTCTTAGCATTAGCCATCAAAAGGTATTGCAGTCACGGTGTTTTTTTTCCTCCTTTATAGGTGCTCTGTGCTAAGAAAACAATAATTATGCAAAAACATAGAAGTAAGAAATAGAAGATAATCATACAGTGCTTGAATTCCATATCTAAAACATAGGTAGTTTCAGAATAAGTTCATTTTTGGAGTGCTACATCTCAGAAGGTACTGAGGTAGAAGGTATTCATTTGGCTTCCTTTTAAATTAAAAAAAATTGTTTTAAATGCAAGCAAGGAAGATGAGGGATGTTACATGTTATTTTAGGACAATCTAAAGAGAGAGACAATAATTACAAAATTTTAACAGTTTCTTGGTCATTTGAAGCTATGATGACTCTAAGGTGAGCTTCAGCAAGGAGGGGCTCAAATTCTGTATTATTGGCATAATTGACAATACATGGCATAAATGCCAAAATTCCTCCCTCTATACAATTATTAAACACACACGCACACACAACCTTTCCTTTTTTGGTTATGCTGGTTGATATGAAGGTCTATTCATGTGTAAGTCCCATATAGCCATAATTATTAAATATGTATACTATCCGACTCCCAACAACTCTGAGCATTCCTACCAAATCTGCAGTATTTCTTCACCATCTATGGCACTCCTATGGTTTGAGTTTGGGAATGGTAAACCATAGAGATATTTATTTTTCATCTTTCTATCCTACTGCAGTGATAAGATTCTCAGCAGCTCTTAAAGCTGAAGTGCAGATTTTACAGTTGCAGTGCAAAGAACTATAGAATAGAAATTTACCCATGTAGAAAAGAAAAAAAATCAAGCTTGACATCTAAGTAGCATATCAGAGAATTTTGCTTTGCTTATTAATATGGCAGAAGGGCTTAGGAAAAACTTGCCTAAGAGAACCTTAGTTGGTGAAAGCACTGAGATCTGGTTTCTCACACAGGCATTTTCTTACGTTACATTTCTGTAGAGACAGAGAAACTTACTTCCTCAGCCTGCTTCCTCAGACACTCACTGGGAACATTGAACTCAGAAGAAGAGAGACGATACAAGTACTGGATAGTTTAAACTACTATTAAACACTCCGAAAATCGTGAATACAGTCAGGCCATCAAGTAGAAACCCCTTTCTACCCCCCCAAAAACCCTTGATATGCAGGACTTTATGAAGAGAAGAGGTAGGGAGACCAAGTGATGAAGAAGTGAGGGATTTAAATTTTGGATGGGAATGATCCAGATACCCACACACTGTAACTAGATTTAAAGCACTTAAGTGTTTGCTGCAACATGAAGGTAAAAATCATCTCTCTCCCCCGCCTTCCTCTTGCTCTCGCGTCTACACCGCACAATTTTCTTACCCTGTCTTCTGATTAGAACTGCTTAAAGTGATTTTCCAAGTCTAAGCAGGTGCTATTCTTCTGAAAGAAGCTAGCTTTTATTGCAGCATCGTGTGTGTGTGAACCACAGATTCAATAACCAACTTTAAAACATAACTGATGTAATTGCTGGGGGGGGGAATATTTTTATGTGCTATTCCTGGAAAAAAAAATCCGAGGTTCCAGCAGCCGTGTCTATTGATTGGCTGTTTAAATAGAGGCCTATATGATCCAAATAGGCTGGCCTGATTATACAACAGCAGCAGGATTTCAGTGCTCAGCGAGTGTCGAGGCAAAGAAGCCAGAGACAGGATGAGAATATGTACTATGGCATCAGTATGTAACTGCTGGAGCTGGAGAAGCCAGCTACCTAGCTCCCTCCGTGGACAACTTACTGTGCTGCTTTCTTCCTTGCTGAGAAGATGCCAGCTGTGTGCCTGTGAAAACAGCTAAGAGAACCGGTCCTTGGAATAATGCGTTTGACTTGTAATCGGTGTCTCTGAAACAGAGCTTCATTGCTGACATACCTGATGTCAATAAAACCTTTCAGAACTCAAGACATATACAGAATGAAGGTGAGTTGTTCAGTGCATGCCTTATTCCTGGCGCATCATGATGTGGCTTTTATTGCACTTGAATTTTTGCTTTCTTAATGCAAGGGGAGAGTGAGTGAGTGCTTTGCATAATTAGGAAAAAAAGATGTGTGTTTTTTTTAAGACTCAGTGTCAGTAAATGGAAACGACTCCTGAGGAAATGTTTTGACGACAGGCATCCTTTCTTCATTATACAGTATATAAGAAGAGGAACAGCACAGTAAGATATTTCTGTCCTTTTATATTAGTGTTCTTGCTAAGGAGCTTGACTTTCTTTTCTTTTTTTAAATGCTGCTATTGCTTACTGTTGGTAACTACTTAAAAATAAAAGCTAGTCTTATCAACTTTAAGGTCCATTTTAAAACAATTCTTGCCTGCTTAAAGTAAGGTTTGCCAGGTATCAACAATAACACCATAACCTTAAGCATGTATAGTACGACTTGTAGGAATTCCCTTCCTCCCCACCCAAAACTGATCCCATGAGGGATCAGTATATTATATTTTCAACATATGGAGATTTTTGTCCTCTTTAAATCAAACAGCTCTTTCCATTCAGTAATAACATGTTCTAACTTATCAAATTATAGCACCCTTACGTTAATCTTTTTTTTAGAAGAGAATAATTGATTAGGGGGGATACTTGTCTTCTAAATTACTGTTGATACCAAGTTACTCTAGTTAGTGTATACAAGTGGTCAATGGGGATATTGTTAAAAAGGCAGTTTTCTTATTTCACATTGGTAGACTTTGCATTTTGTTGCTCCAGCTGTCATAATCTGCATTGCCTTTTACATACCCTAGCCATTTTTAAAACATTTATGGGTTTGTTTTTGTTTTGCTATAGTATTAATTTGCTACTGTAGGATTATTATCTTGTGAGCAGAGAAATTAAAATGGCTGTATCTGAAGCTTTTGATGAACTTATGTTGGCCAATAACTTTCCTGAGGTTTAGTCCAATTAACAAGATCTGCATAGTATGTTACTTCTGCAACAGTGATTGCTGTTTCCACAGAGTAGCTGTATATTGCCATGGAAAATGATCTCTTGCATTTACTGTGTTTTCTGGCTACCTCTCTCTTGCAAAAAGGTAGGATAAACACAAAGGGTCAGGATGTAGGACACTTAAATAAAAAAAAACTTTTAAAATAGTTGTCATTGGAAAAAACTCTATCCTGAAGAAAATTTAATATGTAAGAAAATATTGATATAATTCAGTATGGGGGTGGGGGTTGCTTAAATGTAAGTCCAAATGTGTTAAAAGTAGACAGGTTTTTTTAAAAAAAATAGGGGTTCAGCTTAATCAAAAAAAGATATACTTGCTAAAATCTCCTTTTCTACTCAAGAATTAAAGATGAAGAAGCCCTATGTTCTTTTGTACCTGGACATCTACTTCCAGGCTGAACTGCAATTTTAAAGTGCACTTCTTATAGAACCCTACTCAGAGGTAATACAACTGAATTCAATTGAGCTTGCTCCCAAGTAAATTAGTATCGAGGCTTAGTTATACATGGTAACACATGGGGGGCAGGGAGGATTGTATCTTGAAAATATGTAACCTATCTTTGAAACTTCCCAAATAGCTACTTAAATGTTGAATTGATATATGACAATGGAAAGGGCATTTTTTTTTAAAGGAAATATCTAAAGAAAAAATATGTGCATGAATTTCTTATGTTATAAACAAATGATTACTAGCTTCTTATCTTGCAATATTTAGCTTCTTTTAGGTTCTTGAGTCAGGGGGAAAAAAGCAAAATGCATGATCCAGGCAAAGTTATGCCCATTCAATAATTTTGATGAGAAAAATAAACACATTTCCTGCTAAATCCCTGTTAGCTAACGATAAAACTTTCTCTGGAGTGTGCCTAAAGTGTGTATCTCTATATTAAGAAGAGAAATGCTGCATATAGTAATTTTACTGATGTTGTTCTCTATCCCTGGAAATACTTTACTTCCTGCTGATAAAAATTAATTTTGTCTGTAAATCATCTTCTCATCTCACTACTCTGGGGAAATTTTAAGTGTACTCCTTTCCAGTTCTCTGTGGTACATAATAACTATACCATATGCTTTATGCATGTGCATATTATGGTTTGTCTAAAACATCATTTTGCAATCTATAGGCCCCATTCTGTGTGGAGACCTTCCTTATGTTATAAAGTAATTGTGTCAAGCCAGGACATTGCTCAGGAAAGGGAAGGTTGTAAACATTACACCCAGAAGTAGACCAAGTTACTTGAGTTCCTTATGCATGGTCAATGAAGTGAATTGGACTGCCACTTGTCAGAAATGGTGTAGGGTCTCCTGCTTGGGGAGGTTGGACTAGATGATCTATAAGGTCCCTTCCAACTCTGATTATCTGTTATCTGTTAATTGTTATGGAGAAGACTCTTTTATATCTAAAAAATGTAGATCATCCTGATGAAAAGCTCTAAAAATATACATTCTGGCATAATTTCTTCTCTATAATGCATTCCTTGTCACAATCTTATGTTATTTGATGTATGATGTGCTGGAGGGAAGATTGTTCATTTATGAAGGAGTCTACCATTGTAAATATTAGTTTATAATATAGGGAATATAATTGATTCCTTCCTGAGTACAGTTCCAGCCAACTTAATAAGCCTATATATCCTTATTTATTGAAGTTAGAGATCAGCCATCTCATTCTCAGGCTGACTCTATATACTGATGATTCGTATGGATACATATCTCTCTAGAAGCTAATTTAGCATAAATAAAAGACAACACAGAAGTACAACATAGTTATATAAGCAAACATATAGTTACTGGGAATGCTGCTCATTTCAAGCATTTGTATGACAAAACTAATAGACTGGATGCTTTTGCTACTCACAGTTTATGTGCATTTTCTTGTTGGTCTTCTGAATAATACTCTTTATTAAACCTGTATTTCAAACTGCTCCTTTGAGGATCATATTGATGGTCTCCTTGATATGTTTGAACAAGGTTTATCCAACTCTTGTTCCAAATTTTAGCCCTGCGTTATTCAGACTGCCTTGTTGTGATGCTTGCCTGCTTGGGAAATAATTTACATTCTGCTGTGGAACAGAACTCTTTACTTGCAGTTCACTTAGAGCCAGTAGAGGGCTCTTTCTCCCTATACTATCTACATAGCAGGTTATGCTACAAAATATTTCTAGGCTGCTTATCACTTAAAAAAAAAGTTCTGCTCAAATTAACATGTGGAGGGATTTTACTCCGTAATATTTATTTTCTTTGATTTTATTATGACATCTAAACGATTTCCCCCTTCAATAGTCGTCCCTATAGTAATATTTGTAGTCTCTTTCTCTTGGAAGATACACAAAAATGTTGTTAAAATAGCACAAAATATTCTGTCTGAAGAAGAATTTACAATTTTGATATCTGAGGGGTGGCTGATGGTAGCCCAACCTGAAAAGCAGAGGTTGTGCTTTGTATTCAGAACACAATATTCACAGGTCAGGCCTTCCCTTGAAGCAGAGTTAATTGAGCTATTTCAGAAAACATGGAGAAGTGAGAAAAGCATCATTTTGATCTGCTTCAGGCAAAGGAATATCTTGAGCTATCATTACCCAGCCTGTTTGACTTACTATCTTTTACTGCCTTCAATCACAACTAGCTCCAACATCTGTGGATTTCCCCCTCTCCCCATTTACACACATTATTGTATGTAAATAAACCATAGCTTATGTAACAAGCTATGATTAAAAAAAAACCCTCAGTGATTTGTCTGTATGCAGCCATTCAGAAGCATTATTTCAGGTTATGTGGTTGACACTTCCTGAAGTGTTTAATCAAATCAAATCTGAAAATGATCTTGATAACAACTTGATGGTCACCAATAGATTATTATTTTTTATTTTTATTACATTTATATGCTGCCCTTCTCCGAAGACTCAGGGCGTCATATAAATTATGACAGAAACAAGATACATTGACTTCAATAAGCCATATTCCCATGCATGATATTCTACTGGTTTGGCCCAATTCAATAGAACTGGTAGCTCCGAAGGGCAGCTGACACTGAACTGGTTCGTTGCGATGATTGTCTGGTCATCTGTTTGGCCCACCCACCTGCCTGGGCTCTAGGCTGTTCTTTAGTTTCTGCATTTTCCTCCTCAGCTGTTTTGTGTGGCACAGCTGATTACTGCTCATCAGCTGGAGCAGGTGAATGCTTGCCGGACCCGGTAATTTGTAATTAGTGCACATGCATGCGCAGCATGCATTTGGCGTGCACACACATGAAGCAAACCGGTTGTTATGCTGGTAGGATCCCACCCCTGCATATTCCTTGGTAATTGTGAATTGAATGACAACCTGTGGTGGTGTTCAGATAATCCTCGGACGTTTCTTGAGTTATTTTCTTTGCGGCACTCATATTGAGGTTAGAGACATATCTGCAATATGAGCAATGTGCCTTTTAATTGACCTATCAAGTTGTATAACACTAGATTAATCATAATCTTACCTAATCTTACGTAGCTTTTTCTCTGGTAATATTACACTACTAACTAGAGCATACAAAACATTTGCTAGACCAATTTCCAAATACAGCTCATCAGTCTGGAAGCACATTACGTATCTGATATTAACACAGTTGAGGAAGTCCAGAAATATTTCACAAGAAAAGTTCTCCACTCCTCTACTCATTGCAGAATACCTTATGCCACCAGACTTGAAATTCTAGACCTAGAAAACCTAGAACTACGCTGCCTTCGGTCCAATCTAAGTATAGTATATAAAATCATACATTGCATTGTCCTACCTGTCAATGAATACTTCAGCTTCAACCATAACAATACAAGAGCACACAACAGATACAAACTCAAGGTTAACCGCACCAAACTTGATTGCAGGAAATATGACTTCAGCAACAGAGTGGTCAATGTCTGGAATACGCTACCCGACTCTGGTTTCTTCCCCAAACCCCAAAAACTTTAACCTTAGACTGTCTACTATTGACCTCACCCCTTTCCTAAGAGGTCTGTAGGGGGCATGCATAAGCGCACCAACGTGCCTACCATCCCTGTCCTATTGATTCTTTTTATTTTTATTTTTATTTTTCTTATATGTATCCATTCCATGTATTCATAACTATGTTTATACTTATACCTATTATCTTGTAAGCAATTGACAAATCAAATAAATAAATAAATACATAAATAAATTAAAAAAATATAAATGAAACAAAATGGCAATTGCCATACTGCCCAATTCATCTGTAGGTTAATTAAATATCTTATTTTATTTATTTTATTTTATTATGAGATTTATATGCCGCCCTATCTCCCTGAGGACTCAGGGCGGCTTACAATACTAAAAACCACAAAATACAAATATTAAAAGATGAATTAAAACCCCAAATCTCATAAATCAATGAAGAATGGTAGGTCTTCTAGGAAGACCTACCATATTTCACGGTTGTAAAGCCTTCAACACTCAGATTCTCATATAAAGGACATGTCTCAGCCAGATAATGAAAGTGACTTAAGTAATCATGATAATTGGGGTAATCCATATATTGGGGAGGGGAAGAATTGTCTACGATTCAGAATTATATGCATCTGGATAGTGCTGGAAATTGTTGCACATTTAAAGACTCTTCTCTAAAAGCAAATGGATATGGAGGAATATTGAGGGGGCAAGCTTCTGTTCACATCCCTTTTAAGTTTTAAATGCATAAATAAGGCTTAAAGGTAAAGGTTCCCCTCACACATACATGCTAGTCATTTCCAGCTCTAGGAGGTGGTGCTCATCTCCGTTACAAAGCTGAAGAGCCAGCGCTGTCCGAAGACGTCTCCGTGGTCATGTGGCCAGCATGACTAAACCCAAAGGCACACGGAACACTGTCACCTTCCCACCAAAGTAGTCCCTATTTTCCTACTTGCATTTTTACATGCTTTCAGACTACTAGGTTGGTAGAAGCTGGGACAAGTTCATGGGAGCTCACTCCGTTATGTGGTGCTAGGGATTTGAACCGCCGAACTGCCAACCTTTCTGATTGACAAGCTCAGAAATAAGAAATAAGGCTTACTTTTTCTATTCAGATGGATTCCAAATGTTTCATGGCCATGAGTGTTATGCTGATGAAAATTCCAATAGCAATGGTGAGTTTGGAAAATGAGTTTACAGCGTAAATGTAAGTTGAAGCTGGTGCCATTTCTATCCCACTTTTCAATCTCACAAAAGCTGCTTTACTTCCACAGCCTAGATGTGCTGAAAACATAAAGAAGCCAATCAGTGTCCCCACATGTTGGACCAATGGAAGACTATAAAGTATGATATTGATTTAGTGTTGTGACCTGACTCTGGAGTAACAAAAATTCACCCAGGAGTGATTCCTATGATGAAAACTGCTATCCTGCCTATCTAGCTTTATCTAGTTTCATTAAAAAAAATCAAGGAAAGGAACTGGAAAGCCAGTTTTCTACAAATGCATTCTAGAATTTCTACCAATGGAAACAGTCCAATATATGAACCCAGTTCGTGCCACTTGAAATATATGAATGCCAGATGAATTAATTCATCCCTCAAAAAATAGTAAATTGTCTAAGATCTAAGAATCTAAACCTTGCCTTGACTCTGAACTAGTTCCACTTTCTCCTATGGAAATGTCCAGCTTCACTGGGTGGAAGAAAATAAAAATCTGGAATGATCCCTTGTTGGAGAAATGAATCTAAGTGGCAGCATATGCAAAGATATGAAATATAGTATTTTTCTGAAAAGAGTGCTACAAAATCCTGTGGCTTATAAGAGGAAAAATAGGGAATGGAATTTGAGATTCAATTAGTATAGGTTTTACTTTCATTGGAGCCTCTCTTATTTTGAGTTTACAGAAACCAGAATGTAAATCTGGGGCAAGCCTTGGGTACCAATTCTGGATTATACTAATTGGATGTAGAGAAGAAATGCATATCTGTGCTTATTAATCAGAGTTATTGACTTGGTACAGGTAGTCCTCAATTTACAAACACAATTGAACCCAACATTTCTATTGTTAAGTGAGACATTTGTTAAGTGGGTTTTGCCCCATGTTATAACCTTTCTTGCCACAGTTAAGTGAACATGGCAGTTGTTAAGTTAGCAACACGGTTGTCAAATGAATTTGGCTTCACCATTGACTTTACATGTGAGAAGGTTGCAAAAAGTGATCACATGACCCCAGGACATTGCAACCGTCATAAATACATGACTGAATTTAGATCACATGACTATGGGGATGATGCAATGTCCACAAGTGGGAAAAACCTTTATAAGTAACTTTTTTTCAATGCCGTTGTAACTTCAAATGGTTACTAAATGAACTGTTGAAAGTCGGGGCTACCTGTATGTCATGTGAATAAGCAAAAAGACACTTTTCTAGCTGATATGAGGAAATTGACTTTGACTAGCAATTGAAGTAGTAGTAGTACTTTCATATGTAATACTTCCCTTTTATTCAGATTTTAGTCCACGCTGTTAATGCTAGTTCACCGCTGGTGTGAATGCCTGTGAATTTATGAGGATAAATGAGCAATACAGTTGATAGCTCCTATAGCCTTTTATCAGTGGGATCTTTCGAAAGGATGAAGCCAGTTGTCAGTGAGGAAAATGACTGAGGCACATGGCTTCCAATATCTCTTTGAAATTTCTTCTCTCTTTTGTTCCTATACCAATAATGTTTTTTATTTCAAAAAGAGACTGCGTAGTAAAGTGTCTAAAATGATATTTGATGAAGTGGTTGAGATTTGATCTAGTAATATAGCCCAAACTTGTGTTACTTTTCTTTTTTAATATTCTTCCTGATAAAATCAGATGTGCTAATTGTAAAAGAAAGTGGTGCTGGCTGGATTTTGGAAATGTATCTTTTTAAGTTATTAATCGATACTTTTGCTGATGCTTTTCTTTAATCTTATGCTCTCTGGTCTTTGATGTGGTTTGCAGAATGAGTCACAGAGGCATAATCAATTCTGGATGTAAAATGTCTGTTAATTACATTATTTTGTTAATTATTCATTTCACTTGGACTTTCTGGGAGAAAAAATTATTGGGAAAAATAGCAAAGAAAGGCAGGAAAATTCATTAAAGCCTGAAAAAAAATCAAAGCAATCAACTAAATTGGATGCTGCTTCTGTTGAGTTTGTGGTTCACAGAAAGATTTTGGCTGCATTTAAAACAGATT
Organism: Naja naja; assembly: GCA_009733165.1. Classification (NCBI taxonomy): domain Eukaryota; kingdom Metazoa; phylum Chordata; class Lepidosauria; order Squamata; family Elapidae; genus Naja; species Naja naja. Next base: position 135,385,376 of record CM019150.1, on the reverse strand, counting down.
ATTTACCTGTCTGTTTATTATTCCTTCACAGCACAGTAATGTGTCATAGATCAACATGAGCATCATAGTTCATACAGTACAAGATTCCTTTAAACTAGTACAGAGTGATTAGCAGATTTTCCTCAAGGGAATCATTAACTGTGAGAGACGAGAATCTTCCCTTCCATTCTTTTGAACATGAAGGATTCATTTATTTATTTGGAAATGAATCACATTGATCAGGGGTTATCAAATTACAGCCATGGGCTAATTTTTTAGTGACAGAGAGGATAGGCAGGATCTGATCATCAGAGAAAAGTTTGCCAACCCCGACATAAAAAATAGCTTGGACCTGAATATATTTGGGATTCTTTGTTGATGAAGAAAAATTAGGCAATTTTTAAAGTAGTCGTAGTTGGCTATTTTAAAAAAAAAACAAAAAAGAAAAAGAAAAATTCCCAAATATCGTCAGGGTAGGAGGCACATGAAACTGTGATGACCCGGGGCAAGGCATGGAACAAAAACACAGCTGGGGAACAGTTCTAACTCCCCTTTATTGCTTCAACTTTCCCCCAAATGTCCCCACATTTCCTGCAAGTCCTAGAGCAAAAAGCTCCCATACACACCTTCGTCAGCTTCTGGCTGCGAGTAGTCCAGCAAACAAAGTTAGCAAGGCAGCAAACAAGGCAAAAAGTCCAGTGAGGCAGCCAAACCAGGCAAGACACACAAGGTGAAGCACAGCAAAATCCAGACATCAGCAATGGCATGCAAGGCGCCAAGAATTCAATATTTGTTCCTGACAAATGCCCCTCCCAATGACATCTCCTTAAGTCTCAGTCCCCAGGTGAGCCTTGTGAAGAGGGGCAGGGCACTCTCCTCCTGAGTCATCAGGTCAGCCTGCACTGTTCCCACCTCCACTCTCCATGCTAGGGGATAAGGACTGGGGGCAGTCCTTGCTCATCACTCTGTTGCTCTTCTCCTCCACTGTCTGCCCTCTCTTCCACCCCCTCTTGGTCATCCTGCACCTGTTCTTTGCTGTCAATCCTTCCCAGGCTTGAGGGACCTGGGGCTGCCTCACCCTGCTCCTCTGGTCATTCCTCCAGAGCCAGTGAGGTTGCGCCCTCTTCCTCCATCAGTCCCAGCTCTGGCTCATCCTCTGTGGACTCAGACTCCAATGGGGCCATGACACAAACTCTTAGGAAATACTATTCCAGAAGGCAGGCACAACAGTGTAATATAAAACAGATTGTTGTACACCATTAATTTTATAATCCTTACTTAATACCAATTTAAACTTGAGTCATCTTGCATCTAGTCACAACCCATAGCATAATCATTATGCAGCTCTAGGTGTTGTGGATCTGTTGATGTCACATACACTTTCCTGATTCATCCACCTTTGTTTCATGTCTAAGTTTCACCAGATGTTCTTCTGCATGCTCCAGCCAGGTTTTCTTTGGAACTGATCATTGTATTTTTCAACCTAAATGGAAGTAATTCCCAAGCAATCAATAGGAAACTGAACATGATCCTATGCAATAGAATGTACTCAAACCACCTCAGTCAATGGTTCAAGTTGGTTGCTGCACCATTCCTTAATTGTTACTTAATTTTGTCATAGATAAATTAATAATAATAATAATACATACATACATAAATACATTATAAATCTTATGATTTATGATTTATCATTGTTGTTTGTATGTATATTGACAGCTTATGCACTGGAGATAAATTTATTGTATGTCCAATCACTCTTGGCCAGTAAGAAGTATTCTGTTCCTGTTCTATTCTATTCTATTCTATTCTATTCTATTCTATTCCATTCCATTCCTGGTCTTGGTCTTGGTCTTGGTCTCTTTCTTATTCTATTGACTGAAATCCCAAAAAATGTCATAGGCACTGAGAAAATTTCAAGCTTTTTCAGTAATTTTGAAGCAAAGTCTAAAATTCCACATTATAAAACAGTATTAATTTAATATCTACACTGGTACAATTTGAATCAGCATTGAGTACTGCTACCCAAAAAATGGTACTTCATAAACCTCAAAAATATCCTGGAAAACAAAGCATTTTAGTGGATTTTAAACTTCAAACTAGACTCCAAATTCAAGTTCAAAGGCGAGCCAATTCCAAAAAGTAGGAGCTAAATAGGAAAAGGCAAAAATGAAGTGGCCATTGTAACAAGTGGGAAATTTAAGAAAAATTAATTGTACAATTGAACTGAGAACACAGGAAAAAGTACTATGTAATCCTTAGAAGCCATCACAAATTATAGGCTAGATAGACTGGCTAAATGATTGTGCAAGATAGGCAAAATATATAAAGAAAATCCAGTCTCCATGTGATTATATGTACTCAATTTTGTACAATCATTACAAAGAAAATTGTATGGACATGTGATTGGGAATTTAGATTGACTTGAGTAGCTCTACATTTGTGTGCATGCATGGAAAATAACCAGTTCAGGGATGACCACATGTTGTTAAAATACAATGGGAACATAAGTAAAGTCTTGTTAAGTCTAAGAAATCTGAAAGCCTTTTAAAAAAATAACCCAAGAAACCAGGTCACTGGGAATGGGGAGAATTTGAATTTCTGCAGTAGTCTTTTAAAAATTAAGCAAGATTTCATAATCAAAAAAATTTGACAGGTGCCATTTACATCATCAAGACCAACTCCTTGCTCAGAGCAAAAAGCCAAATTAGTCTGTGCTTGAATTCATCAGTGATAAGCTTTCTAACTAAATGCCTCCATTGTTGAATTTTTCCTAATATTCATCCAGAATCTTTTGTCATGTAAATTAAGCCCTTTATGTGTAGCCTATAATCTTGAGTGATCGAGAACGATCTTCTCAATGATATTTCTTCAGGTATTGGGAGAAATGTTAATATATGGCTTTGTAGTATCTTGCTTTTAAGACCAGAGATACTTGATTTCCTCAATCTTCCTTTATAGGTTTCCATTCTTTTGATCAGCTTCATTGTCTATATCTGAATACGCTCCTAGTTTTTCTGAATCTGAAGTTCAGAATGATGCCCAATTTATTCCATCTGTCCAAGGCAGAATAGAATGGAATTGTAGCTGTTTCTGATTTAGAATGGATGCTAAAATTGTATTATACTATGACTCAGTATGTAGCTAACTGTCAAATAAAATCCCGAGTCAACTTATCAGTAGCATGTGCATTTTTCAGATTATTTCTATATGTTTTTTCCTTAACATAAGGCTAAACTATTGGGACAATGTCAAATTTCAAGTGTGGAGTAATGGAAAATTTGGTATTTATAGATAACTGGCAGGTCTGATCATGGTTCCCACATCACCACCAAAAAATAAAGTTTATGATGTAAGGGATAATAGTAGGAGATCTGGTTCTGCCACATGTCATCTAGATAGAGTTATGGTAGAAATGCATAGAGATGACCTTGGAGTAGGCATGCAGAGACAATTGGCAAAACATGAATTTCGCCATGAGAGCAAGAGAACCTGACCAAAGAAACTTAGAATACTCTCAGGCTTTTAAAATTCTATTATTATAGACTATATCAGCAAAGTACAGTTTAGTATTGTTTTTAGTGTCTATTTCCTAACCTGGGCTACTTCAAAGGGCTAACAGATAAATTGAGCTGTATTTTCAGAAAGACAAAACTGAATGATGAAGCCTCTGTAATCAAGTATGCCAGTGATACTGGAAGATAGGCTGTTTTCTCCCAAGAACACAGGCATATTGAGTCTTTAACTTTACAAACTAATATACATGCTTGTCTTATCAGAAATGACAGCATTAATACAAGTTAAAAAACGAAGGGAAATACTAGTATCAAGTGTCAAAATAAAATCAGAAATATATGATTTAATAATATTCATCATTGCATATAGTATTCTAAAATGTCAAAAGTACTTCAGATACATTACTTTAGACAGCAAGGCTTTTAACACTCTGAATGAGACCAAAATATATGTTCTATATGTTCCCATAATTTGAATAAAGCCGAAAAACCGACCATGTTTGTCAAAGGCATACATACTGAGTTCATGATGACTGCTGGCTCAGGATATGCCTATATATTAGTTGTCTGAGAGTGCAGAAAGATTTGTTCAGAGTGAATTTTAATGGACTTACACACGTTTGAACTTGTGTAATGTATATTCAAGGCAGAATGCATTGATATGCCACTATCTACACTTCACTGAATTTTGTGATGTGGATTTCAATTAAAAAGAAAGGAAGAAAATTATCAGGAGTGGGGGAAGCAAGTCGATAAAAATGCATATGTTCACAGAAATGTGAAAGAGAAAATGTTCATGGAGACTGAAAATTTGCAGACTAGTGCAGAAATATGAAATAATGACCGTACAATGAAAAAGTGACAAACCAAGCCAAATTAAATATAACAAATTCACCCATCCCTACTACCTGGGATACAGATCCCTTTTATCAGTGGCCAAAACAAAGATGCTTTAAACACTGTTGAAATTCTTCACAAATACAAGAGATGCAAAGTGATTCTACAATAAATATAAACAATTTGAGCTAATGAAATATATTGATCACTCTAGAATGTATAAATATACTTAAAACAACCCTTCAAGTCCATGTTAATTGTTTAAGCATCCTTCTTCGTTTTGTTCCTTCAGGATCTTGTATGAAGTTCATAGTTACCAGTCTGGTTTAATTGTTTTCTTGTTTCCTCCAGATTTGTTCATCCCTATTTGTAAGATGTTTTACATAGTTTCACAATATTATATGAGAGTTTTGGACATAGTGATTAGCATGTAAAAATTAAATGAAGTATTAATTATGTCTGTCAAAATGAGCAACTCTGGTTTGATTTATATTTTTTCTTGAATTTATCCTAAACCTGTGACTTCCCAAATTTTGTCATACTCCAATTCTCATCCTGCCTAATGTGGATCTATACCAGAGGTGGTATTCAGCAGGTTCTGACCAGTTCTGGAGAAATGGTAGTGGAAATTTTGAGTGGTTCGGAGAACAAATCCACCTCACTGGCCCCGCCCCCATCTATTCTCTGCCTCCCAAGTCCCAGCTGATCAGCTGGGTCTTCTTTGGTTGCCCTGCACAGGAGAACAGAGCTGGAAAGAAAGTTAATAGGGTGGGGAGGGAATAAGATTTTGCAGTATCCTTCCCCTAGAGTGGAGTGGAAATGGAGATTTTGCAGTATCCTTCCCCTGCCACACCCACCAAGCCACACCCACAGAACTGGTAGTATTAAAATTTGAATCCCACTACTGATCTATACACACTCCCTCACACATTTATTTTATAATTTCTATTCTGCCACAATAAAAAAGATACATCCATGGCACAAATGTCAATAAAACAATAACATCCATAAGACAACAGTAATAGCAATAGCACTTAGATTTATATACAGCCCCATAATGCTTTATGGAACTCTCTTAATTTTACAATGTCCTTATTGTGCCCAGCAATCTGGGTCCTCATTTGTGACCTCCAGAAAGGATGGAAGGCTTATCACACCAGACAGGTTGATCAACAGCATTCAAGATCATCACCAGCCAGGCAGGAGTTGAGGACAAGGATAGCAACACACTGCATTCTACCTGACTACTGCTCCATACCATCTCTATCTGATAAGACAACTGCACTGATAAGATATGAAAAAACACAATCATAATAATTCAACAATAAATATAAAAGTTAAGGAGGACAGAATAAAATCAAGGGAATCAACATCTTTAATAAATTCCAAAACATCAACAAGCAGAGGAATAGCCTGATCTGTTCTATGTGTGTGTGTGTGTGTGTGTGTGTGTGTGTGTGTAGGGATTAATATATATTCTTACACCATGAGATTAAATAACTTTGGAGGACTTCATGTGTGTGTGTGTGTGTGTGTGTGTGTGTAGAGAGAGAGAGAGAGAAGAGTTTTATACTTTTATACAGAACTATTAGGCAGAGTAAAACCCAACTATTACAAAGAGCGGAGGTGCAGGAAATTATTCTTTATTTTTAAATTGTAGCTTATCATGTCTATTGTTTATTGGTGAAATGATTTCCCTATAATGCTATGTGAAAGAATGAATATGTGCTAATGTTATTTAATTTACAGCTATTGTATTTGTACAAATGTCCAAAGCAAATTATCTGTCTTTGGTTCGTGTACACCTATTATATGCAGGGTATGTCATTTGCTGCTATATTTTTTTTCAGTTAGAAAAAAAAATATTTTCAAGCCTGCTTTGATTAAGTTATAAGAATTTTGTCCACCTATGAAATTACTTACCCCTCTATCATCTCCCTTTATGTTTTCTCTAAAACCTTCAGGTTTACTCCCATTGTATGTATGTGTTTGTAACAGGTTGATTAGCCATGGGTTACTTGAGCTGGGAAAACATTACATCTTGGTTAGAATGTTCTGCTGGTATTATAAGCTTTGGCTTTTCAGTACAACAATGAATTTCACATGCTCCTTAAAGAAATAAAACCCTAATGTGGAAAAATAACTACATTTAAAGTTGCTTTTAAATTTGTATTATTTGCTTTCCAGAGTTACTGATCCTTTATGAGTGAACTCTTTTCTCTCCAAACTTAGTGTGTGGGCTGCTAGAGTAACAGTAAAAGTAAAAGTTTGGCTCTCAGTCATGTCTTACTCTAGGACATGGTGCTGATCTCTGTTTTGAGGAAGCCAGTATTGTCCAAAAACAATTCTCATGGTGATGTGGAGGGCATGGGCAAAGGTGCACATACACACACAGGATCACTGTTACTTTTTCACCAGAGTGGTACCTATTAATCTACTTGCAGATGCATGTTTCCAAATTGCTAGGTGTGCAAAAACTGGGGCATGTAACAGGAACTCCCCCTGTTGCATGGAGGTTGGGTATCGGACCCAGGTTGTCAGCTCTTCAGCTGACAAGCTCAGCATCTTTAACCAC
>CM019150.1:135264810-135368762 GCA_009733165.1 Naja naja | reverse complement strand
TGTTATGTATGCAGGTTTGAATGTCATTGGTTAAGTTTGAACTGTTCTTGTAAAATGTCAGAAATGATTGGTTTAAAAGTGCGGAAAACCCCTGACTCTGATTGGCTGGCAACCGCGGCTGCTGGCTATAAGTAGCAGCCACAGACCAGCCAAATTGGGTCTGTTATGAGCTGTAGTCACTAATAAACTCTTCACTGAAGCACTCCGCCTGACTCTTCATGCAAATCTAACACTGGCGACGAAGGTGGGATCCTTCCCGAAGAGAAGACAACGCGGAGAAGAAGCTGAGAGAGATGGCTGCTGAACACCCCCAGAGCCCCATACGGCAGAAGACTGGGACTCAGATGCAGATCGCTTCCAAATGTATTTGGAGGGAAACGATCTCGCCGACATTTCCGACAAGCGGAAGAGGGCGGTCTTTCTCACCCACTGGTCCGCCGTTTTCAAGATGGCGAAGGCATTGGCGGAGCTGCAGACATGAAGGTAATGGACTGGCCCGATAGAAAAGTTATTAAGAGCCCATTACGCGCCACAAGTATCGTGCCCTCAGAGACACGAATTCTACCACGGATCAAGGGAAAGCAAAACGTTAATGACTTCGTGGCAAGTTTAAGGGACATTGGGGTGCATGTGAATTTATCAACTTAGAAGAGGCCATGCCGATCGATTTGTTCTAGGCCTAAAAGACAAGGTTTTGCAGAGCAAATTATTAATGAAACCTAAGATCACGCTTAAGGAGGCCATAGAAGAAGCTTCTTCAGCGAAGCTACCAAGTCCTCAGCAGCAGCCATGAAGAAAATTAACAAGGCCGCAAGCCATCCTGATGTGGAAAAATCCACAACAACCCATTATGAGCAAATAGATTCTGATTCAGACTGTAGTGAGGTGGAGGAAGGAATTTATAGACTCAGAATGGAGAAGAAAAGGAAAGACCTTGGAAGAAAGAGGCAAGACTTTTATTGCAGAGGTTGTGGGGCCACCCCAGACTGAATGCAAGTTTTTGATACCATCTGTCTCCGTGAAAAAGAGGTCACCTAGCAAGAGTCTGCAAATCATCCAGAACTCCACCAAGCAGAAAGAAGTTTCCTGACAAAGATTTCAAGCCTAACAACTTCAGTGAGAAAATGGGCCAACACAGAAGCAAATGGGAAGAATGAAACTCATCAAACAGTCACCATTGGTCATTCTTCACCCTTAAGAAGCAGAAAAGTACATGTGAAGGTACTAATTGAAGGAAGGCCTTGCCAAATGGAAGTGGACTCAGGCTCCTATTTATCTATGGTGTCATGGGACACTATTCACAGGCTACTTCCCAACATTCAGAAGAAGCATTTCCAGCAAGCACTGACTCTTAAAGACTACCAAGGGAACAAGATTCCAGTAGTTGGAACAAGAGAATTCAACGTGAAGTTCAAAGGCCACACCAAACGCTTGCCCCTGACCATCGTGGACAAGGACCACCAAGCTTGCTGGGACTTGAGTGGTTCAATCCACTAGGCATCGAGGTGACTGGCATCAATCACGTGAGCAACACTGAATGGGAGGAGGCCCTGAAGTCTGAGTTTCCAGAGGTCTTCAGCGACGGATTGGGCAAGTATATGGGGACCCCTATCACTTTCAACCTAGATCCCAAGGTGCCCCCAATTCGCTTAAAGCCCAGAAGGGTCCCATTTGCCTTAAAGGGAAAAATTGATGCACAATTAGATAAACTAATAGCTCAAGGAGTTTTAGAGCCCACTGACCACTCCAGATGGGAGACACCCATAGTCACACCAGTCAAGACTGATGGGTCAGTGAGAATCTGTGGGGACTATATAGGGGACATTGAACCATGCACTTCAACAGAGCGCATATCCAGTTCCAGTGGTGCATCATTTATTACATTCACTTGGCAGGGGTACAGTCTTTGCCAAATTGATCTGGCCCAGGCATATCAACAACTAACAGTTGATGATGCCACTGCAGAGGCCCAAACCATTGTGACTCATAGAGGTGCCTTCAAATGTAAAAGGTTACAGTTTGAGTAAGCGTGGCACCAGGCATTTTCCAAAGCCTTATGGAAAGGATGCTCCAAGGACTGCCAGGGGTAGTGCCTTACTTTGATGATGTGTTAATCTCTGCTGAAAATGACACTCAATTACAAGAGAGACTCAGAGAAGTCCTTACCAGATTCAAGAAAGCGGGGTTAAAAGTCAAGGAAGAAAAATGCACTCTTAGAACTGACAAGGTTGAGTTCTTGGGCTATATGATTGACAAGCATGGCATCCACCCTACAGATGCCAAGGTTCAAGCAATCAAAGAAGCCCTAGACCAAAATGCAAAACAGATTTGCAAGCCTTCCTTGGACTTATTAACTTTTATCACATGTTCCTACCTCAAAATGCAAAACAGACCAATTGCTTCCTTGGACTTATTAACTTACCACATGTTCCTACCTCAGAAGGCAACCATTGCAGAACCATTACACAGATTGCTTGACAAAAGTCTGTTTGGGTCTGGGGCAGGAAAGAACAATCAGCATTTAACAGTATTAAAAGACTAATCACGTCTGATGCTGTACTCATACAGTTCTCTGAGAATTTACCTGTTGTACTGACTTGTGATGCATCCCCCTTTGGAGTGGGGTTGAGCCACAGGCTTCCCAGCAGGAGGGAAGCCCTATTGCATTTTACTCGCACCTTGACCAAAGCAGAGAGGAATTACAGCCAATTGGACAAGGAAGCATTGGCAATTGTTGCAGCTATCAAGAAATTTCATGAGTATTTATATGGGAGAACATTTACCATTGTCACAGATCACAAACCTTTGTTAGGCATTGTGGCAGGAGACAAACCTACACCCATTATCCTGTCACCAAGAATGCTGAGGTGGACTGAATTTCTTGCTGCTTATTCATACAACCTTATCCACAAGCCTGGCAAGGACATTGGACATGCTGATGCCTTGAGTCGTTGCCCACTTCCTTGTCACAAGGAGGACTTTGAACCTGAGGCACACACCTTTTTCCTAGAAACTGTTGCCAAGCTTCCAGTACACGCTGCTGAAATTGCCAGAGAGACTGCCAAAGACACTTTATTGGCTCCTATTATAGGCTGGATTAAGAAAGGTTGGCCTCTTCAAGATCTACCTCACCTTGCCCAACCTTTAAATCCAGGCAAACTGAATTATCTGTATTAAGAGGATGTATTTTGTGGGGTAACAGGGTGGTTATTCCTGCAAAACTGCAAAGGGAGGTTTTGGAAATGTTACATGAGGGTCATCCTGGTATTGTAAGGATGAAGGGATTGGCCAGGAGTTATGTATGGTGGCCAGGTATTGACAAAATGGTTGAAAACTGGGTTGCATCTTGTCCCAACTGTCAGGTAGTCAGGCCTGCCCCACCTCTCCCCCCAAACAGGAATGGGAATGTCCTAGGGCCCATGGTCTAGGATTCACATTGATTTGCTGGCCCTACCAGAGGGCACACCTTCCTTATTATAGTAGATGCATATTCCAAATGGCTAGAGGTAATCCCTATGGCATCCACCACAACTGATGCTGTCATCAAGCAGCTTAAAAGCTTTTGTAACCCACGGGTTACCTGATGTTCTTGTCTCTGACAATGGCCCTCAATTTACATCCAACCCTTTTGAATCCTATCTAGCACAACTGGGTATCAGACATGCCCTGACAGCCCCTGGGCACCCTTCGCTAACGGCCGCTGAACGAATGGTATGCTTTTACCAAGGAAAGCTTCAGCAATTGGGTCCTGGGACATCACTGAGAAAGTTGAAAAACTTCTTAGTGTTCAGCACATCACTCCTAACCCATCAACTAACTTATCCCCAGCAGAGTTGTTGATGGGTAGGAAACTTAGGTCTTCCCTTGACCGCCTTCATCCCACTTACGCACCCAACGCACCACTAGATTCCACTAGCAAAGTTTGCATGTTCAGTGGGTGATTCTGTTTATGCTAAGAACCTTATGGGTGAGCCTTCATGGATTCCTGCTGAAATAACTCAAATCACAGGCCCTCATTCTTACAGGGTACAAACAGAGGATGGAGTCCTCTGGAGCAGGCACATTGATCAGCTTAGATCCAGATTACCTCAGGAACATCGCAATTGTTCCTCTCTAGTTCCCATACCTAATGCTTTTCTAGGGGAGGGGAGGAACATGAGGATAATCAGCAAACAAGAATCAACCCCATGTGTAATGAGCCATTATGACAGGAACCATCCCAAAACCTGTCACAATGCCAAAATCCATCCTTACAAGTGGAAGATTGCACATCACTACCTGACTTGGGTGCTGACATTGGGCTGGAGATGGGTTGGGAGGAGAGACCAGATTCTAACAATCAAACAGGGTCTTCTTTCACAGGAAGTCCAACTAGGGAAATGTCAACAGACACATTTCCCTCTCACTGGGTGAGAACGTTAAAACTTCTGAACCACGAAGGTCTCAACGCATAACGTAAGAGCCCCACCTATTTACAAGAATACATTAGATAGGTTGGGGTTTGAGTATGGACTGAACCTAGTGGGGAGGGGTGTTATGTATGCAGGTTTGAATGTCATTGGTTAAGTTTGAACTGTTCTTGTAAAATGTCAGAAATGATTGGTTTAAAAAGTGCGGGAAAACCCTGCACTCTGATTGGCTGGCAACTGCGGCTGCTGGCTATAAGTAGCAGCCACAGACCAGCCAAATTGGGTCTGTTATGAGCTGTAGTCACTAATAAACTCTTCACTGAAGCACTCCGCGTCTGACTCTTCATGCAAATCTAACAAAGGGCAATGCTGGTCCAAGAACCAAGAACTCTTAGCACAAAGATGTAAGCCTTCCACATGCCAAAATCAGTCATTGCCTAGTCAGTAACACCAACAAAGCATCATGATCCATAAAACACTGTTCTGATCCGAGATGGACCAATAATAAAAACAAAGTCTAAGCCAAAGACCATTCCTTCCTCAAAAAATAAAACCATAGTTTGAGGAAGATCACTAATAGCTTGCAATTTATATTCTTTGCATTTCCATGAATTGATCACATATGCCTTTAGCAGTAACTAACCAGAAATGTTAACTTGGAGACCCCTGAGATCTGAAATCTTCTTACAAGATTCTAGGTCCACCCCTGAAGACAGTGAAAGTATTTCTTACAAGCATTTTTTGGGGGGGGAGTCAGAACAGGCAAAGTTTCTTTTCTCTCTGTACCTATAGGGAAACCCCTCATCTTTAGATTTCTGTGGGCCAACTCTTCTGATAGTTTAAGCAAAGTTTTATCAGGCAGATCTATGCTCTTTACATGCTTTTTAATGTGTAGATTCTGCTTCCTTCAATCTGCCTTCAACCTGGGTTTCCTGAGAACAAGTAATCACCATCTTCACATTCTCCAGCTCAAATGGTTAATTTGGGGCTTTGTTATTTTCATGTTTTCACTTTTATGTTCCAATCCCGAGTGGTAATGTCCTTATTTGGTATGCCAATATCCTTACCAATAGTACCTATCTCAGACTATAACATATCATGATTAGCCTTCATAAAGTTACACATTGATCCATCAACTCTGTGTGTTTCTGTGTGTGTGTGTGTGTGTGTATGTGCCAATTTCTCTCTATTCCAGATTGAATTTTGCCCAAAGACATAGGATGCATTTCATCTTGAATTCCAAGAATCTCAGAAGCAGAAACAGTTTCATCTTGAGGCCTGACCATCAAGACTAACTCTTCTATGAAAGAGGGGCTGGTTTTGTCTTCATTATATTCAGAATAATTATCTCTTCTCCAAATATGTAAAAACCATTCAACAAAGTGAAAAAAGCCATAAAAGGGGTTTGTTTCCAAATTTTGCTCCAACGACAGTACTTTAAAGGAGGGAGAGGAAAAGACCAAACAGGCAGCTACCGTGTTTCCCCGAAAATAAGACACTGTCTTATATTTTTTTTGGCTCCCAAAACACACTAGGTCTTATTTTCGGGGTAGGTCTTATATATTTATGGTGCCAAATAGTGGGTGTGAGTGTGTAGGGGGTGTTTTTATGGTGCATGGTTGCTCCCTGAAAAGTCTTCCTGGAACTGGAGATTTGCGCTAGGTTTTATTTTCGGGGTAGGTCTTATATTAGGGCAGGTTTAGAAAATAGTGGTAGGTCTTACTTTCGGGGTAGGTCTTATTTTCGGGGAAACACGGTATTAGATCTCCAGACTAGAACTCATTGCCTTGCCTTGCATTCAGCCCTTTTAAAGATCATAGCCAAACTGGCAGTTCCTGAGAAATCATCGTGTTAGCTATATTAATTTGGAATTTTAATAAACTATAAATCAAGTAAAATCAAACTTGAATTTTATCGCACCCCATCTACATTTTGAATATAGGTTCTGGCTTGCCACTCAAAGATGAAATATAATAAAATGTGTTAATCACAGATGTAATAATTTTATTTAGATAAACATAAATTCTCATTTAAGTCAAACTTGACTGCTGGTTATTATATGGGCATTTTTTGTAGCAATGTTGGCAGCAGTAGAGAAGTGATTTGCCATTGTCCTTATAACTTCACATCAAAATAACCAGGTACAACCCTGTTAAGCTTTCTTTCTTTCTTTTAGATCAGTCAAAATCACTAGAAGCTGTTATCTGCTGCAACCATCAAATCAAGTTTTCTTTAGAGTCTTACAGTCCATGTTACAACATTAAATCTATATGTACTTCTAGAAAGAAGGTTATGTACTCAAAAACATCAAACGTATTTATCCAAGCAATGAGTGATATTAGATCCTCTGTTTATTAATACATTTTAGAAACAATACCCTGATAATATAAGAAAAGTTCACTGCAATAATCTAATTTTTATATTACTTAATAACCAGAGTTCCTTGAAATAAATCAATATCCAGGCTCCATTTATTTTAATGAAAAGTGGATTTGAGTTCTGAGAAAGTGAACATGCCCTTCTTTGACTTACTTCTAAGAAATTGTACATAAACTGAAGTCCTGGTAAAAATTAAATTTTGGTTGCTTGTAGAGTATATAACATAAAATGTATTAGTCAATACTAAATGTAGCATCTGGAAAACCTAACAACAGTTATTACAGAATCCTTCTCTTTCTCATTCTCCTTAGCTATTTCTGTAATCTGCCAAGCTGATTTCCCCCCGTTTTTCAGCATAATCATTGCAGTTTTATAGCTAAGCTTCCTAAACCAGATAACTTGCTCTTAACAGGTTATCCCATTTGCTGTGCAAGTTTTATCTTCTCATACTGTCTTAGCCTCTTTTTTTTTGCAGAAAGGCTATGAAAGAAATGAGGACAGTTTAATGGATTTTCTTTAAAGCATTTTCCTGAAAGCTAATTATGCAAATGGTTATTGAATGGGATGCAAACTGAGGAAGTAAAATAAATAAGTACAAGTAAGAGAGGGAATTCAACATTCTTGAATTCTAATTGCAAACTACTAAGGTGTGCTTTTATTAAGCTTTTGGGATAAGTTTTTTATTCAGGCAAGCATTTAAAAAAAATGCAGGGGGCCAATGGAGAACTGTTGCTATACAGGACAGATGTGCTGAATTCAGTTGGTAGAATGCAAATTTAGAAGGCTTTTCTAATCTACTTGTGCATGGCAATTTGAAGGAGTTATTTACATTTTATGTATGTATTAGTGTTTGACTTGCTAGAAAAATCAAATGAAAACTGCATTGCTGATAATAATGTGGCTTGACTTGATTTATGTACTTGTTTGTTTGCTTCCTCCCTTTATTATTTTTAGAAAAAACTCATGGTGATGAACACACACAATACTTCTTCCTTTCCCTATTTTCCATAACAACAAACCTGTGGGATGAGTTGGGCAATGAGAGTGTGATTGTCCCAGTCTTGTTTGTGCATTGTGTGAGGGTTGTGTTATATACAAATCAGACCAGTGATGGTCAAGCATTTTCCTATCCTATTGTACTTGACAGATAGTTTAAATACACCACTCCAAGCTGGCTTGCCTTTTCACTAAACATGCTATTTTGTGCTGGTATTCACTAAGGGTAAATGTGTGTTACCTGAGATTACCTTTATGTGTGTTACCTTTATCTGGCAGGCCAATGATAAGGACTCATATTCTAGAGGTATTTATATTTCCATAACAATATCTAGGCATCATAAACTCTCTAGGCCACTCTAGATGTAAGAACCAGTTGGAATCTGCCAATTATCTCTATTAAGACTGAGGATGTGCTCCTTAAAAGCTGTTTTTGTTTAGGTAAATTGTTTAGCCCAATACACACTGCATTAAGTACATTTTTAACTCTTTGTCTCACATGTTTTTCCCAATGCAGCCATGGAATAGAGATAATTGGTTCTGGGCTACCTATTTTTAGTTCCTAGGCACACTTTGAATAATTGTCTTATTTTGTCTGTTGGAAACTCAGAATGGAAAAACAAGACTTAGAAATATACAGGGACATCCAGACTAACCTAGGTGTGCCAGTAGCAGAAACAATCAGAAAGGAGACTTGATCAAGTAATATGTTTATGGTATTGATTTAATAACTGCACATTTTTAATACGGTGATGGCCAATTACCCATTTATTTGGTCTGCTCCCTGCCTACATCATAATAGTTCATGAGAGTGTTTGTGACTGTTGTGATATTCTCTAGAGTTTTTTTTTTCCTTGGGATATCTTTGCACATCATTCGAAGCCAGAATGAAAAAGAAGAAGAAGGAAAGTGGATATTTTATGGCTTAGCATTTGGATGCTCCTACGAATGGTCAGTGGAACTAGTTTGTGAAGCCAAGCTGAATAGCATTGACAGTAGTATTTTTCCCCCAACAAGGACATGAATGACACAAATTCTTTCTGCCTTCTCTTGCCTTTTCCCTCCCCCACCCCACTCTTTCTCCAGAACTCACACATATTCTTGTATGAGCAAAAACTCCCACACAAGCTAGAACCCCAGGAAAACAGTCGAATTTTATGTTGCAGAGAAATAAATAAGATCTGTTCCATAGCTGCATTGTGGAAAACATCTGAGACAATGAAGTATGAAAGCCTTTCAGATACAGCTGGACACACAGATGCTACCTGCCTCTGGCGATGCATGCTGTTCGACCTGAGGAATTGTTTGTAACCTGGAGGAACTGTTTGTAACAGCACACTTGGGTATTCCAGAAATAGTTTTAATTATGGCAAGATAAAGCTACTATTCTTCCTTCAGTCATCTGTGACTATAGACATTCCAAGGACATTTTTATTATTTGGAAAGAACCGTTTTGCACTTGCCTCAGCAATAAGACGCATCTAACAGCTGTTGGCAACCTCCTGGCATATGAGGGAACACCTCTTGCCAAAGCTGTGTGTGTGTGTGTGTGTGTGTTTGTGTTGTAATTCAGATCAGGAAGTATAGGAAAACTGATCATAAAGTAACAGGACATATAACACAATATGACAAAATGCAGCACTCAGAGACAGTCCAATAGGTTGAAGAAAGCTCAAAAGACATTAAAAGAAATCCAAAAAACATTTGAGAGATCCTAACAACAAAGGAATCCTGTCTTGAGGGATTGCCATTCCAAATTTTGAAGCCAATTCTTTACAAGGTTTGAAGTTCCCAAGCTTGTAATACTGAAAGGAAAATGTCTTGCAAAAGGCATGGCAGACAGAACTAAAGCGACTGTTTGCAGTCTAGCAAACACCAGAGATATATGATGACTTCTCTGATGTCTGCTTAGGTGTAAGTCAGGCTCTGCAGACTGCATTTCAAAAGAGTCTATAAAGCAAGCAGATAGCAGTATAGGTGAAAAGTTCATGGTTGCTTCTTGCTGCTAAACTCACTCGTTACTTTCTAGAAAGACTTTGTTCAATGTTCAACATGCAGGTGAGATTTGATCCTTAGCCAGTAGACACCTTTCACCCCAAATAGTCACCATTGGTTCAAGTGGATGGTGGTTTTTTGAGTTGTCAGTGGTAATTAATGAAATCTTGTGTACTTGCAGAGATGGGTGGGTGGGTGGGTGGATAATCTACAAGATTGCATCAGTTTCTTTTCTTTCCTTTTTTCATATCATGTTTGGATGCATATGTGTATGCATGTGTGTTTTTTTAAATGCAGCCAAATAAAGGGAAACCATAGTAATTGTACTGGGTTTTATCAGTTTATCAGTTCTTACCATGCATCATCCTGTGATTTTTTCACTGAATATCATCGCAAAAAATTGTGCACGACCAGTACCAGAAGCGTATCTCATGGAACCATGATAATTGTTTTCGGATTTATTGCACTAACTGGAATTCTGCATGATAGAGCCTTGTAAGCCCACACTTATCCTGCTCTCAGTTCAACTGTTTGAGATAAGGGGCAGTGCAGTGGTGGGATTCAAAATCTTTTACTACCGGTTCTGTGGGCATGGCTTGGTGAGTGTGGCCATGTGACTGGATGGGTGTGGCTTTTTTTTTGCTTTTTCGCAGCCAGCCCCCCACCTGTATTTTGGGCCTTCTGGGCCTCAGAGGAGCCTCTGGGGGGGATTTTTGCTCCCATAAGGCTCCTCTAGGGCTCAAGAAATAAGAAATAAGGGGAGGGCAAGCAGCACCCCTCCATGCTCTGTTTTGGGAGCTTCCTGGCCTTAGAAAACCCTCTGGGGGGAGGGTTTGCTCCCATAAGGCTCTTCTAAGGCTCAAGAAATAAAAAAAACAGAGCATGAGAGGGGCACACAGCATCCCTCCACCCTCCATTTTGGGAGCTTCCTGGCCTCAGAAGAGCCTCTGGAGGGGATTTTTTTGCTCCCATAAGGCTCCTCTGAGGCTAAGGAAGGCAAAAAATGGAGAGGAGGGCTGAGCCCCTCCCTCCATTTTTTGCCTTCCTGGGCCTTAGTCAGGGGAATCCTGGCACAGCTGATTGTATGTACAGCTGATTGTCGGGAGGGGGAAAAAGAAATACCTTAGGCAAACGTCAGGCGGGTGGGGTAAAGCGAGTACCAGGCAAGAGGGCAACCAGGTTGGGGGTGTGGCCAGCCAGAACTTACTACTGGTTCAGCAACCCACGCCAAATCCTTGCTACTGGTTCTCCTGATCTGGTGCGAACCGGCTGAGTTCTGTTTCATGTTTCTGTGCTGAGTTTTGTGCTTAGTAATTTTTTCCCCTATTCTCTGAAATGTCATAGATATGAATTATCTTGGCAAACAATTATGTCTGCAAGAAAATAAGCTGCTCATTACTCCTGTTTTTATCACCCAACAGGAATTTATTTGAGGAGGCTAATTACGTGTCAAACATGCCACTAATATTAATCTGTTTTGTAAATACAAAGAAACTGACATAGATGTAAAAACATACAACTTTCTGGGCTCAAATGCTTAATTGCTAATTTCTGCTTAATTTAGAGCTTTCTCAAAGACACTTGACTGTTATTTGTCTCTAGAAGTTACTTTAAAATGGAGCATCATTTTATGTTTGTTGTCTCCTTTTTATTTTGTTTTATTTTCCCATATTCTCACAGATAGGAATAGTTGTCAAGTGTGCTTACACAAGAGTGTATCTTTGGCCTCTTTCTTTTGTTCATACAAGAAAATGTATGATACACACACACAAAAAAACTCCAATTAAATACTTATATCATGTTTGCTTTTGTGACTGGATCATCATACCATTAATGGAATATTCCATTACTCTTCAAAAACAAATATGGTGGGGATGATGATGATGATATCCATTCAGTTGTGTCCGATTCTTGGCAATCCAACTTGGAACCAACTACCTCTGGGACTCCGTTTGGCCCCTGACCTCCGCACCTTCCACCATGATTTAAAAACTTGGCTCTTTGAACAGGCTGGGCTGTGCTGACCTCCGGGAGGGGGGTTAAATTTTTAGTTAGGATTGGTGGGTTTTAGTTTTATTTGACTTGTAATGTTTAATGTCATTTTTAGGTAATTATTTATTGTTGGTTTTTTAGTTGTTAGCCACCCTGAGTCCCTTTGGAGAGGGGGCGGCATACAAGTCAAAATAAATAATAAATAAATAAATAAATAACTTGCTGGTGTCAACTCTGGCTGGTGTCAACTTTGATGGCATCCAGCCATTGTGTTCTTTGGAGGCCTGGTTTCCTTTTATCGCTAATTCTTCCTAACATAATTGCTTTCTCCATTCCCCCAGACAACATGGTCAAAAAAAGTGAGATGCACTTCTGTGATTTTTCCCCACTCCAGTACTTGCTTGTTAGTAGCTTTTGATGTCCAAGGAATATGTAAGAGCTTTCTCCAGCACCACAGGTCAACAGGTCGATTTTCTTCTTGTCTTACATTTTTAAGGTCCAACTTTCACAACCATAGGGAACACAATAGAGCAAACTAACCTACATTTGGTTGCTAGGCTGATGTCCTTACTTTTTCATATTCGACTCATGTTCATCATTTCTGTGTGACCCAGTGCAATCCAATGATTTATTTCTAAGCTATTATTGGCAGGGAACTGCATTGCCATATTTAGCTGTTCAATATTGAACTTAAAGAACACAAGCGGTACATATGCATCTATGCTATCAATCTAAATTAATTCAGTCATCTGGAACATATGTCTCAGTTTTTACTTAAGAACAAAAAATCTCTTCAACCCATGATATATACCAGTGCTTCCCAAACTGTTTCTTTCATTTTCCAAAACTGCTTATCAGAAAGTCTAATTTAACTTCAGTTATTATGTCCAGTCTTGTAACTTCAAAGAATCACTGAGTGAATGTGTTGTAACCTGAGCAGTACTTATATTATAAAAATAATATCATTGAATGATCCTTATGTCATTTCAACAAATTGTCATTGGTAATTTCATTGATTTTCATTTTAATAGGAATACTTGGGATATTTTCAAATGTATTTTAGTATATGTAAGTCAATCTAAATATTGTGATGGATGATGGGTCTATGGTTGCACAAAGAAAAATTACTACTTGGGTAACTTATCCTGGTTTAGGATAAGAAGCACTGATCTAGACAAAGAAGCAGATTCCAGGGAACTACTTTTATTGAGAAATACTATTATAACAGAATCTCGCATGTCTGATTGTGCTTTACTTCACCCTTCCTCTTATACTGCTGTGAAATGAAGGAGGTATCTGTCTAAGTCATATCTTCTTTGCCTCATATTGTTTTGGGAGTAAGTCATCCTGGGAATTGCTCTGGCTTACTGCTATCAAGTTTGTCTTCTTTACTCTCTATTCTTTCTGAAAAAAGGAATTATGATCAAAGTTATAGATTATAAATTATTCTTATTGCTTGAGAATCAAGCAAATGACCAGCCATACTCCAGAAAATAATAGGGAAACTTATAAGGGTCTGGCTGTCCTGAGACTGGACTTGCAGAGATGCAGGGATGGAAGGATGGTGGGATGAAGAGAGATAGATGAGATACAGACAGAGAAAGAGACAGAGACAGAGAGAGAAGCACATTATTCTTATTATTTACTTTGCCTTGCAAGCCAGGCTCTGAAGAACAGAGCATTACTTGAATCTGGGCTGGCAACATAAATATATCAGTCATAAAGTATATTTTTATTTTTAAAATAAAAAGCCAAAATGGTAGTATGAAATTGTTTGAAAATGGCATATGAATGGGGATGATGGTGGTTAAAGGTAAAAATAACAGTAGTTTTCCCAGAAGTCTTTCCAGTCTTGTTTACATGTTTAATTGTTTTGTTCTGAAAGAAAGGTCATCTATATTTGCCCAATTATGTAAAATTTTAAATTAAAAAGGAAAATATAATATTAATATGAAGCACTGTAGAAGATATTAAATTGTACAAAATATAATGTAAAGACATACATGGCAATTTGCAGCACCCATATCTTGAAACAATCATTTTAATTGAAATTTTAATCAGATAATTTGTAAACTTTGTAATGAATGTAATGCTTTTTTCTATATACATTTGTATTAAAAATAACACCTCATTATATGTATATCTATATAATTAAATTGGTTTTCACAGTATTGGGAATTGTAAATAATATTTTTTTAATTTGTACATTAGTTCCAAAGGAAAATCAGATAAAATGGAAAGTGATTTTCCCACTGCTGGAAGGCAGATATTGCTAAGGTACAAGGCCAGCCTTATCATTAGGAAAGGGAGCAAGACATTCAGTTCAGAAGACAAATTCAGTGAATTGTGAAGCTTTAGCAAGCTGTTGGGTATGACTTATACTAGATGTACAACAAAAGTTCTCAAGTCATACTTGGAATGAGAAATGGTAGAGGAAAAAGATAATATAAAGTTCCAACTTCATTTTTATTTCTTCAGATATGACCTCTGATTTGTGCATATCAAAATGTCAGGTCAGAAATGTAGAAATGAGACAGATTTTTTCCTGGTCAGTTGGCAACTATATTTTTCATTAAAATATGCATTGACATGCCATTGTCATATAGTCACTGACTCCTTTAAAATACAAGTCTTTCAGACAAGATCATTTTTTTAAAAAATGATTTTTAAGGACCTACAGTCTTTGATCTTCATTAATATTCAGGAAAGAATTAAGTCAATTCCTGTCATCATTCCATTTTTCATAAAAAATAGGCCTTGGAGATTAATGATCGTGATTCATTTTGAGTAGATTGTGGTTTAATATCCCAATGATTTATTCATAGTTTATACCAAGAAATATACTATATTACCCACATATGTCTTCAACCATTGGGCTGGAAAAAACCTTGAAGCATTAGCTGACATTTATTTTATTTTAGGTCAATTGTTTTTCTGAGAGCACAGAATGTTCATTTAGAGAGAGAGGGATTAATGAGAAATTAGATGTAATTTTAAACCAATTGAATATACTATTTTCTTTAGATGTATTTCCAATGAATATACTATTTTCTTTGCTTTACTGTTTGGAAAAATTCCACCACATATATACAAAGGCATATACAAGTGTGTAAGCATTGCTCATACTTTACCCAACTCCTATACACTGCCCCACCACTAATGTTATTAATGAAATCAATGTGTGAGAAAGCTAAACATGCTAAGATACTCAAAGTGAATAATACTAAGCCATTCTTAAATTAGGTCTCATGGCTGATTAGGGTTACTTGCTATCCCATAAGAGATTTCCAAATAGATTCTGTAAAAAAAATTAGAATCCCTTTTCACAATCAACCCTGTGATTGAACGTAGTCAGGAGGTAGGTTCCCATGAGGGAGGGGATAAATTCCAGAAGAAGAAGAGACAACTGGGCCCAATATTTTGTGTGAGAAAAAGAGGGTGAAGACAGCTCCAGAGTGTATGATAAAGGATCTGATAGAGTGCTCAATCTGGCAATATTTTGTCTTTAAATGTGGAAGCAATAATTTAGCTTCAAGAATCACCATGTGTTATTCTTGGAAATAAGGAACAGAAAAGACCTTATATTCATATGTCAGATAACAAAAGCAATCTTCTGAAGTGAGAAGCATTTCTCAACCTTTTTTTCTGGATAAACTCTTGAAATAATTTTCAGGACTTTAATTGTTTAATCACCAAAATAATGAATTTTAAATTTTACATCATTTGTAAATTCTCTATTTACTGATGCTTTATTTTCCATCCAGTATGTGCATTTTCATTTTCTTGTGTTGTATGAAAGGAGAGAAGGTTAGCACTCCCCTTGATAAGGATGGAAGAGGCCCTTGTGGTCTTTGTTCCTTAAATATTTTAAAATATTTCTTTTAAATGTTCAAAAATTAATACTCAGGTTGCAGAGAATCCCTGCATAAAAGTAGCAAAAATAACAAAACTTCATAATGCAATCAACTTTCTAATCTACACAATTTATATTTTATAATGTTTATAACTATAGCAAAGGGGAAGGCTGACAGCTGAGCTGTGTGGTCTACGAATTTCCACTTAGATTCAAAAATTTATGTTTGTTTGTTTTTTTAAACCCATAATCTCTCTGAGAATTCTGCTGAATTTTTGGGTTCTCTGGGAGATATTTGAGAAAGGTTACTCTAGATCAGGGCTGTCAAACTCCTGGCCTGCAGGCCAGATGCTTCACGTGCTGGCCATGCCCATGCCTGGTTTAGCAAAGGGGAAAAAAGTGATGTGATGCCACCATATTAACGTGAGTTTGACACCCCTGCTCTAGGTCCTCTGTGAGCTGTTCCTGACACTCTAAAATAGAAAGGACACTATCCAATTGTCACTCCTGAATAACATTCAAGTGCCAATCTATTTATGAAGTTCTTCATACAGTAAAATATTACAATATACTTTGGGGAGTTGTCTCATGTCTTCTGAAGCAATACAAGATAGTGAATTAATAGAAATATTTATTATCATCTTGATGTTGTCAACTGCTTCTCTTTGTGACAGAGTAAAGATGCAAAATAATTAAAATATGTAATTGCTAAGTTATTCTGAGCATTATAATTTTCTAGTGTACTTTATTCAATTAAAGGGAAAGGTGGGATATAAATCAAATAAATAGAACTATTTAATAAATGATATCTAAATTGTTTCTAGGCTATTGAATAATATATAACTAAAGCAGCTTGCTAAGCTGATATTTATATATAGCATTATTTTCAATAAGATGGTTATACTGAACACAGTGTGATTTACTTCACTGTAATTTATAAACAATTCTACTGTGATTAATAGAAGGAAACAAATTAAGGAATTTTTCTGCAATGGATCTATGGCAAGATGAATGCTTATACAAAACAGAATGCCGTTGATATTTACATTTCCATTTTTTGGCCATCTTTTTTAAAAGTAAAAACTTTTTTTTTAATGTTAGAGGGAAAAAGAGAAAACATTTTAACAGGCTTTGACCATTTATAAAGCAAATGAAAGCTGAAATACAATAGCAAGCCATTTCCTTTTGAAATTTTTCTAGTCTTACAAAAAAGTAAACCTCCACATCTGCTTTAAATTTCCTTACTTGAAATAAGGATGGCAAGAAGAAAGAGGTGGCATCTTGCTCAGTAATTTCAAAGTTTACAGTTAAAAAATTATATATCCAAACCCATTGGCTGTCTATAAAGTAACTAATGTTTTAATGTGAAAAATAATGCTCTCTTATCTGGGTAGATAGCCTTTCTATTTCCAAGGATTTTGATTTGTTAGTACCAGTTATACGAAAGATCTGTAGAGGAGGAAACAAATCTACAATTCTACACATGAATGGAAAAAGGACATACCACATTTAGCATTCTTTCTAGATTCATGGGGTGATTAAAATGCTATTTGAGGAGCCAAGTTAGCATCAAGACAGAGATGCAAAATGATTGCATCATTAAATTCCAAGATTTTTTTTTCAAACAGAATCTAATATATAGTCAGGGCACTTGGGTTTAAATAACAATTGTGACAAAGTTTTGAGAAGCTGAATGAATAACAGAAATCAATCTTGCATTAATTCTTAACATTTAAATTATTTATTATTGTCCCTTTTTTTCAGGTAAATCTCTATTAATTTATACAACAAGGACTTTTTAAATTTTAATTGGCCTCAGTTGGGGAATGGAAAGAAGATTCAAATGTGAAAATACTATGGCTTTATACTAATATTGCATTATTGTCTGAATTTATCTAATTTATCTAAACTTATCTAAATAGTGGTAGTTAATACTTTTATACACCGAATTGGTAGTGATGCTACCAATACTGCAGGGACTTTCACAGAAGTAGTTCAGACACTCATGTGAAAGCTGAAATGGAGCCTTTTGCAAACTCTATAAATTCTTTGCATTTTTGCAAACTGTAATAGATTTGTTTATAATATGTATACACCATGTATACTATTACATTACCAGTAACAAAAGCAACATGGAAAGCGAAGAACAAAAAACAGATTTTGAAAAACCATTCATATAAGTAACATTTCTAGTGGTGCTGAAAATATAGTCTTAGTAGAAACTAAAAACATTTAGTTCTGTGAATGGAGGACAAATACATTTTCTGATTCTTTGCTAAAGACTTGTTCTTGTAGCAGCGTGTCTTTACTGAGAAAGCTAAAAGTTGTAAGGGTCATCAGGGCATGTTTATTTTGCAAATGGTGTTAGGAAAAGAAAAGTATGAGTGACTTGTGTAGACATAATTTATGTTGTGGTAAACAGCTTCACTTTGTTTCAGCATTTTTGTTTTAATCCTTTAGGATGAATTATAGCCACTGAGAATCTTCAATCTTCCTCACAATGTGAATTTTTTGAGCTTCCCATTGGTTTTCATAATGCAGAAAGCTGGATTTAATCTTTTAAAAGTAGCACTTATTAAAGTCCTTGCTCATGGTGCTTTAA
Source organism: Naja naja (assembly GCA_009733165.1). Classification (NCBI taxonomy): domain Eukaryota; kingdom Metazoa; phylum Chordata; class Lepidosauria; order Squamata; family Elapidae; genus Naja; species Naja naja. The sequence goes on along the minus strand of CM019150.1, from coordinate 135,350,536 downwards.
TTTTTTCCTCTTTTTTATACTTTTGGCCATGTTTAATCTCTCTATTAAACTGAATTATTTTGGATAATTCTGTTTTGGGGAAATAGACATGCTTCCTCAGGCCTATTTGACAGCTAGGTTTTCTATGAGAGATTACAGAATGTACTGGCATCTGATTACAATTGTTGGAATGTAAAGGCTAGCAGAAGATCATTAATCTGGCATTATGTTCAACAAGCAAAATAAGTGAAAAAAAGTGTAATCATTTATTATGGTTAACATCAATCTAAGTTTATAACCAGTTTCATGATTTATATACCAATTAAATCCAGTAGCTCATTGCAAATCATCTTTCTGGGATTAATCACACAACTGTGGCTGTAATTTATGACTACAACAGCAAAGTATCAAGATATCCAATACCAATTGATGTAGAGGTTTGGAATTACCTATAACACCTCAAATATAACAAGAGGCAGGCACTTGGAAAATGCAGAATATATACACTGAATATATACTGCATTCAGAAAGTATTCAGATCCCCTTCACTTTTGTCAATATTGTTACGCTGCAGCCTGATTCTACAGTTGTTGACATTCATTTTTTTCCTCATTAATCTACACTCAGTACCTGTTAATGACAAAGTGAAAATAGAATTTTAGAAATGTCTGTAAATTTATTTAAAAAAAAAAAAAAACCTAAAATATCACATGCAGACTCTTCACTTAGTACTTTGTTGAAGCACCTTTGGCAGCAATTACAGTCTATTTGAATCTTTTTGGATATGACATGACAAACTTTGTACACCTGGATTGGGGATTTTCTGCCATTCTTCCTTGCAAATCCTCTCAAGATCAGCCAGATTGAATGGAGACCATAGGTGGGTAGCCATTTTCAGCTCCCTCCAAAGATGTTCAATAGGGTTCAAGTCAGGGTTCTGGCTAGGCCAATCTAGAATTGGTGGTATTCAAATTTTTTTACTACCAGTTCTGTGGGCATGCCTTGGTGGGTGTGGTTTGTGGGCATAGTGTGGTTTGGTGGGCATGGCTTGGTGGGCATGGCAGGGAAAGGATATTGTAAAATCTCCATTTCCACCCCACTCCAAGGGAAGGATACTCTAAAATCCCAATTCCCTCCCCACTCCACTAACCTGCTTTCCAATTCCATTCTCCTGTGCAGGGCAACAAAAGAAGACCCAGCTGATCAGCTGTGACTCCGTTCAGCTGTGACTTGGGAGGCAGTAAATAGATGGGGGCAGAGCCAACCAGAGGTGGTATTTACCGGTTCTCCAAACTACTCAAAATTTCCACTAACGGTTCTCCAGAACCTGTCAGAACTGGCTGAATACCACCTCTGCACTTGATCTATATTCATAGAGTGGTCCCTAAGCCATTCCTGTGTTGTCTTGGCTGTGTGCTTAGGATCATTGTCATGCTGGAAAGTGAACCTTTGACCCAGTCTGAGGTCTGAGTGCTATGGAATAGGTTTTCATTGAGAATATCTCCTTTGTTCCATTCAGCTTTCCCTCAACCCTGACCAGCCTCTCAGTCCCTGATGCTGAAAATCACCCCCACAGCATGATACTGTCTACCATGCTTCAAAGTTGGGATGATATTGGACAGGTGATGAGTGGTGCCTGGTTTCCTCCAGATACAATATTTAGAATTGAGGCCAAACAGTTCAATCTTGATTTCATCAGACCAGAGAATCTTGTTCCTCACAGTCTGAGAGTTCTTCATGTGCTTTTTTGCAAATTCCAAGCAGACTTCCATGTATTTGCACTGAGAGAGGCTTCCATCTAGTCACTCTGCCATAAAGCCCAGATTGGTGAAGGCTGCAATCACAGTTATCCTTCTGGAACTCTGTCTCATCTCCACACAGGATCTCTGGAGTTTAGTCAGAGTGACCATTGAAAGTAAACTCTAGTTTTTAGGAAAAAAATATCATAAATCAGTGTTACATGATTGGGATGCTGCAAACAACCATAAATGCAGGGTGGTTGCTGCCCAAGAGAACAGAAATGGGATGTAAGTACTTTGCAGGGGATTCCATCATAATTTCAAACTGTCATTAAGTTGTAAGTCGAGGTGTATTATTGTATCTAATGGTGGAGTTGATATCTGTGTGCAAATATAAGATCCAATATTTCTCTAAGCTTTCCTAGAGCTTATTATGATTAGTTTAGGAGTATAGTTCTTCTGATAGCAATTATAGTAATGTTGTAGTAATATGCAGTGACAGTTTCCTTCATTAACTTGAAGAATATATATTTATAGTTTTAAACTGTTTTATCATATTGTGCTGTATTATCATTATATTTTATATCTCATGCAAAGAAAAGATGAGTAAGCATCAAATGTGTTGTAGTGGCTGAGGCAGAGGTAGTATTCAGCAGGTTCTGGCCAGTTCTGGAGAACCGGTAGCAGAAATTGGAGATTTTACAGTATTCTTCACCAAGCCATGCATACAGAACTGATAGTAAAATTTTTTGAATCCCACCACTAGGCTAAGGCCGCTAGAAATGAGAACTTCCAGATTCTAGTCCTCATGTGGGCACAGAAGCTAGTTGGGCCAGTCTCTCTGAGTCCTAGAATGGGAAGTCATAAATATCTATCAACCAACCTAATAACTGAAGTAAATAGTGGTTTGTAATCTTCAATTAAACTACAGATTGTAGTCTGTAATCTTCCACATATATTTGTGAGTTAAATCTGAGTATATTGGGATTAAAGTACTGCTTAAGTTCCCTGAAGAGAATCTTTACTTCAGAATAAAATTAGAAAACATCACCACAACCTTTTGCTTATTTGCTTATTGCCAATTTACACTGTTTTCATATTTATTTGAAGTTTTCCTTCATCTCCAGTTTCTGAAAATTATGCATAAATTTGCATTTCTGGGTTTGATCTAACTTCAGTGTCCAATGTATTTCTTATGTGTTTCCAATTATATTCTTAAGCATTTCTTGAGGCTCCAGAGATGATCAAAGGCCTATTAAATCTCAAGCTTTGATGTATTTTTAGCTTCCTTTGTAGGAAGACATACACAGACTCCCTTTCTTATGATTAAAATAACAAAATATCCCCCTTTCCCCTCATAAAATGCAAATTTATTAAGTGTGTTTAACTTCAAACACCTGTAGTATGTTTTTATGGAAAACATTATTGAAAACTTTATGTAGGGAATATTGATATTGTTATTTAACAATAAAATGTAGGCATTCTATTGGTAAAACAGAAGTTATTAGTAAATAACAGACTCTTAAAATTAAGAGAGATTCTCTTTGTCCCTCTTATTCCTTCTGATATCAGATTCAAGGTGGTTCAATCTTGAGTTTCTCTCTTACTCTCTCCTGAGTCCAATTTGATGTTTACATAATGGCTGTTACATTCTTTTTAACGATATCTCCATGCTTCTCTATGCAAAAAGTTTTTAAAAAGTTTTATTAAACTAAACTAAAAAGAAAAAAGAAAGAACGGGAGAAGAAACAAAGAAAAAAGGAAATAAACAAGAACAGAAAAGAACAGAAAGTTTTTGTTTGGGTATGTGTGTTTGTGTGTCTTCTGCTCCTCATCTCAGCAATTCTACATACATTTCTAATCAAACCTCTCTCATTAGGATTATATCATAATTCCCTGTTTTCTATAACCTGTTCTTTCTAATGGCCAAAACCATAAGTCACAAAATCATTTTTTTTTAATGTAAAAAATGTCCAGAAAGGGCTTTCAGTCATTGATAAATGTCAATAATGACCTTTCTGGTAATTAAAGAAGACAGTTTGTCCATTTCAGCAATTTCACGATTTCCATCCATGGTGGATTAATGCCAAATCTTTCCATCTTTTTTTCTTTTTCACTACACTATTTCTACTGTCAGACTCAGTTTCCCCTCCTGTGTGCAAATATAACAAAAATAACACTGGCAAGGGGCTTCAGAGAACTGAGCATGAAAGGAATAAGAGAAGCTTATAATATTCCAACCACTTTGGAAATATATACAGCATCATAAAACCCCTTTCCCTCAAATATTTACCTTGAAAACATTCAGCATTATCCAATATGAGTGGCACATAGTCAGTGGTGGGATTCAGCCAGTTCGGTCCACTTTGGGAGAACCGGTTGTTAACTTTCTGAACAGTTTGGTGAACTGGTTGTTGGAAGAAATCATTAGGGCAGAGAACCAGTTGTTAAATTATTTAAATCCCACCACTGCTTATAGTAAGGAACCAAATATCTATGAAAACAATATTTAGAATTATACATTGCAGTGACACTTTGAAAATTTACATTTGGGAATTTTGTGGAGAGAAATTTAGTCCTGTTTTGAAATGTAGCCGATAACTCCCAGGTGAATATAGATTTTGGTGATATTGTTATTTCTCAGCTTTGTAATTCACCTATGTTACTATATTAATTTTCAAAATGTCTCCAGTGAGGAATTGTCAGTCATTTTTTTCTCCTTTCCTTGAAAAAAAGAGAAAACAATGTATTGGTAAATTATATGGAATAGTTTGCCTTGATGTAGAATGTAGAATACTTCATTGGTCAAGTGTGATTAGACTCACAAGGAATTTGTCTCTATATCTTAGTTATTTCAGTAAAGTGCTGAGTGAACTTGGTAAAGTAATATTACCAAGTAATGATTTAGAGCAGGGCTGTCAAACTCCCGCCTGCAGGCCTGATGCATCACGCACTGGCCAGACCCACACCCGGTTTAGAGAAGGGGGAAAAAGTCCTGATACGCCATGTGATGCTGCCATGACTACGTGGATTTGACACCCCTGATTTAGGGAATGTAGATAACTAGATAGAAGGAAATCAGCAGATAGGATCATGCTAGAGAATCAGTTCTGGCACATGTTTCTGCAATTGTTCTGTTTCCTTTGGCATCACCTATAATACCTCCATGACAGCTAATGTCATCTTCATGAAGGACAGGCCATTTTCATGTAGGCCAGAAAGAAATCTCTCTGAAGAAACATTGTCTGATAATGCTGACTTCTGCTCTATGTCAACTAAAAAGATACTCCTTTGGTCTTTTTAGCTGCCAGAAAAAGGGAGTGGGGGAAAACAAGGCATTCTTGAAATGCCTAGATAATCACCTCAGTAGCACAAAGTTGTCAGAGCATAAGAAGGTTATTGGAGAGCATGATGGATGACTCTTGGAGACGGATGTGTCCCATTGGAGAAGTCACATCCAGAGGATGGGGGAAAAACCAGGGTCAAGGGGGAAATGTATCATGTGATTTAGTATTGGATGCACCCAGCCACGTGCCAACATGGCAATTTCTAATAAACCAATCTACTTTTTCTTAGATGTGGCTAGAGACTTTTGATTTGAATGAGGGTGGATTTGTTGGAGCCCTGACACTCTACTCAGGATAACAGTCTCTGTTTAAAGAAGTTTTCTACATTTCCATTGGATGAGGAATAACTACACATATGCAATTCCCAGTTTGTGCATGCATTAGGATGCAAAGTAATACATTGCCATGCTTTCTGACAAACTCTCAGTGCAATATTGATGTATGGCCTGAGCTGTATGTTTTTATACATATGCATCAAGCATATAGATAATGCTGCCAACTGGGAAAACAATGGTGTTGGCAGCCAGATACAGTTTTCTTGTACTTAGCATGAAATATTTTAACAAGCAGCCCACTGATTTATTTATTATTAATGAGACTTGTATGCTGCCCCATCTCCGAAGACTCGGGGCGGCTCACAACTAAAACAACAAGAACAATAAATAATTAAAAAAGAATTAAACTAACAAGCCCCATTGAAGTATAATTACATAAATACATAATAAAAACCATAATAAGAAACCCCCAAAGGGTCACAGCCCGGCTTGGTTAAATAACCAGGTCTTCAATTCACGGTGGAAGGTGCGGAGGTCAGGGGCCAGGCGGAGTCCCAGGGGGAGTTGGTTCCAGAGGTCAGGGGCCGCGATAGAATAGGCTCGTCGTCGGGGGACCGCCAAATGGCATTGGCCAGCCGACGGGACCCCAAGGAGTCCTTGCCTTGCACAGGGCGGTCAGCAAGCTAACTGAGGTTGTGGTTTTCCTTGTAATTGTTTGGCAGCACTTTTCCAGCAAGGCCTTTCATTTAGTAAGGCTTTTCAAGCTCATTAAAGAAATCTTGGTGTTCCATGGACCAGCACCCGTCTGCATCATGCCAGCATCTGGGCCACAGAATCAAATGAAGCCCCATCCATCAGATGCAGGCAGCACACAAAACCATGCTCCTTAGGTCCATGGAAAAACCTTTCTCTATGGAACTGGGCCTAAAAGGTTGGGAGCTGCTGTTCCACAGGAACATTTTTGTAACAATACCAGAACTTTCATTTTTCATTTCTCAGTTGTTGGGTGTTGTTGCCCCTTTTCCTTTCTGATTGAGCTTTGAGACATATAGGGCTATCCCAGTGGTGTGTTTCAAAAAGTTTTACCACCGGTTCAGTGGGCGTGGCTTAGTGGGTGCACTTTGCATATGCTCACACACTTTGTGTGCATGCACACACACTTTGCATGCACACACACTTTGCATGCACACACACACTTTGCACAGATGCAGAGGCTTTTTAAGTCACCTCCTGCAATCCTGCACTCTCCCTGACGCTCCAGCAGCTGCCACGCAGCAATTGCTGTGCTGCACAAAGCAACTGCACTTCAAAAGGAAGACAAAAAGATTAGTATGGGAGCCCAGGCAGGTGGGTGGGCCCAACAGCAGAGCATCAGAGAGAACCGATTCGGTCTCCGCTGTTCATCGCCGCTACCGGCTTGGCAGAACTGGGCTGAACCAGTAGAATACCACCACTGGGCTATTCATGTTTCAAAGCAGGTTTGGAAGAAGTGCTCCTGAGCTTCTATAACAACCACAGCACCTCCATGCTGTTTGTTAAAGCATTCTGTCTTCTGTTTAAACTTCTGTGTAAGCCTGGAGGGAAATAAATGCTGTTGCTGTTTAAGGAGTTGGTTCTGAAATGATTGTACATTTTTTCCCCAGGTTTTGCTTCTAAGATATGTTTTTATGAACAGTCAACATGCAATATTATTTATTTGTTTATTTGTTTCTTTATTTCCTGACTTTATTATTTCTACAAATAAGTCAACACATCAAACACATCTTCTTCCTCCTGTTTTCCCCACAACAACCCTGGTTTTTTGGCCTCAGAGAGAGGGGCCAGCCCAAATTCAACCAGCTGGCTTTCATAACTAAGGTTGAAATTTAATTGATGGTCTCCTGCTTTCTAACCTGGTGTCTTAACCACTAAACCAAACTGTGAGACTATCATCAGATAGGATATATATACTCCCCTCCCCACCCAAAAAGAAATCTGTTCCAAATGCAAAACACAAGCAGAGGAGAGGAGTTTCAGTTTCAGTTTTAGTTTAACAGCAGCAACCAGCTTTAATACAGAACAGTTGAGCTAAGCCACGCCCAGGCTCCTTGCTGACTCCTTCTTGCTCACACAGCAAATACTGTTTCAGTTTCCAACAGCCCTCAACTCTCTCACACACTGACAGGACGCTAGCCAGATGAATGCCAATGAATGTTGGTAGGCAAAGGCAGAATCTTTTTTTCCTTATTTTCCTCCCCAAAAACTAAGCCCGATCACACAGTTTCGTAGCGAAGCATGGGTATTCAGCTAATATATATATATTATCACAATTCATTTAGTGACCATCCAAAGTTACAATGGCACTGAAAAAGGTGACTTATGACCATTTTTCACACTTATGACCATTGCAGCCTCCCTGTGGTCACTTGATCAAAATTCAGATACTTGGCAACTGACTCTTTTTTATGATGGTTGCAGTATCCTAGGGTCACGTGATTCCTTTTTGCGACCTTCAGACAAGCAAAGTCAACAGCTAAGCCAGATTCACTTAACAGTCATGCAACTCACTTAACAACTGCACTGATTCACTTAACAATTGTGTGAGGGAGGTTGTAAAATGAGGCAAAGTTCACTTAACAAATGTCTCAACTTAAAAACAGAAATTTTGGGCTCAATTGTGGTCCTAACTTCAGGACAACCTGTAGTTTTGTTATACTTAAAATGGTGAATTGCAAGCTGAATTTTATCTGACATGGATCTGAAGTAAAGTTGGATATTCTTTTTTTCTAGGAAAACTTTGAATTTCAAGAAATGAGATGACAGAAGATTAGTAAGAATAATTGATTTACATATGAAAGTTATCCTTTCAATTCAGTTGAAGAGCAACAATATTTTTAATCAATTGATAAAAATATTAAAATAAAATGGTATTCTCTTCCTTGTAAAATCAGGATATATGTCAATAGAATACCATTTCAGAGTAGCAAAAGCAGTATAAATTATAAAAATGACTGAAAATTGTGGTTTCATTGTAGCTAAGCCAGCTGAAGATAATTCTTAACAGGACCCAAGTTTAGATTTTTCACTAACGGTCCAAATGAAACTGTAGTAACAAAAAATATCTAGGTAGAATAAAACTTTCAAGTTTCCAATTTGAGCTATTTTAAACTGTGCTCTCAGACATTATCAAGTCAGGCATCCACTTAATCAATTATAAAGTGTGTATGAATCAATCCTGTACTGAAGGAGAACAGCTCTCTTCAGCCCTACTTGCCTATACATTAAAATTTCAGTGAAAAACCACCTGCAATTATTTGGCCCTCTCAGATGAGGAACATAGAAGAAGAAGAAAAGCTTTCTCATTACTGGCATTTCAATTTTAGCACTCACCCAAAAGCATTTCATCCAGTTCCTTTTTTTCCCAGTTCTAGAAAAATACATATTTTTTAAAAAATCTTAAAACTTCTTCAAAGTTGAATTCTTAACTTTGTCATTGTTTGATGTTTTTAGATTTATTGCTTTTTACAAGTGACTTCTTTTTGCAAACAGGGAATATTGCAAAATCTTACTTTCTTCTGTTGCTGAAATTTCAATGAGTTATATCACCAAACAATTAAGAGATATTTTAATTGGCTTGTTAGAAATGATGAGGACAAAGTATCATGTATCCACCACAGTTTACAGTATATTAGACTGTTAATGAGCTGTTTTTTTTCTAAAGTTTGGTTAATTGTCATTGTTACTGAATAAAAAATATAGGATTGGGACAGTGAAAAGAATGATGATGGCATTCATAACCATATGTTCTTTCTGATCTTTGCCAAGAAATAAAGAAATAGGAATCCTTACTGGAAGAAAAAACAATTAGAACTGATCTAAACAAATAGTGATAATGCAGAGAATCCTTGGGAGTACAACCTGTGGCTATTTGGCCCAATTTCAAAACAATTTCTAAGAAAGAAATTCAAATGTGGCAAATTCGTATTGGGGGTGTCCCGATACTCCCATTTTACACCCCTCCTGAGCAACCTGCATTGGTTGCCAGTTGTCTTCCGGGTGAGATTCAAGGTGTTGGTAACAACTTATAAAGTCCTACATGGCTTGGGTCCGGGGTACTTACAGGAGCATCTCTTGCCGGCATCACGTTCCGATTGCCCGGTACGCTCCCACAGACAGGGCCTCCTTGGGATACTGTCAGCCAGACATTGTCAGTTGGCGGTGCCCAGGGGCAGGGCCTTCTCTGTGGGGGCACCCACCCTGTGGAACCAACTCCCCTTGAGCCTTCGTTTGGCCCCCAATCTCCACTCCTTCTGCCATGACCTTAAGACCTGGCTTTTTCAACAGGCCAGTCTGGACTAACCAAGGGGAGGGGTGGGTTTGTTTTAGAGGGTTTTTAAATTTTAATTGAATTTTAATTCTTAGGCTTGTATTTGGTTTAATTACTTTGTATTGTAAAATTTGTAATGAGTTTTATATTGTTAGCCGCCCTGAGTTCTTAGGGAGAGAGGGCGGCATACAAGTCTAATAAATTATTATTATTATTATTATTATTATTATTATTAAATTCATCATCTATTTTTTTATAACAGAATAACAAATTTTAAGGGACCTTGGTGGTCTTTTAATTCAACCCGTTGCTTAAACAGGAGACATTATACCATTTCAGACAAATGACTGCCCAGACTCTTTTTAAAAGCCTCTAGTGATGAAGCCACAACTTCTGAAGGCAAGCCATTCCTTCATTATTCTGGGAGCCTACTGGGAAAAGAAGAGAGGGGTGAGGCAGGATGAATGGCTCATCTTGGCTCTGATTGCTTCAATACCACAGCTTTCAAAAATAAAATCTTCCACTTCGTACCACTGAAATATAAATAATTATCATAAAGGAGAACTTCATTTCTCATTCAGAAAGTTGTTTATTCACTCAGTATTACATGTACTGAATAGACCATAAGAATCTAGTACACGCCACATGTGGTGGACTTGTGTTGATGCTAAAAGATATTGGACTAAAATCCACATGTGGTTGGAAAAAATGACACAACAACATATAGACTTGAAACCTGAGATATTTCTGTTGGGAATTGTACCAGAGACACTCAACAAAGAACTGAAATATTTGATTGTTAATGTATTGACAGCTGCCAGAATTGTACTTGCTAAAAACTGGAGAAATGATAAGACACCTGCACAGGAGGAAGTGATTAAGAAGATTTTGGACTGTGCCGAAATGAGTAGATTAACATTTGAAATCAGGGACCAAGAAGAAAAGCAGTTTTATAAGATATGGAATATGTTCTATCAATGGTTAGATAAAAAGTTTGGTAATATATTTTGGGAATATAAAGATAGATAGAACTGTTGAAATAATATAGAGATTATAATATGATAGAGGATTAATAATAACTATTATAGTTTTTCCTTTTTGTAATACTGAGTATGAATAATGAGGGGAAGGCACTGTGATTTTTGACCGACCGACATACTTGAAATTGATATGGATCTATGTGTTGTATGTTTGTTTGTTACGTTTGTTCTTTTGGAAAAATAAAACTTTTGTAAAAAAAAAAGAATCTAGTACACGCCTAGTTAGAATGTTTGCTTATTTAACTCAGCATTCTGATTAGCAACTCCTAAAGTCTATGGCTAAATGCTTTTCCTCTGAGCTATTCCATAATCCCTTTTAATTGAACTTGAAATGCCAGATTTGAAATCCGGGACCTTCTGCATGCAGTTACGTGTTTTCTACTGAAATTATTTCTTATTTAGAAATGGGCAAATAGTAGATCAAGAGGTGCCCATTTCTGTACTTCCTGTTCTAAATATTTAGACTAGAATGTGTTCAGGGGTGTTATTTAATTAAATTCTCAAGCACATGTTTTTAACTATGAAAGCACCTATCATAAATTTTAATTTTCCAATTGTCTCCTTGTTGATTTTAATAGATGGTTTAACTATGGGATCCACTTGGGTTTTATCAGTATTTCCATATCTAAGGTGTTCTCAGCAAGTCCCCATACAGCTGCATTAGGAGGAGTTACTTTGTTTCTTTCTTTCATTTAAACCATGGCAGTTCAGCTGTATTTCAAAGCGGACTTCTGTATTGCATTTGGCTGTTTATTTCCACCGGGTCTGCATTTTGACATGCCAGCATTATCATAGGGATTTCCTGTCTCAGTCTATGCCCGTAACTGCTACATTCAATTTTCCCAACATTTCTAGAAGTTGCCTAATGATCCTTTAAAGCCTTTGGCAGCACGCCCACCAAAGAGGCACATGATGATTTTTGCCACACAAGAAGCTGGCTTTAGATCACATTCCAAAGATTTGCTCCCTGAATCATCTTAGGACAGGCTAATTATGTAACACATTCTATGGATTTGCTTTTGAGGGTTCAGGGAAGAGTTGCAGTTGAATACTTCTATTGAATTTGTAGCAATTTATCATGCCTCTTCTGTCTCTTCTGCCGTTATTATCAGAAACTGTTTCTCCACAAGTGTTCAGCCTGGCTCTAAAGGAGATCGTGATCACACTACAACTTTCAATTATCAAAGAATATCCCAGCAATAAAGTATTCTAATATATATGTGCTTTGGTGGCAGAAGTGTTAGGTGAAGAGAAAAGCAATTAATGGACAGTGAAGATATCCATCACTCCTGAGGTGAATTGGAGCAGGAATGAGCTAACTCTCACCCTAGAAATGAACTCACGGCAGCCTGGATCTACTTTTGAAAGCCCTTTGTAAGGACCAGACAGTCCCTCTTTTGGTAGCCTGATCAGTAGAGGATTAGCAAGAGAAAGTGAGGCATCTTTTGTTGGCATCAGTTCTCTTCCATCCAATAGAATAATTTCTCAGTTCTCATCACTGATATTATTATAGGCATATAAATTTTATTCAAGGATTTTTGCAAAGCAGCAAACAATCAAAAAACAATTCATTATAAATACACCTTGAAATTAAAAAAATACTGGCTGAAAAGGAATATTTTAACTCCATTCCAGGAAGTGGAAAAGGAGGCAGAAATGATTCCATAACTTGAAAACAGCATAAGACAAGGTCCTCTGCTGTGTTCAAAAAGTGTGATCATCCTTTCAATGGGTCTCTTCTGCCAAGCTGCTTCCAGACAGGTTCATATTAAACCAGACAGTTTTACAGATAGTAATGTCTTAAGCAGAGAGTTAATAATCAGTACATGTCTCTTAGTATGGGCAAAAGATTATCCACCACTTTATAAACATTTGCACCAATTGAAAATTCTGATCAGAAGTCCATGGAGAACACATTCAATAGTATATGATGGGATCAACATATGGTAATTCTTGCCAGAGCCAACTATCTCAGAAATGGTCACAGCTGGCACAACAGATGTCATTGTGTACCAACTTCCACTTAGAGATTGAGAGTCACCTGGGGAATTAAAAAAACTCCACTAGTTTGGATTTTCAGGTAGTACTTCCTTGTTTAACTATGTTAACTGGAACCAGAAACTGTCATTAAGTAACATGGTCATAAGTTGAAAATCTACATGACTGTGCCACTTAGTTACAGCAGCTCAAGCAGTCCTGGTTTTCATCATTAAACAAGGACTGTATGGGCCATTAAGTCTGATTTCCTGCCAGCTTCCCTACTGAGTTATATTGTAGGAAGCCAGAAGGCAAGGTCACAAATTGTGATCATGTGACTCAGGATGCCGCAACAGCCATAATTATAAGGTCCAATTATAATTACTACTTGTTCAATGGCATTGTAAGTTCAAACTGTTGCTGAACATTTGATTGTTAAACAAGAACCTTCTGTACATTTTCAATCTGAGTTCAGTATCATCCAAAACAGAGTGAATCCCAGTCTCGAATTCCAATTTTCTCCAAGTTGTTCTTTCTTAACAGTGATTCATTCAACAAGTTATCACATTATGAAGTATGATGGGGACTGAATTAATGGTTATTATGACCGATTCTCAAAGTTACAGCTGTTGGAGCACCCTGTGATCTGGGCTGTTGGAAACCAGTTTGCATTTATGATAGTTTCAGGATCTCATGGTGACCTCCCCCACAGGATTCCCACAAACAGGATAAATGGGAAAGCCAGCAAGGAAATTTGCACATTGCTACTTTATGTCACTCCACCTGTCATCCCTTTTTCTCCCTGGGGATCTTGTACTCCATAGTATGTGCCTGCCATAGTCACATAGCATCATAGCAGCCATCTGAGTACCCTCTTGCATCCAAAAGCAGGGATCCCTCTCCAGGCCATGCTTGTTCACACTTAATGACCCACAATCCTTGCTTAATGACAGCAACCAGAGATTTCTGGGATTGTTATTGCTAAACGATGTGGGCACATGCTGTCACGCTTTATGTCATTGCTAAATGACATAAATTCCAGTCTCAGTTACCATTATTAATCAAGAACTATCTGTACTCCATGCTCACATGGGATCACCTTTGGGAAAACATAATAATGGCAATAATAATAATAGCAACAAATCAATTAATTGAAACAAAACTGAATTAAAATCATTGTTTCTAATCTCAGCTTCTTCACTTATTCCAACCTAACAACAATATGATTAGCTTAAAATTAAAATGCATTTCTCCTGGCAGTCTAGGAAGAGAAGTGGGGATGAGAATATGAGAATCTAAGGTTGCCCAGGCTGATCTTATCCATGTTGCTCTCTAATATAACCATTAACATTGAAAACTATATATTAATGAATCTCTATTAGTTTAAGGCATCTGAGTAAGAAGTAGACCATGCAGGTAGTCCTCAATTTACACCAGATCATCTAGTGACTGTTCAAAGTTACAATGGCACTGAAAAAAGTGACTTAAGACAATTTTTCACACGGTTGTTATAGCATCTCCATGGTCACATGATCAAAATTTGGAGGCATGGCAACTGGTTCATATTTATGATGATTGCAGTGTCCCAGGTTCATGTGTTCAACTTTTGCAACCTGCTGACAACCAAAGTCAATGGGGAAGCCAGATTCACTTAACAACAGTGCTACTAACTTAACAATTGCAATGATTCACTTAACAACTGTCATAAGAAAGATAATAAAATGGGGCAAAACTCACTTAACAACCAAAATTTTGGGTTCAATTGTGGTTGTAAATCAAGTATTACCTGTATTAATTTAAAATTAAACCTTAGCTTTGGTCAGGTCTACTAAGTGCTTAATGATTGCTGGCCATTGTTTCATCAACCAAGGAACAAATTGCTGTATTTCCATATATTTCAGATATGTTTTGGGAGGATCTTAGCCTGTGGCACACTTTTAAAACTAAGGGTAGATTATGATTCCTTCATTGTTGTAACTATGATTCTGATCATATCGCACTTTCGGAGCCTCACTGGTTCCATTGGGTAGACTAATCTCACCAGAATTGAAGGGAGGGAAGCATAATATATTTTGCATTTGGTTGAATGTTTTAAACTAATTGTTTGAACAGTGAAATTGCTCACCACAATCAGTTTCTTTATTACATATAGATTTATTTCTTTGAAACCTGCATCTTGCAAATTATTATGAATCTAAAATGGGATTTCAGGGGAGGGCATGAAAAACATTTGGTTACACTTGATTGCAATTTTTTGAGAGAAGGTTATGCTTTTGAACCAAGTGAGGGATTATTACTGTCAATGGTTATCACTATCTTTATATACCATCAATCATCAGGAAGACACAAACACATTGTTCCAAAAACCTTGGTCTATTCATTTGTTTCAAAGTATTGGAAAGCATAATTGACTGACAGCAGTTAGCAAGCTTTTCATGCTATTTCTGCATAATCGGTACAGTCTGATTCTACAGTGCGCTTTGAACAATCTTCATGTAGAAGAAACTGGGAGAGAGAAGAGAGAGAGAGGAGAGAGAGGGAGGAAGTGGGGGAGACTATTTTGCTATTAATCAGAGCTAAACAATATGTTATTACCCTGCCGTTCTGCACCATTAGAAATAATTGTTTAATTTAGAAGACTTGCATCTTATAAGAGCAATTTTACTAATCTGGATTCCCCAACATCTCAACCATGTTACACTGGCTAAGGAATCCTAGTAAGTGTCTATCCACATGAGGACATCAACAATTTGGGGTACTGTAGTGAGCTGGCAATATGGTTGTGTGGATGTTAAATGATAGTTACCTTTCCCACTATCTTGACTATTTTTCTTCTGTTTTTAACTTAATGTTTTATGATTTTTGTTGCTTTTATGTATTGTAGAGAGATACATCATCCTAGGGACACACAAAACTGTTCACCCAGCTGCATTCTGCAGAAGCTAAGCTTCAAGGCCAGCCCCATGTACAGTGCATTTTAGAGGTGACCAGGGTATGTAGAGCATCAAGGTTCAGAAAAACTCTCAACTGGCACACAAGACAAAGTTGTGCAAAAGATCTCTTAATCAAAACTGACACCTATTCCTTCAGCAACAGTCTAAATCTAGAAGGACTATGAGATTGCATGCTGGGTCTGGCTGGAGTAGTGTCAATCCATTCATCACCAACAATGGTAAAAATCCCAGATTCGGAAGGCCCCAAAATGCAGAGCCACTTAGTCTTGCCAGGGTTCAGCTGCATCCTGTTATTTCCACCCAAACTCCTATAAACTCCAGACATTGGGTAGGATGATAACAGCATCACTTAATTCAGCCAGGTCAGATATACAATTGGGTATCATCAGCATACCGATGACACCGCATGGCTATGGATGATCTCATCCAACATCTTAATGTAGACATTAAATAGGGAGCAGAGGAACTACTGAACCCCATGGAACATCAGAAAGTGTAGGGACTGAGGAAAGGATCTCACTCCCAATCAACATCAGCTGCCCTGTTAAAAGTCAACACCCAACCCATGGAGCCTATCCAAAGGCATAGCATGTTGATGCTATCAAAAGAATCTGGGGTCCTCCTGGATGTACGGCTCGTTGGAGAGCAGGTGGGGGCTGTTGCCAGAGGGGCCTTTGCCCAGCTCGCCTTGTTCGAATCGCCCTTTTCTGGACTGGGAGCCCTGCGCACAGTCACTCATGCCTTTTACCTCTAGGCTCGACTACTGCAGCTCTCTATTGGGACTGCCCTTGCATACCATCCGGAGATTGCAGCTGGTGCAGATGCCGGCTGGTGATGGGAGTTACCGTTCTCCCATGTGACCCCCCTCCTGCGCGGCCTGCATTGTTGCCATTGCGCTCCGGGTGAGATTCAAGGTTTAGTGTTAACATACAAAGTCCTTCATGACATGGTCCTCAATATTTAAGGAGCGTCTTCTTCCAATGTAATACCTATCGCCCTGTGCGAGCTCATAGGCAAGGACTCCTCGGGGTCCGTCGGCGTGCCAATGCCGGCTGGCGGTTCCCCGACGATGAGCCTTTTCTGTCGCGGCCCCTGACCTTTGGAATCAACTGCCTTTGGAGCTCCTCCTGGCCCCTGACCTCCGCACCTTTAGCCGCAGTTGAGACCTGGTTATTTGACCAACCCGGGCTGTGACCCTTTGGGGAGGTTGTTTTTTAATTATTTTATAAATGTTTGGACTTATAATTTAATCTAATTGTTTTTAATGTATTTATTGTCCTTGTTTTAGTTGTAAGCCGAGCCGCCCGAGTCTTCGGAGATGGGGCATATAAGTTCAAATAATAAATAATAATAATAAATAAAAGCACCAGAGGCCGAAAGATAAAGTCACAAGCATAACCCTGTCCCACTCCCATCATATATAATCCAAAATGGAAGCAATCCCATCCTCAGGGCTCAATCCTAACTAAGAAGGGTTCAGGTAACCTGCTTCAACCAGTGCCACTGAAGCTGCAGCATAATCATTTTTCCTCCCCCAAGCGTAATCTCACATCCAGGAACTTGAGGAGCATTGCCCTGAAAGCTGTAGGAGACTCCTGGATGAACCTCCCCCCCTGCAATGGAGTCTAACTGATGCCACACCCAAAATCCAGATGGGACACTTCCAAGAGGGAACAATCCCTCAGACTTAGCCAGATCTTGGTTATACACACCAAATTGGCTTCTCATCTGTGATTAAATCATAGATGAGGATGGCTTTATTACAGATTGACCTGACATTTGCAAAGCTAAAAAACCCTATTGAGTCTGGGAGCATCATGTCAATAGATTTATTGACTCGAAAATCAGGTACAAAAATGTTGTAATGTTTTTTATACATGCTGAATACAAACATCCAAGGAAGATGTATGAAACATATTGTAGACTTCTAACATAATCAATTAGTAGAATAATGCAGTACTCTGAATATATGTGACACTGTCATGGATCAGCTATAGGCTGAATAGCATATCCTTGATATAATTTACTTCTGTTATTATTGAATGTGAGGTTCAAGTTCCTGGTGCTGACATACAAAGTCCTTCAGGCATGGGTCCTGGATACTTACGGGAGCACCTCCTGCCGGCATCGAGTGCCAACTGCCTGTGCGGGCCACAGGCAGGGCTCCTGGGGTACCATCTGCGCCTCAATGTAGCTGGCGGTCCCCGGGAGGGCCTATTCTGTGGCGGCCCCCTGCCTATGGAACCAACTATCCCTGGGACTCCTTTGGCCCCTGACCTTCGTACCTTCCGCCACAATCTGAAAACACATGGCTCTTCGAACAGGCCAGGCTGTGCTGACCTCCGGGGGGGGTTAAATTTGGTTTAGGATCGGTGGGTTTTAGAGGAATTTGGCTTGTAATATTTAATACTATTTTAGGTAATTTATTGTCGGTTTTTAGTTGTTAGCCTGAGTCCCTTGGAGAGGGGCAGAATAGTCAAATAATAATAATATATAATATAAAATAATAAAATATAATAATGTAAGCAATTTTTTCTAATGGAAATCCTTCCAAGCTGCCATAATAATGTAAAGTGTTTAACATGTAAAAATAATAATAAATTTTCCAATAGATTATCTTTGGGAAAATTCTGCTGGAGCATGGACATAATGTTATATTTCCCCTTTCTGCCTCCCATTAGAATCGAAAACATGCTTCTTTTTCTTCCTAATTGTGAAAGTGTATACTGTTGCCCAGATTACAACAAGCTCAAGATAGACTAGAGATGTCACGACTATTTGGGAGGGGAGTACAAAGTGGGCAAGAGTATAATGCTGCATGGGACAGGATTGTCATTATTTTTCTGGATCTTTGGAAAACTTTAGATTTTTTTTCTTGTAGTCGCCTTAAGACTATTTCAGTCTTATTCCTCTCTCCCTCTCCCTCCCTCCCTCCCCCCTCCCTCTCTCTATGTGTGTGTGTGTGTGTGTGTGTGTACATATACATACATACATACATACATACATACATACATACATACATACATATATATGCAACCCAGAACTGTTCTCCAACATTTTAATGGCTTTAAGATGTCTTCAGTTGCTTACAATGATAACTAAATTTTTAGTAAGACAGCAGCATAGCCTCATACTATGACTGTCTCATTTATAAGACCTTTTAGCTCCTTTCTGACAAGGAGAAGAGGGATTACTAGAGGCCACCGTTTGATGTATAAAGGTGAGAAAAGAAAGTTAGTTAAGAATGTAATTAAAGAACCAACTTTGATAATTAAAGATTCATTTCATCACAGACTTCTGGTGTGTGACCTTTAATGAACACTTTAAATTTTCCATCTTACTTGCCATATGCATGCTGAAGATAACTTTACTTCTCTTCCTTGCAGGCATGCTGAAAGATAGTCAGAGAGCAAAAGGCAGATTCTGAAGAACTAATGTATCTACAGACCAAGTGTGCATTAAGCTAGAACTTACACCAGAATATATTAAATAGCATTTTAACATGAGGTCTCATATAACTCTGTTTCATATTAAAGGGTACAGTGTATAATTCCTCCAGGGTAGTAAATGGTTCTGCAGTTTTTAGAGTCAATGATTGCTAACTTCTCCTTGAGAGATGCTGGTAATGCAGATACAGTTCAAGGGATCTCAGAACTGATTCAGATGTTTGAAATTGTTTTCACAGGGAGCATCACATAATAAGTCACATTTGACACTTCACAGTGTCATGGTTTTCAATTGTCATCAACAGAGGAGATAACTTCAGTAAACGTAACTGTATTGAAGAATTTAAAGCATCAAAGTACCTAATTAATTATTAATTAAATTACTTAGTTAATGCCTTATCATGTAAATCAAAAATGCTTCTTGAATGAATGGGGAGACATTGCAGAGAATATTCATTTTGAAGCATTTTGAACAGGCCAAATATGGAGATCATAATATAACATTTTATCATATTACAAAAAGGACTGGCACTTGCTGTAAACTATTTCTATTTAATTGTTGCAAAATTATCCAGTATATTCTCAATGTGAGAAAGAACAAAAATCTATTTGTATATTTACTTGATTTACATCCTGACTTTCATTTAAGCGCTTATGCAGAATGATGTTTAGAATTGTGTGTGTGTGTGTGTGTGTCTATGTGTATGTATGTATGTATATATATATGTATGTATATATATATATATATATATATATATATATATATATATATATATATATATACACACACACACATACATACATACATACACACACATACACACACATACACACACACACACAGAGTATTTCATTTATTATTGCATATTCCTTAAAATTTATTTCTAGAGTATTGATTGCTACCAATAGACTAAAGTATACAAACCTAAATTTACAAGGATTTTCATTTTGGGCTAATAGCAGATATCAGGGGGATATGAATATACATCCATATTTTCCTCTTCTTTCACATATTATCAGGTAATCAAAATGTAAATTGCAATGTCACTGTATGACAAATGCCACCAGTAACCAGTGTGCTGCAATGAAGGTAACAGAACTCTCAGAGACCTCACATAATGCTCATATACATCACATTTACCCTTGATAAGATTAAATACTACCAAAGATAAATACTGAATAACTTCACTTAGTTCAGTATTTTAATATAGCAATGTAGTGCAGGAGCCTCCTGTTCAAACAAGGGTATCTTACGGAACCACTCAAAAAATGGACAACATTGCTACCTATATCTAATTAGAAATTAACTGTTTAATAGAGGTTGTTTGCAAGCAAACTTCCTAGGCACAACATTTCCCCTTTAGCTATTTAGCTGTTCTTCATGGATATTTTGTTGGGCAGGTGAACCCTCATATAGACAGAAGCGCAATGCATTATTGTTATGGTTGGTCACACAGTCGGCCAAACTGGGCTTAGCATTTTTATCCACTTCAAGTTCTCCCTAGGGAGCTGGGATAGACAGATGTTGATATTTAAGAATATTAAATGTATTGTTGTGGGATGTAACCTGTTTCAAGTAAAGCTGCCTTTTGCAATTGACTGATGATTTTGTCATTCATTATGGTGTTCAAATGGTGCTCCTGGTGATTTGGAATTCCATCCAAGCTACCTCTCTATTCATTGTGTTATTTTATTTTATTTATTTTTATTTGATTTTATTTTTTTTACGCTGCCCATCTCCCCTATAAAGTAACTCTGGTATTATCTTTGCTTTCTTTTGCACTGTCATTCTATTTTCAAGTCTTCATATTTTGTGATCCCCCCCCCTCAATTCTTTCTCGTCTATTCTGATGTCTCCAGATATTGCAATCTGTTCACTATACAGCCTTTTTTGTCTTTCTTGTCAACAGTATCAGTAGTTAAGTCTGGGGTGTTATATGTTGGGTGTTTGGAGGCTGTTGTTGTTGTTGTTTTTAATTCTAAAATCCTAGAGCACTTTTGTTTCTTCGTTTTCTACTACTTTGTCTATTTTCTGGTCCCATCAGAGCTTACTTGTGGATAGCATCTCTTGTAGATATTCCAATGCACCATTGTATTTACTTGTCATGCTGTTGTTTATAGTCATTCTATGATGCAATCTTCTTGCAGGAATTAAGTAGATAGTCCACTGTTTCTTCACCTTCTTCGCAGAAGCAGCATTTGCTGTCTATTGCTGTTTCCTCAGTTCTGGCTTTATATGTATTTGTTCTTAAGGCTTGATCTCATGCAGCTCTTGCAATGAAGCTACTCTCAATGGCTTACAATAATAAAAAATGAAGAAAAAGGAAAAGGTAAGTAAGCAGAAGTAAAATAATAGAATAAGGTAAAACAATGACAAAGAGACACAATGAGAATAAACACATCAGTGTGATAACTAAAAAGATGGGTGGATGTAGACCAGAGAGGAGGGGAGGGGGAGTCTGCCATCAATCTGAGGTAAAGATAAAGATTCCCCTCACACATATGTGGTAGTCATTTCTGGCTCTAGGGGGTGGTGCTCATCTCTGTTACAAAGCTGAAGAGCCAGCACTGTCTGAAGATGTCTCCGTAGTCATATGGCCAGCATGATTAAATGCCGAAGGTGCATGGAACACTGTAACCTTCCCACCAAAGTAGTCCCTATTTTTCTACTTGCATTTTTACATATTTTCAAACTGCTAGGTAGGCAGAAGCTGGGACAAGTAATGGTAGCTCACTCCACTAAGCGGTGCTAGGGATTCGAACTGCCGAACTGCCAACCTTTCTGATCAACAAACTCAGCGTCTTAGTCAATGAGCCACCGCGTCAATCAATCTAGCAGCACCTTAGTTCCTCAACTAGTTAATTAGTTCCTCTGATTCTTTCTTCAACTTTCCTGCTCTTAGCTATTGTCAGGTCTTGTTATCTGTTTTGCCTGCTAGGTTTTTTTTTAATGTACTCAGCATATAATACTTTACCTTGCCATAAAGCCATATATCTTTTCTTTACAGGGTTTGTTTGTTTTTTCTTAGAGCAATTTGATTTCTTTGGCATTCAGTAAGCATTCATGGTGTACTAGCTTCAATGCATCTTCTTCACTGTCCTTCAGATATTCTTCCAATGCCTTTTCATCATCTTAAATTGTCTGGTATATTTTCATCATTCCACACCCACCTATGCTCCTTAGTAAATAGAGTCTGTCAATGTTGCTGCCTGGATAAAGGACCTGATTCATTGATATAATTTTTCTTGTCTTATAGTGGTGGGTAATCTATAGTTAGATTAACAGTCTGTGACTTGTGAAAACTTAGTAATTCAAGTTCTAACCAAGGGACCTAAGAATTATTAAGGTAGTATCTAAGAAACTAGATAGTTCCAAGCAAGGTGGGAGATGGTGTATGTATGTGTGTGTATTTGTTTGTTTTGTAAAATTAGGAGGTTCATATCTTATATATTCAATACTGCAAAACATTGGGGAAATCACTCAAAGGAATCCAATCACAATTGATATAATAATGGATTTATTTTTCCATAAGTGTTAAATTTTTATGTACACTTCCTCATATTTTGTAATATATTTAAGTGCATAAGCACTTAAATATTGTTTTCCATCAATCCTATCATCACCTGGTATAGCAACATCAATGAACCAGACTTTCTTCTTTTTAATAGCTATTATTTCAGGTATATCACAAACAAGATACCTGTCTATTTGGATCTTAAAGTCTCATAAGATCTTAATCCACTCATTTTCCAAACCCTTCTAAACTTGATGGTCCTCTTAGTTTTCACTATATTCAAATGCAACACTCTCGCAAAATTTCCAATGAATAATTCTGGAAACTTGGTCATGATGCTGCTTGTAATCAGTTCATGAGATATTGCTGCATCCATTGATCAAATAGTCAATTTAGGAATTCTTTTCACTACGAAGGCAACATTTGCTGTTGTATGTTACACATTTAATTTTTGTCTTCATGCAATTAATAGGCACAGCTTGTTGTTGAGCCATTAAAATAAAGCTTTGAAAAAAACCAAGTTTGATTTTTACTTCTCCTAACTCTTCCCCATTAGCCACCAACTTCATTCACCGAGAGTTAATTGAAGAATTCATAAATTGCTGAATGTTTTTGCTGACTTTGCTGAATTTTGCTGAAAAATGTTGAGACATTTTTTTCAATTCAACTATGTGAACCAGAATCTGATGTCTTTTTATAATCTATCCAAGACCTAAACAAATTTGTCTTTTTCCCCAAGTTCTTTAAAACTAATTTGTCCATAAATAATGGGTCTTTAATTGCTCTCAATTTTTTCAGCACTTTTTATAATTATTTGATTATTAATTATTATTATCAACAACAGAATGCTTCTAGAGTATGTCATCTTGAGATTAGTTTTGTTCTTTAAAGTATTTTAGCTTCACATTTTTGTTTCAAAGAATCAAGTAGGGTTTGATAAATAAATGAACATGGTAGCATGGTAACATGGAATACAGGAAATCTACTAATTTACTTTGACAAGCTAGCAGATATTGCTTATAACATGGGTATGGCTTGTCTGATCACAAATTGTACAGCCATAGAATAAAAGCAACTGATAACTAGAGACAAAATAATCTTTATAGTTGTATTCTTCCTTGATTTATAAAGAAGCTATAATTATAGACTTGGTCTCCTAGAAGATCATATTTGAAAGTATAATTAATAATCCATCAATACAATTTAGCACAGAGAAAAATTGAGGCTAATGACATATACTGAAATCAAAGAAGAACCAATTAGTCATTGATGGGGAATTGAGTACATTGAATTCAGTGAGAGAAAGATGAAGGAGTTCAAGCACTGCCAGGAAAAAAGGGTGTTAAAAAGTAATACATAATGTTCATCTATAAATAGGATAAGAGGAAAATACACTGCAACCACAACAAAGCAAGCAAGAATAGCTCAGACTTCTTTCTGTAGCAAAGAAGCAGAGCAATTTAAAATATGTAGCATTCATACACACACATACATAAATACAAGCGCTGAATGAGAGCAGTTTTTGCAAAGGCATTGTTTCATGTGGCAATGAAGAATAAAATAAAGAAAACATTTTTGGATTGAAGAGAAAAAGACAAAAAAATATCTTTCCTTTGCAGCACTGATTATGCACACAGTTCTGGTCCTAGAAGGTCAACATAAAATAAATCTCCCAGCAGCTGGAAATCAGGAAAGATAGAATGTCACTGGTTGCTGAT
Source organism: Naja naja (assembly GCA_009733165.1). Classification (NCBI taxonomy): domain Eukaryota; kingdom Metazoa; phylum Chordata; class Lepidosauria; order Squamata; family Elapidae; genus Naja; species Naja naja. The sequence continues at coordinate 135,326,240 of CM019150.1, read as the reverse complement.
GCTTTTTAGCTGTGTATGCTCAGTACCTCCCTTGGCTTTTTGAAGCCATGGTTTTCTTGGAATGGAAAAGAATGTCCAAAAGGTGAATGGCTCTGAACAAATGCTTCCCATGCTCCTTCTTTTGATCAAGAAGCAGTTAATCACTAAAAAAAGCTCACACATATGTTTATTGCTTTAACAACTTAATCTTATGCAGATGAGATTGCACTATGTCTGACTCTGGTTTAGAAAGATCAGCAATGCAAATGAGAAAAGATGAGGAGGACAAATCCCTATTCTTGGTTACATAGCTTTAAAGGCAGTGCCTGGTCTGTCTGTCTGTCTGTCTGTCTGTCTGTCTGTCTGTCTGTCTGTCTGTCTGTCTGTCTGTCTGTCTGTCTATCTATCTATCTATCTATCTATCTATCTATCTAATCTACCTACCTACCTACCTACCTACCTACCTATCTTGGAACTTGTATTACAATTACCTCAGGCAAGGTTTTATTAGATTAGAGTTGTTTGGCTGCAGCTAGAGTTGTGTTACTTTTTTGTTTGTTTTTGTTTTAAGCTGTCCATTTGGAAACTTATTGGTACCTTTAATAATGTTCATTTATGCTTAAATCTTGGATTTGACCAGTGGCGGCCTATCACCTGTCTCACCTTAAGTTGAGCTACAGACCCCCAATTTTTTGTTTTGTTTCCCCCTCTGACTTTAGGCAAACCCTGAGTGAGGTGAGGATTTCCCCTTCAATCCTCTCCTGGCTCCCCAGAGGGCTGATGTGGAAAGGAGATAGTGATGGTGGGAGCAGAGGAACCTAATTTTCCAGTCTCTGTTCAACCATAGGAACAGTTGCCTCAAAATCTAAGAGTCTGGCTTAAACATTTCTTAGAGCGCCTTTCTTAGTACAACCCTAGCAGTCTTCCAATGTTTGAGGGGCTGTCACAGAGAAGAGGCAATCAAGCTATTCTTCAAAGCACCTGAGAGCAGGAAAAGAAAGGATGAGAGGATGGATCTCAAGGAGAGATCCAACCTAGAACTAAATAGACATTTCCTATTGGTGAAAACAGTTAATCAGTGGAACAGTTTGGCTCCAGAAACTGTGGATGTCCTATCAGTGGAGGTTTTAAAGAAGAGATTGGACAGCCATTTGTCCAGAATAGTACATATTCTCCTGCTTGAGCAGTGGTAGGACTAGAAGGTCTTCCAACTCTGTTATTTTGTTGTCTATTATTTCTATAGGTACAATGCGTGGATTTGCAATTTTCATGTTAGGTTTCTCCCAGTGTGAAAACTTGTGTGAATATAGCTGAAATCATACTTTCATCCCAAGACACGATTAAACACTCAGTTCATGTAGCACAGTTCGACTATTGCTAATGAAGATGACTACATGAATTAAATACTGCTACATGAATTGCTAAAAAAATGCAGCCAAATCCCTATTACAATGTGACTTTAAAACTGTATGTTTTTTTTACTTTTTGCTCCATTGATAAAATGAAATGAAATCAAGATTTATACCCAGTTGAAAGCTGACTTCAAGAAAATTGTGTCCCCAACATCCTATGAGAGTTTGTTATTAGATAACAAATTATAAGGTTTTGTCATTGCTGTAAGAAATTTCTTAGTATCTTATCAATCTGCTTAAAGGAATTGAAATATATTTGACTAATTATAGAAACCTTGAAACAATTTTTCCAGAATTTTTTTCTTTTGTCAAAATGGGATTTATATTACCTAGTTATCTCAGTTTTTAATTTAAGACAGGGTGGGCCATTATTTTTCCAAGGGTCACATAGTGACTGGGACTGTTGTGGAGGGCCGAATCAACAGTTCCTGGCTCTGCTTTACCCATTCACCCACAAAGCTGCACTTTGACTGAGACAGGGATGGGTGGCCAAGCCCAGGTCCCCTCATGCAATGAACATCAATGGTGCATCCTCAGGCTGGTCCAGGCGAGAGGGAAGTGCTGCACAGTTGCAAGACAGCACTTTCTCTCCTTGCCCTCCTGCAGCTGCCAACTGACCAAAGGAGTGCATGGTGACAACGCAGAGCCAAACCAGCTTCTTCTCCTGCCCGTCCCTTCAGCACACCTATTTACATTTGATTTCTAATCTCTCACTGATCTCATGTAAGTCAAGCCAAAAGGTTGGATGTGACCTGAAGCCATAAAATACCCAGGTTTGATCTAAGAAATATGATGTAATGACATTAACAAATGAATAAAATTTCCTTGAAGCCATTAGAATTCAAGCAAGAAGTAAAGCCTACATTTGTATGACATGTATAACATAATAGGTAACATTAGACATTTTTCTGTTTGGTTTTTGCATGTTTTTTTTAATCTTTCCACCTGTTTTCCCCTTTTGTGGATATTCAAGTAAAAGAACAGTTGTGATTCTGGGCAATAAAAATATGCCCATAAAATAACATTTTGAAGCATTTATACTAAAGACCTTGGTGGTGCAGGCTGTTAATAGCCTAGCACTTAGTTCCACTGCCTGTAATTATTGCAGGCTCGAATCCCACCAGGCTCAAGGTTGACTCAGCCTTCCATCCTCTCGGGGTAAGTAAACTGAGGACCCAAGATTGTTGGGGGCAATAAGCTGACTTTGTAAAAATGCCGCTTAGTAATAAGCAGGCATATACAATGGAAGGAAGGCTATTGCTCAGTGCATTGGGTTGTATCCCAAAATTGTAAGCCGCCCTGAGTCTCCGGAGAAGGGCGGGATATAAATATGAATTTTTAAAAAAAATTAAAAAAGTATGATTAAATAAATTCTAACAGCACCAACCACTTTAGATTACTCTCATATTTTTAAACCCGACCTCAAAAGTGATATGGGGCATCTTGAAGTATGAATTAATTGTTATCTCCATTCAGAGCTATATAATTTCAATTGATCTGAGCCACAATGGATATGGCATTGTCACAGTGATATTTCTGAGGGAGAAAAAAAAGAGAGATTTCTGACCAAGTTTATCATTGTTTTTCAAGATTCTGAATATACTTTTTTTAACTGTTACAAGAGCATGAAGTCTAGCTGAAATGTACTGTATTTTTATTTCATGTAAGCTGTAACTTTTTAGGACATGATGCTGCTTTTATTCGGAAACATGGTATCAAACTTTGTGCTATGACCTGAAGATCAAGGATCTCCCAAACTAGGGCTACTAGATCTGGAATGCAGAAATCTAGGTGATATTACATAACAACAAAGACACATGAACAACTTGTTTTGCTCCCACTTAGTGGTCATTCTAATCATTGTAATTCACTTTAACAAGGAAAGCCCATGTAGTTCACTCCTGAACTGCATACATTTTGAAGCAGCTGTTTAAATGCTTGACTATGTCCCACAATAATTCGCCATGCTGCATTGGCTGGGAAGAGATGGGACGGGATCATGATTTAACGTTGTTGCTTACAAGACTGGAAAATGAATGTTTTTCTGATATGGTCAAATCTCTGGTCTTGTCTCTTCCACAAGGACAAGTTTTTAGCATTTTCCCCATGTTGAATCAGGTTTAAAAAAAACACCAATCTGAATTAAAAGATCACGGAATGAATGTGATCTCCATTTACCTTATTAAAATAGAATCCTAGAGTTTGAATTTGGAAGGCTCACTCATACCATTGCCATTTTGTACACAAGAAAATATTGAGTTTGTCTAAATCAGGAAATGTAGAATTAGTTCTAATGCAGACTTGAAGAAAAGTGAAAAAATAAAATGATAGATAAGCTTTATTCCAAGTGCTCATTAACCTGGCAAGTCAAAGTTTCAAGGATAATCTGAATTAAACTACTATATTAAGAATTCTTCATAATAACATTCCAACTGGGATCTTTGTTATATCTCATATGTGTGGTACTATTGTGCAAAGGATTATTTGCCTATCGCAACAAAAGAACAAAGGTTATCTGTTTTGAAACATAAGTTAGAATATTGCTAGAGAAGCATGTAATTATGAAGAATAATAATACATTGTCATGCTGGCATGAGGATTGAATACAAAACTGTATACTTTAATACTTTAATTTAACTATTCCCTTGGAAATAAGAGCAGAGATTATAAATGAATGTCTGGTGTAAGTCTGAGAATGGAAAACATGGTTTGAAGTTGGTTTTTAAACCATGTCATCTGTTATTTAAACTTCCTTATATTTATGGCAGTGTGCTTTCCCATTCAGGGGGAGGTGCAGTAAAATATTTGATTCAGTGGTTGATATTATTACTGGTATTATGGACAGTATTTGGTGACAGAATTAACTCAGCCAGCTAATCCGTGGCCTCCCTTAAAATAGTAGGGAAAAAAACAGCTAAGAAATGGCTAAACATTACATCTTCACGGGTGAAGACAAACATGTGACATATCATGCAATCTTCCAGAAGAATGTTAATAATAGTAATAATAATAATATTATGATGCTGATGAGAAACTCTGGCATAATAATAGCAGTTTGTACTCTATGTCTTATGTCTGTGGTTTATATGACATATCCTTGTTTTGGTCCTGATTCATTGTAGTCAGCTTTCCATTATAGTCAAAAAATGGCTGCAGTCACATATTATTTTGAAGAGTTTAAATTTTCTGCTGCAAAAAACAAAACAAAAAACCCTTCATATAAAGACTGACATCACTTGGGAAGCAGCTGCAGAAGCCATGCAGATCTTGGAAAGGTGATTCAATTTGCAATTTCAATGGGCTTCTGCAAAGATTCTTGTTCATACACTGTGCTGTACATCTGCCACCATTTTGTTGCTGGAAACTGATATAGGTCTTCATATAGCTTGCAGCCTTGCACCCATGATTCCAGTCCCATGATTTAGTGATACTTTGCTATCAAAGGACAAATGAAATCCTAATTTCCAAACATTTAAAATTATATCTTATTTTAATGAAGCTCTGACTCAAGAGTCCTTTTCACTCATTAATGCTATAAATATACAAGGCTTTAATATTTATCAAGCTGAAAATGAAAGGCTTAAAGCATAATAACTTTGCCTGATGGAATGGGGATAGCGGATGGTAAAATATTTCTGCAAGGGACTACACCCTTTCAGGAGATCTTAGCAATTTGCCTCTTTTGCTCTTATAGTCCTGTCATTCTTGGGGTTCCAAAATAAGAGTTGATGAGAGCAGGTAATGAAAGGACAACTTTCCTTCTATCATTCTCAGGTGCTGCTGCTACCTACCCATTTGCAGATAACAATCAAAGTCTAGAATAGCACCATGATTGTGTGGGTGGGTGGGAACACCATAAAGATTATTCCAGCCTTTAAATTGATCCTAATCAGAGAAGAGTGTAGGGTTTCCTAAAAGGTTGTATCTCTGTTCAGGTATTCTGAAAACCCTGGGTGTTCATATCTGAGTTGGAAAATTTGTGAGTTTTTGGTTTTTAATGATTCATGAGAGGCAGAAATTTAGCAAATGCAGCTCTTTCTAGAGAGGGTATAGAATAATGCAAATGTGTATTTTTGCATTCTTATTCTGAGATTTTTATTGTTCCTGTTCCTTCCAGTTTTTGTCAAGAATAATTTTTCATGCTAGGATAAATTTGACCCAATATTACTTCCTATATGCTCTCACTGTTTCCTTCTATATTGCATACATTAAACATATAAGAGCTTCAAAAAGTAGAAAATAGTGACTTACAATTGATCAACCTTTCTTTCTCCTATCTTTGAACATTAATCAGTTAATTCAAAATCACTGCAAAGTCACAACTCAGCCAAAACCTTACTTTTCTTTTGGTTCTTCATTCCATACATATATAATTACTATTCAATAGTAAAAGCAGCCTACACCCCCAGGACATGATTGTGACTGTGCTATGGCCATAAAATACCCAACCTCAACATTGTAAAGGTAAGAATTCTTCACTTTCCTGATCCAGAATTTTTATGCCAAAGATGGAAAGAATGAAAGGAAGGAAGGGTGGGAGGGAGGGAGGGAGGGAGGAAAGAAAGAAAGAAAGAAAGAAAGAAAGAAAGAAAGAAAGAAAGAAAGAAAGAAAGAGTACTTAATTAACATTATCAAAACAAAAGTCAACACTTTAACCTAGGGTGTGGGATATGTTATGTTTTTGTATTTTCTTTTGGCTATGGTATATATTTGTTTTTTTGGTCAGTATATCTTTTTGTCATTTATAATATTGTAAGCAAATTATAGTTATGTACTTAAGATGAGCATCATATAAATCTAATAATATTTGTTAAGTACAGGAAATTAGTAAATGAATGTTATTCAAACATATTAAGTACAATAAAAATTATTAAAAGGTGATTAAAAGTTAAGCTTTATGTACAGAAAATCTTGGAAGTCATTATTTTTTAAGCATGGATTCTTGTTAATTATTATAGACTAATGTAGGAGATCCTAACAGTGAGACACTAGCATTCATACACTGTCCTAGCCAAATATAGCAATGTTACAGACTATTGCATGGCATATTTTCATGTCAAACATTTGGATGTTGAATCTTGCATAATTCTATTTTCCAAAGTACAATTCTATTTCTTTTCTTGTATTGAAACTGCTGTGAAAATATTTAAAAACTGTTTGAAAGTATGATAACATAATTATCTTTTAGTTTGATTCTCAAAAACTGTTGTGAGGAAAAAATGAAGGAAACAAATTATGTATACATGTACATATACACATGAATATACATATACACATGAATATACATACATTATATAAACACACACACACACACACACTTTAGATTGATAGATGGGGGAGGGAGGGAGAGGGAGAGAGAGAGAGTTTATATATAATATATATAACCTAGTAAATGAAAATTATTTTGGAAGACATGTACTCTAATTGGTGTTGATCACAACAAAACTCCTGTTATTAACTTTGCCATAGAAATTGACACAAAATCACAACAACTACTATTAGTTGCAAACTATTTCTCCTAGTGAGGAGCTCCCTCTAAACTGTACAGTATATAAACCAACAATTGTGGCAAGTCTAGCATTTGCAATGTGCATTCCCATTTGAACTCTTTGTCCTATATAAAACGTTCTCTTATTTACTTACTGAATTTTAATCCCATTTTTATTACTTTATAAGTACCTCAAGATGGCAAACTTACATAAAATTCCTTCCTCTTCCTATTTTCACAACAACAATCCTGTGAATCCTGTGTTGTGCTGTGATAGAGTGACTGGCCATATCTGCTCCACCAATTAATGCAGCTAATATAGATTTTGCTAAGGAATTCCAGATCACTTTACAGCCTTTCATTTCTGTCCGATAATCAGACAGCTAAATCTATCATTCATTCACTATCAAGGTTTATGCTTCATTCATTGCCTCAATACTTTGCATATTTTGTACTCAGAATTCTCCTGTGCTATATTGCATAAAGTGGCTTTTCACTTTCATTTCTTGCTCTTTCAGTGCTTGCTTGACCTTGAACTTTGTTGATCTCAACAGCAAAGCCATGGAAATAAACCTGCCCTAGCTCAAAGGGATATAAGTAATTAATGCTAGTTAAGCACTTGGGACTTCTGAGATGATTGGTGCAGTATAAATGCCAAGTGCTAATGTATTTGATTTACACTCTAGTTTTGCTTTGTATTATTTTGTTGGTTTTGTTTTTGAGGGTCTAAACATTTTACAACATAACCCACAGGGACATTTAATAACATAAACAGAAAATATGTTCTGTGTTACAGAAAAGGGCCTTCTTTCCTGTCTGTGCTGAATAGTTTAATGGCCTGTCACTTAATTGCATTATTTCATTACAACAGTTCCCCAATGGGCAATGCCTCATACTCTGTTAAGATTAAAGCAAAATTAGTTTATCCCTCAATGAAAAATGGGATCACTTGTACATCAGGCAAACTTATGAATCCTTTTTGAAAGGTTCGGCAGTGTATTGTCAGGGATACAGGTTCCAGATAACCAGAGGATCTGAAATGACACAATTCTGATAACTTTAGAATCGGAATATATGAAATGCTTAAAATGATGATTTAAAACATCTGCTGTATTTTAAAATGGATATTTTTAAAATTGGGATTGCATATGGCAAGGCAGAAGATATAATTTTTCACAGGAGAATTGTTCCTCTCCCTTCATTAAGCCATGAAACTTTAAATAAGTGTTGAAGAGAATAACAATGGCATCAAACTGTTTTTTTTAATCTTTGTTATGTAGAGGAGGCAAAGGTGTTTTTTTGTGTGTGTGTGTTTGCAGTTGAAAGAAGAAATATTTCCTTTCCTATGCACTGATAGTGAAAATCAACCCTATAAATCTAAGGAAATAAAGAGAAGGCAGGATGAATGCTATTTTAAGTAGCAAATATAATATAGTAAGAGGCTGGCAGCCCATCTGGACAAGGTGCCTTTCCTGTTTTAATCTTTTAAATAGCTTCACACATTTTCCTTATTGTTATAACGGCATTCAAAAATATGTCTCTGATTCTGTGTAATATTTGATAAATTATGTTTTTTAAATATTCATCCACTATTTCCAAGAAAATTTATTAACTGTTACATAATTAACCCTTTACTTGCTGACTCTCAATACTACCTCATTACTTTAATCAAACACTGATTAATTCACTACCTTAAAACTTATAACTTTTCTACCTCATTACCTATATCAATGATTAGATAATCTATTTCTATAAAATAATTAATTTATCAATGGTTTAATTGATTGTTTTAATTGATTAGTGTGATTAGAGTGTTTAGTGTAAATAGTGTGATTACAGATTACTTTTAAAAGATCAGGATTCAAGTAATTTAATTGACTAGTAAAATTAGTGATTTAGTGAATTTAATTGAACAGTGTGATTAGAGTTTGGTGTAATTAATTGATTAGCAATTAGTGTAATTAATTGATTAGGCTAATTGTTGCAGAGGGCTTCGGAGACAGAGGGCTTCTGACCTTATAGCTCAAAGAATAGTAGCATTTCCCCCCCAGCTCCTGCTAAAATGCTGGTCTGTTGACAGTAATAATAATAAAATAATATAATATAGTAATAATAATAATAGTAATAATAATAATGCTGTAACAAATCTGGGACTGGAACAACTAGTAACCAACAATACTAGGCTTAACAACTGCCTTGATCTTCTGCAATAGTTTGAACTCAATTTACAGAATGCAAATTAAAGAACCCTTTTCCAACAGCAACCACAATATGATTGACTTTTGTCTCAACATACGTCCACACAAAAATCATCACAACAACGGGATCCCCAATTATAACTTCAAAAAAGGCAACTATGATCTTATATGATCTTATATATATATTTCATCCAAAATTATTAGTATTTTCTCTTGTCTTTTCTTTTTAAATTTACTTTTAGGTAGTGTAATATATTTTTTCCAAAGTTTTACTTGCAAGAGCCCTGGTGGCATAGTGGTTAGATTGCAGTATTGCAGATAAACTCTGCCCACAAACCTGGAGTTTGATCCTGACAAGGTTCAAGTTTGGTTCAGCCTTCCACTTTTCAGAGGTCAGTAAAATGAGGACCCAGATTTTGGGTGCAATATGCTGATATTGTAAACCATTCATAGAGTGCTGTGAAACTCTATGGGATGGTATATAAGTCTAAGTTCATTGCTATTACAAACTATTCTTACTTTATAAAAATTATTCTCAAAATTTTTTATTTACAATTCTCCACTACATTTTTCTTTTGCCACAACATTTCATTCAATCTCCATCTAAAAGAGCTATTATTCTATTTAAAAGCGACAGCCACTGGATTGTTGTCTGAAAAAGTCTTCGGTAGTATTTTCACTTTATGAACATTGATAGCCAAAGTATTAGAAATCCAAATCACATCTATTCTTGAAAAAGATCTATGCCTTTTAGAAAAAGATCTATGCCTTTCAGAAAAAAGTATATCCTTTTGAGTCAACATTATCTCTATACATTAACAAGCTCCCACTAAATATTAATTTAAAAAATATTTGTGTATTAAAAAATATTTGTGTATTTAAACTATTTTATTATAATTCATTATAATAACAGTCTTCTTGTGTAGGTTGTGGCATTTGTTTAGTCACACTTCATTGTCACTTCCATTTGTATTTCTTCTCATTCTTCTTTGAAATTTCCCTATAGTTTGTTTGCTTTTTGAACTATTTGAAAGTAAATATTGTCTCTTTCAATTTATCCCATCTATATGGGATCTTCTATTTAAGTTTGTCTGTCAACACCACCACCACCCCAATCATCCTTTCTGAGTTTCTCAGGATTTCCTTAAGTACAGTTACATCTTTATTATGAATATATTATTAAAATTATGCTAAAAGACTTGGTCTCTATTCTTCTTCCTGATAAAGTGTACAAGGATGTACATGAGTTGATTTTTTTTAAATTGCAAATAATGTGTATAAAACATATCGATTTCTGTCTCAATGTCATCCTCTTTTCAATCCAAAAACCTAGAAAGAGACGTAATCTTTTTCAAATATTTCAGATATTTTCCCCATGATCTTTTGGAATTGCTTCAAATCTTAAATAAATTTGTTTTTTCTTAGTTCCAATAGTGCCAAGTTACCCAAATCTTTCTTCATTTCTCTTTTGTAACATGTGTTTTACTTTCAAATTTGACATTTTTTTTTACATCTCCGGACAATTGTTCATCATACTCTTCGATCTTTCTAACTTCTTTCATATCCTGCTTTATTCCTGCAATTTTTCCATTCCTTTTTTAAAAGCAACCAAACTATTCACAACTATTGCAGTCATCTTCTTTCCAAGAAGATGGAACGGGCGCACAGACGGGGTCTCCTTGGGGTGCCGTCCGTGACTCAATGTCACTTGGCGGTGACCCATGGGAGGGCCTACTCTGTGGCGGCTCCCACTTTATGGAATCTTCTTCCAGCGGAGCTCCGGCTGGCTCCCGATCTCCGCACCTTCTGCCATGAGTTAAAAACCTGGCTGTTTCTGCAATCCAGGCTGTGCTGACTCTCTGGGGGTTTGTTGATTTTAACTTTGGGGTTTTAATTCCAATTCGGCTTGTAATTTGTTTAATATGTTTTTAGGTAATTTATTTATTGTTGTACTTTTAGCTGTGAGCTGCCCCAAGTCCTTTCGGAGAGGGGGTGGCATACAAGTCGAATAAATAAATAAATAAATAAATAAATAAATAAATAAATAAATAAATAATAAATTTCTCAAACATTTTCTGCAATAAATCTGGTGTAATATCCTTAGCTGTAGGATATTCTCATGAACTTTTCCCTCCTTCTCATATTTTGGCTCCTGTTTTAGTGGTTGCCTTGCCATGATGATAAAGTGAAAATACATCAATTACTAGATTGAAACTAAAAAGCATGATTATTTTTCCCTCTATTTTGCTCTCTTCTATCTTTAATATTTTAGTTCTAATTGACTCTTTAGTCACAGATATACAGACTGGTTCGTATTATCTTTTCTTATTTTTTTCTCATCTATTATTTGTTTGTTTGTTTGATTTTTTAAATCCCATTTTATTACTGTATATGAAACTCAAGGAAGCAAACATGCCTAGCAAGAGCAACAGAAATGATACTTAAACTTACCTATTGCTCCATAACCCTTAGAGCACTCAGGGTTTTACAGTGTTAACATATTGCCCACCAAAATTCATTTTACCAACCTCAGAAGGATGGAGAACAGAGTCCACCTTGAGTACAGTGATGATATTAATTTTTTTTTACTATCAGTTCTGTGGGCGAGGCTTGGTGGGTGTGGTGTGGCTTGGTGTGCATGGCAGATGGTGTGGCTTGGTGGGCATGGTTTGGTGGGTGGGGCAGGGGAAGGTTACTGCAAAATCCCATTCCCTCCCCACCCCACTAATCTGCTTTCCAGCTTCCTTGTCCTGTGCAGGGCAACAAAAGCCAATCAGCTGGGACTTGGAAGGCAGAGAATAGATGGGGGCAGGGCAGTCAGAGGTGGTATTTGACAATTCTCCAAACTACTCAAAATTTCTACTACCGCTTCTCCAGAACCTGTCAGAACTGGCAGAATACCACCTCTGCTTGAGCAGTCACGATTGAACTCCTGGCAGTGGGCAGAGTTAGCCTAGAATACTGAATTCTAATCATTGCACCAGACTGGCTCTATAGATCTTCTATTTTCCCCACAACAACAATCCTGTGTGTTAGGTTGGGCCTAGAGAGAGTGACTGGCTCTAAATTACCTAGACAGTGATTTTTTAAAAAACGTACTTTCATTAAAAATAAGCAATCAGAATCCCCATGAAGATTTGGTCTGTTCAACTAATTAATTTTACTCTTTTCAGAGGTATTCAAGATGGTCTTTCTGTATATTTCCTTCATTTCCAGATTAATTTCTCTCTGTTGAAATCCAAGGTCAAGAGAAAAGCAATTTATTGTTTCCTCTGCATGAAATTGATACACCATATATCATGGCTTGCAAAATGTTTCAGTAGGCTTTCTTTGTTCTCTATATCTGAATAAGCTTTCTCTTTGTTTTTCACTCATTTCTACATAATTTCATCCATCTGCAATTATAAATCAAATCATTTTGATTTTGTTCAGGTCCTTGTGTGTGCCTGTGTGCCTGTGTGTATTTATTTATTTATTTGAAAACAGAAATATATGAGTCCCTAAAGTCTTTCTCTATTTTCTTTTCCAGCTTCATTTGGCCTTGGGTTAATTATCTGAATTTACAAACAAAACAAGAACATAAAGTTAATTAAGAAAGGACTAGTTTCATTGTGATCAGTAGTGATATAAGCAAGCCTGAAGGGTATATTTAGCATACTTCATTTCTTCACTCAGATTCTATTCATAAAGTCATGGGGCTTTACTTATACTTTAGAAGTATAAGCCAGGGGTGGGATTCTACCAGTTCGCACCTATTCACTAGAACCAGTTGTTAACATTCTAAGCAGTTCAGAGAACCGGTTGTTAGAAGAAATTACTGGCCTAATCCTGTAAGGAAGGCAGAAAGGAAACATTCTGGTGTTGCTTACAGAAACGGCCTCTCTGTTAACCCTTATTACATTCTTGTCAGGACTAGACTTCCTGTCTCAGGAACGTCTCTGGAGTTTTCCCCTCCTTTGCTGGTACTTTGCTTGTGTGGAGTGACCATTCAAAGTTACAATGGCACTGAAAAAAGTGAGTTATGACCATTTTTCACACTTACGACTGTTGCAGCATCCCCACAGTCATCAGGCCAGGCGAGGAGATGCGTGCCTTGATGTGAGTGATATTGAGTTGGCCACACTTAGCCAATAACATGACCACCAAGCCATGTCCACCCAGTCACATGACCACCAAGCCATGCCCACCATCTAAGCCACGCCCACAGAACTGGTTGTTTAAAAATTTGAATCCCACCCTGGCTGGAAGGATAGATTTTTAGTCCAACCCACAGTTCAGTTCAGGAATCTAAATTCAAGCATGTGTAGGAAAAGATCATCAAGTCAGTACTTCAAAAATCATAACTGCCCACATTTCCAATAATATAAATATAGTACATAGGTTGATTCAAGTATTCTAAAAAGCAGATCACAGTATGTTATTGTTTTATACTCTGACCATTCTTTATGACAGATATAGGTCCCTGCTATCAAAATCCCAAAGAAATTTTTAGAGATAAACTAGAGTAACTGCTATATTTTTAAATGGGTATTAAGCAGGGCTGTGTGTCTCAAAAAATGTTGATGCATTTCTTAGCACCTAACAGAAGTAATTCCAATTTTAATTAGCACCTTAAGACCAGGGGTGGTATTCAGCCGGTTCTGACAGATTCTGGAGACTGGTAGCAGAAATTTTGAGTAGTTCGGAGAACTGGCAAATACCACCTCTGACTGCCCGCCCACATCTATTCTCTGCCTCCCAAGTTCTAGCTGATTAGCTGGATCTTTTGTTGCCCTGCACAGGAGAAAGGAGCTGGAAAGCAGATTAGTGGGGTGGGGAGGGAATGGGATTTTGCAATAACCTTCCCCTGCCATGCCCACCAAACCAGGCCCACCAAGCCACAGCACACCCACCAAGCCATGCCCACAGAACCGGTAGTAAAAATAATTGAATACCACCACTGCTTAAGACTTTAACAACTGCAGATATTTTAGCTGTGATATCATGCCAGGTTTTCTCAGATTTCCAAAAAACTAAAGAACATGAAAAGTTGTCATTTTGTGACATTTGTGGCATTCTAAGAAAAGTGTTGTCTTGCTGATGATTTTGGATTTACAAATCTGAATAAAACCATAGAATGCTATCTACATGGCTGTTTATATTTTTTGGAAGTTCTTATTTAGAGTAGCCTCCAGTGAATTTCAAGGACACAATGTTTTCAATGAACATTCTTTTATAATTTAAAGTTGTGAAAAGCTGTGAAATTTTGAGCCAATTTTGAAGGTTCCCTCATAAGGGAAAAAGAGAGGAAGCCAAACTTCCTAGTGTAGAGATCCACATATCCTAAATACACAGTCCGCTGGGAATAACATAGCGATTTACAAAACTATTTGAATTTTTGTAGTTCCCTATTATAAAATGCAAGATTAGGAGAAACTTCAGAATCATTCTGCTTTTATCTGACGATGAGAGGACAAGATAATTTGAGTGAATTTCTACAGGAACATTTTTCAGTAATTTCTTGCTAGTGCCTTTCATCAATGACAGTGGTACAGCTTCCTCCTTTCCTCTAAGCTCTGATGCTGTTGTTTCTTTGTCTATTTATCTGTCTGTCTATCTCTACAGTTGCTAGAGATCCATCTGTCTGTCTGTTTGTCTATCTATCTATCTATCTATCTATCTATCTATCTATCTATCTATCATCTGTAGTACTCAATTTACAACAGTTCATTTAGTGACTATTTGAAGTTACAACAGCATTAAAAAATTAATTTATGATCATTTTTCACACTCACAACCATTGTAGCATCCCCAGGGTCATGTGATCCAAATTCAGATGCTTGGCAACTGACTCATATTTATGGTGGTTGCAGTGTCCCAAGATCAGGTGTTCATTTTTGTAACCTACTGACAAGCTAAGTCAATAGGGAAACCAGATTCACTTAATACTCATGTTACTGCCTTAACAGCTGCAATGATTCATCTAACAAATGTGGCAAGAAAGGTCATAAAATAGGGCAAAACTCATTTAACAAATGTCTCACTTAGCAATATAATTGTTGGACTCAATTGTGGTCATAAGTTGAGGACTACCTCTTTTTATTTGCCACATTTCTTAATTGCCTATCTACTTCATAGAGGGACTCTTTCTCTACAGATAGTAGAGCAATAGTATTAAAAGCATAACCATCATTTTTTGCATTCTCTTTAGTGCCCAGGATGGCACTAAATGTGTGGAAAAAGAATGTTGGCTGCCATGAAAAAGTAATACAGATTAGTTGGAGAAATCCCTCACTTTCTGCCTCTTCAAAAACAAACAGAAAAGAATATAAATGCTATAAATAAGTAACTAAAGATAAATATTTTTCTGTAAGATGCTCTTCTTTTTCTGATGGTATGGAAAAGAAAAACAAAATGTTTTAAAAATATGTATTTATATTCTTGGCTCAATTCTCATTCTCAAACATAAAAACGAAGAGCTATTTTAAAACAAAGCAAATATGCTGCAGAATGTAAAGCTAGCACCATTAGATGAGGGAGGGAGGGAGGGAGCAGGGAAGGAAGGATATTAGTAATGAAAAACAAATGTGATGTGTACACATGAAACAAACAGGACTTTCACCTTCTTCCAGCCAAGCTCTGGGGAATTGTTCTGTCCTTAATGCCTGACTGAAAAAGTACTCAATGCTAATAGCTCTGCACTTCAGCTTGAAAAACATGTTTCAGCTGAGTGAGCCTTATTAAAAAAATACACTTTTAAATCGAAGGGATAAAAGGTTGGTGAATTCAGGAATTTTTTGTAAGCTGCCAAAATGAAGAAAAGCTGGAAAAGCTTTTGGCTTCTCTCATTCTCATCCATTATTTATATACAGAAGGGGAAAGGAGTTAGGGCTTTTAACAATGCAAGAATTGTTAAAAGATGCAGTGATGGGAATTCACTCTTGTTAATAACTGTTCCCCTCTCTACTGTCATCTTTATTTTTTGTCACACTTATAATACTTTTTTTAAACCCAGGGAACAAAGAATGGTAAACACAGGATTTTTCTATAATAGCAATTCTTTATCACTTTGAGACATTACACTACAGTATTAGTGAGGGTGCATTACAGAGATGCTCCTCAGTCCAATCTTTTGTATAATTGTTCATTGCTTTGACTCTGTAATGAGAATATATGCCTTCATAGTCCATACTACCAATGTACCTAACAAATTACAGGATTAGAAAATGGGCAAAGGAGCCCAATTCCTGGAGGTATAAGGGGTTATGTATTCAAGGTATAAAGGGACACTTGAACACCTAAAAACTTCCACTACATGTGGAAGTCACTGTCTATTTTTGAAAGCATTAGGAATGAACATCTATATATGATTAAAACTTCACAGATAAAACATCACTTTCATTGATAAAATGTACATACTGCTTAGATAAAATTTCCCAACTGACTGTTTATGTCATTTCATTATGCCAACTATCATCAGATATCAAAGGGAGAGGGGTGAGGACTCTTCTTGCATCATTTATATGATTAAAGTGGAAAGCAGACTGTAGATATTACCTGTTTTGTGTGTGTGTGTGTACACACATACACACACACACATATTTCAAAAATGCATTAGTGTAAATTATATCAATGATAATAGAGACAATTCAAAGACCAAAGTCAAGGAGCTAAGATGAAAACAGGAATCAATGCAACAGAATTTGTGGCACCTTAGACATGTTCTAGAATGTTTTTAAAATTAATACAAATTAGCATTCTTCTTAGAAGTATTTTTAATTATTCAGGAGAGAGACAGAAGTCTGAGAGACAGAAACAGAAAGAAGAAAATATTTAAATTATCTACAAGTTAAAGAAGCTATTCAGACTAAGTAGCAGTCATTGGAATGGAGGAAGGAAAAGTCATAGAAGAAAAGAAGTACCTAATTAAGATAAAGACAAAATGCATTGTCAAAATACCAAATATTACCAAAACTATAGTTATATTTGCTGGTGTCCTGTGATTGACACATTTTAATCCAAATCACTATATTTCATATTATCCAGGCAGGTGAGTAGATAGATGATACCCAATGACAAACTGACAATATCAGTAATCACTGTAAAATGGCTGTATTTTTATCACCTCTATCTTTCAAAAGAAACTGAGAATAATGCTATGACTAAGGTCATCAGTTGATTTCAAGGCAAAAGTGAAGTTTAATCAGGAACTATGTCTCTCATACTCAGAGTAGTTGAATGTGGAACAAAAATAATTTAATGACAAGAAAAGAAAGCATTGTTGATGGGGAAGGCTGTGGGGAGAGAGAATTCTTCTTTCATGAGTTATGATTCTACTTCTGACATATATGAGTTTCTTCTATTTTTGAAGGAATATACTTCTAGCAAAAAAGAAAACCTGTCTGCTTTGGAATTACATCATAGTAAAGCATATTTTGCATAAAATAGATAACAGATTCAGTTGCTGGTACCTCTCTTTCTATCTCTCTTTTGTATCAGGTAATTTTAGAGACTGAAACTGGGAAACTGCTATCAGTCAAGAATAAATAATGATGAGCTAAATGCACCATAATATTTTTCAGCTGAACTGCATTTTTATTGAGTGGGAGAAATATTGTTAATGTTTGGTCAAAATATTCAAGGATGAAGGTTAGACTTCAATATATGACACATGAGACACAAAGGCCTTGCATTAATCAAGATAAAAATTTCTAATTCTTACGGCTAATGCAATAAGATTTAGGAATTTAACTTTGTCTAGACTCTAGGTTGCTCCTGAAAGAATAAGTGTCTTCAGCAGGACAGTTGATGAGATATATAAATATTATGCCTTAGGCTAATAATTAATTATATTTCCATGATAACATTGTAATGCATGTGTCATTTTGATATCAGTGTAGTTCACTACAGATGCCACTGACTGAAGGATTAGTCAGAATGTTCCAAGTGCTTTATAGTTCTTTAGAAAACACAGCTGTAAGCTAACCTTGAAAGTGTAATTTGTCAAAGAAGAAGATCAAAGAGGCTTTATAGCTTTCATGGGTGACCAAATGGTGAGACAGGTTCAAATTATCATTTAGTGTCCAGATGCATGCATCTGTGTAACTCAAATCCAACTCCCATGTTGTGCCTGATGATGTATATTGGGGAAGAGATTAATGTCCACTGCTCTCTGCTCACTGAAAATTAGATGAGGTCAATGGATGGAATCCTAGTTTCTATGGTTTATAGGTAACCCAGAATAATACTTTGAGGAGAGTTGGAGCAGTAAGTTACTCTGCTTGATATGGAAGTGAATAAAATGCAGTGATGTAATTAATGCAGGACTTGAAGACTAAAATTTAGGCCTTGAAATCAATAGGGTACTAGACAAATATACAACACTTTTTTCAAATAATCTTTAAAACACAGAAGATTGCAAAAACACAATCTTCTATTTAAAATGCATAGTCCATTTTTAAAAATTGTTTTCAGTTTTGTAGTTTTAAATTTCTTTGAGCTTGAGCTATGTTATTTGAATAAGAACATGCTGCTTATTCCTAAACTGCATCAATGAAATGGGAATTCAGACCAATTTGTCCAAATTCTACCTCATCTTAGGTGGAGTGAAGGAAATAAAAGGATAAATTATAATTGGATAGCTTATATAGATGGATAGTTTATGGATTACAATAAAATAATGAGGGCAAATAGGAAGAAAAAAGAGGTACAATATGCTGTTAAGGATTTAGACAGCATTATTCAGGAGGTACTGCAAAAGTACTATAACCCAAGTAGGCCTTATGGCTCCAAGGCAAAATACACTTATGTGAAATGTCAGCACATTCATTCTTTATTCTGTGTAATTACAGTGCAGCTTCTTCCTATCTTTCCTACAGATTTTTGGAAAAGTGATCCTAGGCAGCAAATTTTCTGATGTTGTTTTCTTTTCAAAAAATAAACAATGAATGCTCTTTTTTAGATTTTTGATATAGTTCAAGTGCTACAGTTAAAAAAGGAAATAATGAACAAACAAATGTTTTATATTTCATATATATTTCACACTAATAGCATAAATAACCTTTTAATTGGATCAAATTTTGCATACGCTCATCTGCAAAGTGCAGAAAAAGTAAGAAATGATTGTGGAAATTAAAGGCAGAAGAGAGATGTTTTGGTACACTCACTTTTTAACTAACCAATTTCTACTGTATTATAATCACTCAGTGTTGTTACACCTGATCTTGAGGCTGCACATTTACATCCAGTCCCTCCCACAGTTTCCAGGTACTTAGAAAAGACATTGATAGAATTGCCTAGTTGTTTTGAGTCAAGAAGCATAACTGGATATCATCCACATATTGATGAAATTTGACACACCATATGGATAAACAGACTCAGGAGTCTTATGTAGACATAAAACAGGTGGTATTTATAGCATAGAGTGCTGATGTATCCTATACCCTAAAGACCTCAGATTTGACTTTCTCCTGTGAAGTCCAATTGGACCCAACCACAGAGTCTGAATGAGCCAGAAAGATAACATGGTCAGTGATACTGAAAGCATTTTAGAAGCCAAGAAGAACCATAATTGTTGTACTACCTCCTTCCAGGTTTACAGAAGATCATCAAGAAACCTTACTAATGCTGTCTCAGTATAGATTGAAATCTTACTGATTGGGGTCCAAAATAACTAGTTTCCTTCTGAACTCTCTGTAATTACCCGTCCCCCATTGCCACATCTCTACGACTTTCCCCAAAGATTACCCTAACGCCACACACTCCTGCAACACTTTGTAACATAATTATTTTCTCTCTGTTCAATGCAAAGTCCTCATCATCTTCCTTACATTTGTTTTCCAGCTCATTCCATTGATATATTATTCTAATTTCTAATTGCCTTTCTTTTTCTTCTTGAAATCTTTCTACTTTCAGATTAGTTTATTTCATTTCATTTCTTTTTTTTTTTTTGGATATGCTGGATCTGGGATCTAAAATATCTGCCTTATATTTAGAACCTTTCAATATCTTTGTATCTCTCATCAATTCTCCCATAATCAAATCAGTTATGATTTTCAGTTCATTTCTTTTCTCAAACACAATACATGAATAAATGTAAGTTTAAGCTTTGTATTTCAACAAATAGACTTTTTATATTCCCCAAACAGTTACCATTCTCCTTTATTCTAGGATGCCTAAATCAACCAATTACTTTCTTTGCAGTCTCTTGTCTCAGTCCCACCTGCTGTCTATATCCTACCAGTTAAAATAGTACATGCAGTGCACTAACATCCTGGAGATTATGTTGAATTGTATAGTGAAAATAAAGCAAAGCAAAAACAAATGATTGAGTTTAGTAAATTCTACAATTTTAAAATTGTTCACCAAAAATGTTTTTCATGTTTTCAGTCTTGCTAAAACAAATATACTTTAGCAATAAAGAAATGAAAACCTGTAATAAAGTTATTGGGGTGTACTGTATCAAAATAAAGTTGCAGAACCCAAAGGCCTAATTCTTAACATTTTCTGCTCATAAAATCCCATATTATTCAATAAAGTATGAAATGAGAGCTGCAGTTACTTTTTTCATTGTGTAAAATTATTATTAAAAATAACTATTTGGTCATAAAGTTACGGTTTTAGGCCTACAAGATTTATTCAATTTCCTTTTTGAATTCTGACTCTCAAGGACAGTCTTTTCCTTTTTTATTATTATTATCTCTAAAGCATTCTTTCTTATATGAGATCATGGGGGGAAAGCCATGCTAGGTGATACATACATTTACATATCAAATCAAAACCTTTATTATAGCCTGTGGACCAGAAAGCACAACAATAAAATACATACAACTTTAATTAATAATAAAGTGTTTTTAAAATGCAAAAATGTACAGAAAACACCCTCAACAAATTGCAGTGGAATTTTTTTTTTGGTTAAATATCTATAATGAGAAGGATGTACAAAATCAAGCAGGAATTCCACAGAACCATTTTCATGTGGGCATAAGCAAGTCTAGAAATGGATGTTTTATACTATCTCCACAGAACTGCAGAGGATAGAGCATCTGACTTGGCTGAGGTGACAAAATTTCAGAATTAGAATTGAATGAAGAAGAATCCATAAACTGATTGAACATAGACACTCATATTGAATGAGAATCCATGAACTGTTGAGTCTTGGAACTACTAGGTCTTATCTGGTTTTAATTAGCAAGAATAGTGCTAGTTTACCCCAAACATAGTCTGTTTGAAAATCATGAAATATGCTAAGATGACTAAGGGCATTTTCAAGTCCTAATGGATAGAGAGTTTCCAAAAAAAGAAACAGCCTAAGGACTGGAGTTTGCTATTAGCTTTTGTCAGTCAAGTTGATTTAAAATTGTCTGTGACTGTTGAAGCCATGTCCACAGGAGAGAGAGAAAAAATCAGTTTGAACCAGAAATTAAGGAGACAGAACCAGGCTCTGGCACTCACAGAAACCAAATTTGCCTCTAACGGTAAAACAGTATTCTTCTTGTATCTTGGAACTGTAAGAATTGATCTTATAAATTTAGACAGGACAGCTTTAAGAATATTAAACTTTATAAAAATGCAAATTGAAACACCATAAAGAAGCGGAGCGATGACCTTAACAAGAAAAACCTTGCAAGTTGCAGGGATAAAATGCGCCATCTTTGAATAGAAGAATCTTAAGATAGCAATGGGGACACATTGGTCCACATTTCTTGCCTGAAAAAATGCATGCTGAAAGATAAGGAGCTTGCAAATGCACCCCAAGATGTTTATACATTCATGCCTTCTCTGTAGTGGTCTCACTAATTTGCCATTTAGCACTTTAGCTTTTTGATAGTTCAATACAAGTTGTTCTGTTAGGCAAAAGGAAGTCAATGTCCTTCTCATTATCCCCTAGAGGATGTAACAAAATTACTACATTGTCTCCACATCACAAGGTTGGAATCAGACAATTTATCAATATTAAACACTAATGATTAGAAGATGAAAAAGCATTAATTATTGAATTGATGTACAAATTTTAAAAAGTAAGGGGGTAGACCAGAGGTGTCAAATTCACAGTGTCACACTCTGGCCACCCCCATCCCCAGTTTAGCAAAGGGGAACAAAGTTGTGTCACATGATGACAATGTGTCATTGCAAGTTTGAAACCCTTGGGGTAGACTATATCCTTGACTTACCCCTCTTTAGATGGAAATGGCTACAGAAAGGTACTCCTGCGGGAAACAACTCACTCTCAATGAGTTGTTAGAGTAAAGGCTCTGGATAAGAAGGAGCAATCTTTTACCCTTTGAGGGTTCCTAAAATTTGTGCCATAGCCTTTTCTTTAGAAACAGAAACTTATTTGAAATCCACAAAGGACACAAAGGGTACTTATGGGCAGGAAATGTATTTTTCAGCTAAATGGTGCAGTGTGACAGTGGTCTAAAGTTAAAAAGTCCCCTCTAAATCCCAGCTGTCCTCAGTAGTGATATTTTCACTTTGAACACAATCCAACAGTTTTAAATAAAGATGCTTTGCATATAGTTTGCATGTTGTATTAAGCAAGCTAACTGGTCTATAATTGCCAGGGTTACATCTATTTCGTATATTCTTTTAAAGAGGAATAAACTATGGCCTCATTCCATTAGGATGGAAATGTACTGTACTATTAACATGAGTAAAAAAAAAGAGCAGCTAGCACTGGGACTCACCAATCTTTACTTCCTTTTAGCAACTCTGGAGGGATAGAATCACCTCCAGAAGGTTTCCCAGTTCTCAGTTGTAAACGAGACTCTTAGTTTTGGCTATAGACACCAATGGCCATTTGGGAGAAGTCACCACTGGGTGGAGAACCACCACTGGATTATTTAATAGTACTGGATTAAAAATGTTCTGAAAGTAGCTCTCCCAAATATCTGCAAGCATTTGGCAGATGAGATGTAAATAACAATTCATAGGAGAGCATTTAATAGGCACCAGAACCAAGCAGGGTTCTTAAGTTTAGCCGCTGCAATTAATCTCCCTCCAATCCTCTTCCAGAGCTACTTCTTTCTTAGCTTTTACAAGTGCTTTATAAAAATGTCTTATGCTCTCTGAGTGACTGAAAGGAGCCTAATGTCAGATAAAAAAGTATATATTGTAGTAAGAAGAGCCTTTCTGTTTTATAACAATATGTATGATTTTCCTTCCTTCCTACATTCTCTTGTCCCAGCCCCAGACTGGATCCATTGCCTGGTGTGCTCTTGCCCAAACATTGAGCACACTGTGGTGATGTTTGTATAAATGAAGTTTATTTTTCAGCAAAAAAGAAAACAGGTATCTCTCAAAGCCTGTGTAGCCCACCAGTGCTTACTTAGAGCTTTTATACAGTAGTTACCACAGGTTGCACATGTTTGATGTCATAGGGTCACAAAATCTTTTTCCTGTGTCCTATCGTCAATATCTCAGCATTTCCCTCTATGCATAATGCAATATTCAGCAAATCTATTTTTAATCTGCACATAAATTAACCACAAAGTTTTACATATTCTATAACTTTTCCACTAAACTTATTTCAGCAATCCATTTTTAGCACTACCTTCTGTAAGTGTTTCCTATGGGTACCTTGTGCTTTGTTCCATAATTCACTTACATTTTCACAAACTAAGTACTTTGTCTAAGCACTTTGTCTTAAAAGCTAAAGCTTTATTGATCTTTTATTAGGAGTTTGAGCCTACTCTATCACCTTCCTTCCTCTATTTTATTTCCTTTATTTACATACGATTTGCTAAACAGATGTCAGTATTCCAACTAGCATTATTCCAACTCATTGCAGGAAAACTGTACCACTTTGTGTGATTAGTCAGGAGAGCAGGCTGTTTTGATTTTGATTTCATTGTTCTTCTATGGCAGTGGTTTTCTTACATTGTCAGAGAGGTGTGAAATAGTTGTAAGAATTGTAAACCACAATAATCACCTATCTCTACTTCCAGGGAGGTATTTATAGCTGGAAATTATTGCTTTAACTATTGTATTTTTATGTTACTATTCAACATATAACAGTACCATTGTTCTGTTAATCCTGAAGCAGAATAATAATTGTAACTCATTAGGTTGACCAAACAATATGAATTCCAAATGATTGAATACTATGGAGGATGATTATTCTTGTAGTATTGCTAGCCATTGCTATGCTAATCTTGTTTCAGTTGCTCAGAAGTTCACCTTTTGAAAATCAAAAGCACAGCAATTTTAGGGTCACAGTGTATATAAAGGCATGATTGACTACTTTTTCCACATAGTGTAAATTTGTTTTGTTGAATTCCAACTTTACAGTATAACTATAAGTCAACACTTTATGCAATCCTTCATATTCCTAAGAGAGTGGGAATTAAACAAGTTGTTTCTACCACATTTAAAAATCCTGGAGAAATGCAAACTGCATTTGAACATCTCATAAAAAAGGAAGGAGAAAGCTTTAGCAAAATTAGTTTACATCTGGAATTCTAGTTGTCATTTCAACATAATTAAAAAAAACACAATGTCCCTTTTTTGTCTATGCTATATCTACTCTAGCAGCATAGCAAGGCAGACAACAAGCACAATTTTGCATGTAGAGAGATATTCACATTTTGAGACTATTCCTGCTCACAGATACCATAAGTGTGATAGAGGTAGCTTTAAGCTGAGGAATTTTCTCTCTCCTTTTTAAACATTCTCACTTCTGCAACATGGCCAGACACATAGGTAGAGTGAGAGTCCATGGAGTCTGTGAGTGCTAAAATTAAAATGACAAGGAGTCTGAAAGAAAAACACAAAAGTCATAGGACTGCAGATAAGTTTATGGTGGGACACGTACAGTGGTGGGATTCAATTTTTTTTTATTACCGGTTCTGTGGGCATGGCTTGGTGGGTGTGGCAGGGCAAGGATACTGTAAAATCTTCAGTCAGAGGTGGGATTTGCTGTTTCTCTGAACCACTCAAAATTTCTGCTACTGGTTCTCCAGAACTGGAAAGAACCTGCTGAATACCACCTCTGGACATGTATAGAGAAATAGTGCCAATCCTCTGAAGTACCACTCTCTCAAATTTAAACAGAAAACAAAAAGGATTAATTTACTATGTAGAGTCAGGAATTGGAGCCTTCTAGGATTTAACCAGCAGGTATTATTATTTGCCATTCACTGTTTGTTAGCCCTGGCTAAGGAGATCCTAATGAGTCAATTTGCTTCCTTGTAAGATGTTCCTTTGAGACCATGGAGGGCCAACCAGTGGGACATCTAAGGTAAACCAACTTCCTACACTGAAGGTCCTTTAGAATATTCTATTAACAGTTCACAAAGCAGAACTTCTCCCTCTTTTAATTTCCTTCTCTTACTGTATTTCATTACCAATCTCTGCATCTTTCTTCTATGACTTTGCCTAAATCTTTATAATTCAAGCCAGCAGCTTCTACTAACAAAAATAACACAAGCTATCAAGACTTCTGCAAAACAGAGAAGCCTAGTGTTGCAACTGTGTACATGTTATGTTTGACAGCAGTGGTGTCAAACTCGCATTGTCACAGTGGCATCATGTGACATGATTCCTCCCCCCTTCACTAAACCAAGCATGGGCATGGCTAGCACGTGATGCATTCAGCCCATGACTTTGAAAGCCCTGTTCTATAGCTTTATTTCCTATGCACTGTGGATCTTCCCAATTACTAATTATCAAGGAAACTTTGAAATGGTATATGAGGATGTGTGTAACCTTGTCCATTCCATCTAACTATAGCAAAGAAACATCTTTAAAAGTCTGAATGAAGTTATTTCCATAGCAATACACATTGAGATATTTTATTTTGGCAGGCAAATATATGTAGAAAGCATTCATTCTATGAACTGAAAGAATGCAAACTTTATTTTTTCCCAATTTATTTGAGAGGTTTTGAAAATGTATGCAACAATTCAAATCATGAAGGAGTTATAAATAACTTAAATGAGAGGTTTGTTAGTTGTTTTGGGTAATAATAATGCAATTCCAAAACAACTGGAACACATTGGCATTGACAAAATCACCACGAGTCAATTGCAAAAGGCAGATTTACTTGGAAGAGCTTACCTCCTGTAACAATAGTTTTAACAACAACACCTGCTTATCCCAAGTACTTGTGAAGCATAAAAATACCAAATCCAGTCTAAAGATCTGACTGACTGACTGCAGCAAATCATAATAATAACGTATCCCATGCTTTTTTCAAAAGGCAACTGGACTTTCTGGTTTTTCTTTGAAAATCCAAGAAGCTTCTTCAGATGTGACTGGATGGTGGGGGCATGGAAGGATTTATACTCCTTGCAGACAGCTGGTCATTTGCATTTTAGCAGGTCATTAAGGTCACATGGAGGTTTATCCGTGTCATCAGGGTCACCTGAGTGGTGCAAATTGGTGAGGAGCCTTCTTGGAACTGTTGAAAGGACTGTGTTGTAGATTGGAGATACATGATGTTGTATCCCTCTCCCTCTGTTAAGAGAAGGCTGTACAGTTTTGTCATAGATGGCCTCTTTGAGTTGTCTTTCAAATAAGCAATCTTCTCTGTCCAAAATAATACCAACTTTTGGACAGAGAGGATCGCTGATTTGAAAAAGGGGTTAAAGAAACCATCTATATCAAAATTGTACAGCCTTCTCTTAACAGAGGGGAGGGGGTACAACAGCATCAATTTCCAATCTACAACACAGTCAACACATTCCACAAGGCTCCACCAATGTGGAGCTATTTGCTTTCCATTAAATTAGAGAACCCAAACCTGCTGTCCATCATAACTGTCTGTTAGCTGATTGTGTTATATAGTAGTTATACTGTAGTTCTTAAATAACAATGGAATTCATGTAATGATCACTGTTCTTGCTGTACTGTAACTCACAGTCTAAATTTCTATTTACTAGCTGTAGACCTCTAAATTATTCCCTTGGTGTTGCTGTTCATTGGTCACTGAAAATGGCAAGAAAACCAGCAGAGCATGATTTGCAACCTTTTTTAATATTTATGGATTTCTTCAAATGACTAGAGCATCAACGTACCACTACTCTTTCACTAGAATGGTCTATTAAGATAAAAGATTTAAACACATACAGGTTGGATATTTCTTTACCAGGTTCCTATCTGGGATGTTTATGAACTCAGTCTTGACTCACTTTAAAAAAAAATACTTGACTGTGATTGTGTAATGATGTGCCATTTAAGTTATTTTTAGCTATCAGTCATTGGAATAGTGCAGGTTGTTGATGTTTCTTCTTCCAGTTTTAAAATCATGCTAATCTTCTTTCAGTACAGTTTCCCTTGAAATATATTCACCCTTCCAATCCAGCTTCCCTTAATATATATTCAGCATGTATGTTGAATAAAGCAGAGAAGAAAATACAGGTTTTTCAATGCTTTGCCACCTTGGAGACAGTTCATTTTGTCAACGTCAGTCCATACTGTAATTGTATATAAGTTTCTTAGGAGAACAATTAGATGTTCTGAGATTCCCATTTTTCTGAGCACTTTCCATAGCTTGATGTGATCAACACAGTTGAAGGCTTTTCCATAACTGATGAAGCATACACTATTTTTTATGTACTTTTGGCTTCCTCCATTATCCAGTGTGAATCAGTAATAATGTCTAGTGTTCATCAGCTTTTTCTAAAGCCAGCTTGAATATGTGGTATCTATTTTTCCTTATTTTTCTCATCTACATTGGATGATTCTAAACATAATTTCATAACATGTGAAATTAAGCATGTTGTAGGATAGTTTGCACACTATGTTACCTCCCTCCCTCCCTCTCTCTCTCCCTGCCCCCTCCCTCTCCCCCCTCTTTTGCAGAACTCCCCAGCTGCCTTTGAGAGCTTTTTTTCTAAATGAATTCACATCAGGAGACATTGGGATCCAGATCTGGGATATCCTTTGAATAGTATGACCCTTTCAGGCTTTCTATATACCTGTTTCTTTTCCTTCATTATTTTTACAAATAACTTAAGGTAGCAAATATACCTAATACTTCTTCCTCCTCCTCCTAATTACCTTTAGCTTGTGACTACTATTTAAGTTTTGGAAAATCAGCTGAAAAGTAATTTATATGTTTAAATTAACCAAATTTGATCTTTCTGTATAGACTTTTTAAATTATCCTTAATATTACAGACCTACAGTCTTTGCAAAGTAACATTAAAATGATACACATTGATATATACCAGCTATTGAATGTATTCCTTTTTGAAACAAAAATTGATTAAATCAGAAGGTAGTTGCAAATATAACTGTTTCTCCAGTAATACACAAATTGGATCAGTTATCCTTTTTTCTTTCATTAATATTCACTCAAACATATTTTGTTTTGAATCTTAACTAAATTGGAAATAAATCACTTTCTTCATAATAGAAATGTCAGAATAGCCATGCTGGAAATCTGGTCCAGGAATAAAGTCAGTTTCATCTCCACAAATGCTAGATATTTAGCATTCCAACCTGTACACCAGGGGTGCCAAACTCAATTTCATTGAGGGCCGCATCAGGCTTGTGTTTGACCTCGGGAGGCCAGGGTAGGCGTGGGCAATGTGGGAGTAGCCAGCTTAATGTCTCTCATGTCAGGGGTGCCTGTGGGGGCCCAAGTGCCAGAGAAAACAGGCTTCCGAGCTCCATTTTCAGCTGTGATAGCCTCCTGCAACCCTCTGCTAGCAAAAATGCCCACAGCCCTCACAAACTCTGTTTTTGGATGCAACAGCCTCCAGCAACCTCTGCCAGCAAAAATGGAGCTCCATTTTTGCTGGAAGAGGCACCACGGGCCAGTCCTTTGCTGTTTCCAGGTTGGTCCATGGGACAGATCTGACCCCAGGCCTTGAGTTGTACACCCTTATGCTGGAGGAAATCACAACTAGTACATGGGCATCTATTTTACAATAACTTGTCCCAATCATTCAGCATCATCAGGAATCGAAAAGAGAACATTTCTGAAACATCTGAAAAAAAACACTGGCCTTACATTTTTATTGCCTTAATAGAAATCCAATCAGGATAAAAATTATCCGAACTATAAATAGACAGAATTCAAAGTCATGCAGATAAGGATCTGCTTTTTAAGAGGTTTTTAGTTTAACAATTCTACAGTTAGATATTCAATGTAAATATCTGGACACTTGTACCCTGTTGATACTCAATCTTCATGCTACCTCAGTTGCCTATAATATACAGTAGTCAGTATACGATAATTATTTTATTTATTTTTTATTTTTATTTATTTTGTCAAGCAATTATAAAATAACAGATATAAGTATAAACATAGTTATGAATACATGAAATGGACACATATAAGTAAAAACAAAACAAAACAGTAGGACAGGGATGGTAGGCACATTGGTGCACTTATGCACGCCCCCTACAGACCTCTTAGGAAAGGGATGAGGTCAATAGCAGACAGTCTAAGGTTAAAGTTTTTGGGGAAGAAAACACAGAGTCAGGTAGAGTATTCCAGACATTGACCACTCTGTTGCTGAAGTCGTATTTCCTGCAATCAAGTATGGTGCGGTTTACCTTGAGTTTGTATCTATTGTGTGCTCTTGTATTGTTATGGCTGAAGCTGAAGTATTAGGACATTGATAGGTAGGACATTGCAATATATAATTTTAAGTACTATACTTAGATCGGACCGAAGGCGGCGTAGTTCTAGGTTTTCTAGATCTAAAATTTCAAGTCTGGTGGCATAAGGTATTCTGCAACAAGTGGAGGAGTGGAGAACTCTTCTTGTAAAATATTTCTGGACTTTCTCAACTGTATTAATATCAGATACGTAATATGGGTTCCAGACTGATGAGCTGTATTCAAGTGTTGGTCTAGCAAATGTTTTGTATGCTCTAGTTAGTAGTGTGATATTATCAGAGAAAAAGCTACATAGAATTAAGTTAACAACTCTTTTTGGCTATGTAGTTACAGTGGGCTCTAGCACTTAGATCATTAGAGATGAGTACTCCAAGGTCCTCGACAGAGTTTGGATCATCAACAAGACCTTGACTATTCAGCTTGTATTTTATTTTCTGATTTTTTTTGCCAATATGTAAGACAGAGCATTTATTTGTTGAGATTTGAAGTTGCCATTTGTTTCACCATTCTGATACATAGTCGAGGTCTTTTCAAAGGGTAGCAGTATTGTCGGTGGTGTTGAATAGCTTTACATCATCAGCAAAAAGAACGCAGTTGCTCTTAATATGATCACAGAGGTCATTTATGTAGAGTATGAAGAGAGTTGGTCCTAGAACATTGCCTTGGGGGACACCATTGTTGACAGGTACAGAATTTGATAAGACACTCCCAATTGTGACCATTTGTTGTCTGTTTGACACGAATGCTTCTATCCAGTTATGCAGTTGTCCAGAGATACCATAAGATTTTAGTTTTAGGAGTAGTTTGTCATGTACCACTGAATCAAAGGCTTTACAGAAGTCTATGTAAATTGAGTCTATTGCTTTGCCCTGATCGAGTTCTGTAGTCCATATGTTTTTGCAGTGTAAGAGTTGCAGATACAGGATAGTTTTTTTCTGAAACCAAATTGTTTACTAGAGAGTAGGTCGTTTGTCTCTAAGTGGAGGATAATGGATTGGTTAATAATTGATTCCATGACTGTACAGGTGACGCAGCATAAAGAGATTGGTCTGTAATTTTCAACTAGGCTGGGGTCACCCTTTTTGAAGATGGGGATGACTGTGGCTAGTGACCATAGGTTTGGCAAGGAGTTGGTCCTGAAGGATTTTTCAAAGATTATGCTTAGAGGTTCAGCTATGGCAGTGGATAGCTTTTTTAAGAAGTAAGCATATATTCTGTCCAGTCCAATAGACAGAGATGGTTTTAGATTGTGTAGTGCTTTTTCAACATTGTCTTCTGTAAAATCAATATTAGATCATTGTAGTTGTCTGTGGTTCGACTAGGAAATACTGAGCATGGTCCATTGCTGTTTACAAATACTGAGCCAAAGAATGTGTTAAAGATGTTGGTTTTAATGGTGTCATCATTGCACTCTTTACCATTAGGTTGTTTCAGGGGTGGGATGGACCTTGAGTCTTTTAGTTTGTTGTTTACAAAATTGTAGAAAGCGTGGGGGTGGAGTTGGTGTGTAGAAGGTTTTCCTCTTGTTTAATGTGATAATTGGTGCATTCTTTTTTTTAAATTCATATTTATATCCTGCCCTTCTCCAGAGACTCAGGGCAGCTTACAATTTTTGGGGGGAACCCAACCCAATGCGCTCAGCAATAGCCTTCATTGCATTGAATATGCCTGCTTATTACTAGGGTTTTTTTGCCCCCCCCCGGCATTTTGCAAGTCAGCTTATTGCCCCCAACAATCTTGGGTCCTCAATTTACCTACTCTGAGAGTATGGAAGGCTGAGTCAAACTTAAGCCTGGCGGGATTCGAGCCTGCACTAATTGCAGACAGCTGGAACTAAGTGCTAGGTGTTTAACAGCCTGCACCACCAAGGCTCTTTATTTGGTGGCATAAATTTTTGTATCAGCTTTTGAAGTTGGCAACGTGACCAAATTTGTTTTTTCGCCAAAGTGATCTCTTTTTGAATTGAAGCTTCCTTATTGTTATGGGTGATTTGTTTTTTCTGGTTTTGGGAGTTGTCATTGGTACATATAGTTTGATGACTCTTTTGACTTCAAGTAAAAATATGTTGTAATGGTCTTCAACAGTATTGCATCCAGTGAATAGAAATTGCCAATCAAGGGATGAGAGATCGTTGTCTATAAGTTCATAGTTGCCTTTTTTGAAGTTATAATTGGGGATCCCGTCGTTGTGATGATTTTTGTGTGGACGTATGTTGAGACAAAAGTCAATCATGTTGTGGTCACTGTTGGAAAAGGGTTCTTTAATTTGTATTCCGTGAATTGAATTCAAACTATTGCAGAAGATGAGATCAAGGCAGTTGTTAAGTCTAGTATTGTTGGTTACTAGTTGTTCCAGTCCCAGATTTGTTACAGCATTATTATTACTATTATTATTATTACTATATTATATTATTTTATTATTATTACTGACAACAGACCAGCATTTTAGCAGGAGCTGGAGGGGGGCGGGGAATGCTACTATTCTTTGAGCTATAAAGTCAGAAGCCCTCTGTCTCTCTTTGTTCATATCAATTCAGCAAGATTTAATTTTCTGGTGTTTTGAAGAATAGTTTTGCTTTCTTTTGAAACATTTCAACATGCATGCATGCTTTGATGCTGTTTTTCAAAGGGAGTACAACTCATAAAGACACATAATTCTTTTCTACAATGGATTTCTGTGATGTTTCAAGACCACAACACTTCTTAGTTCCACTTGCTACACATATGCAGTAAGCTTTTTAGACTTCTGGTATTTTTTCAGAGTAAAAATACCCTCCCATTTCTAAAATAATAGTGTTTTTAGAACACTGTTAAGCATAACTAATGTAATTTACTT
This sequence comes from Naja naja, assembly GCA_009733165.1. Taxonomy (NCBI): domain Eukaryota; kingdom Metazoa; phylum Chordata; class Lepidosauria; order Squamata; family Elapidae; genus Naja; species Naja naja. The sequence continues at coordinate 135,293,779 of CM019150.1, read as the reverse complement.
TGCTTAATGTCAAACATGAGCTCATACTACAACAGAAGTACTCTAAATGTCAACACAAATCAATTTTGCAAATGTCAGTTCGACCTTAATGAAAATCCAGCTCTCTTGTGAAGGATGCCTTCCTAATTCTTAATAAATGTTACAGCAGTTTACATCATAGCCATTTTATACCACAGGAAATATTTGCTGCTGTATTCTGATTAGAACATTGTTTCTGATACATTCAGATAAATCATTTACAAGACTACACATCTTAATGGCATAGAAAAAATGGCAAACACATGTAATAGACTCATAATACACTAGCACAAAAAGAAGCTGTGTATTGTTTTACATAAAAGTTGACAGATTCAGAGAAACACTGAGGTTATAAACATAGGAATAAAAACCAAACAAACAAAAATACAAATTCTTGCTCTAAGAGTATATTGTACTCTTAGACACCAGGTCTGGAGACTTTTCTAGGAGGCCAGAAGAGTGATGTACCCATTGCTTCTGTAACTGGGTTGCTATTGTTATTCATTTTCCTTCCCTCCTATCAGCATTAGATCTTTCTCCAGAGAGCTAGATCTTAGGGTCCAGAGTAGGATAATTTCAATCCAGTCATATATGTCTCAAATGAGAACTCTTGATTGATCTGTTTGATAACCCATAGGTTTGTTTTCTTCACTGTCCACAGTATTCTCTGGAGTCTTCCTCAGCACAGATGTTCAGAAGCCTCCATGCTCTTTCTATCCTGCTTCTTTAAATCCAACCTTTGGTTTTGCTTTCAGTGTCACAGGAAATACTGTGACTTACACAGCTGAGTTCTTTATGTTTATAGACACATCACGATCTCTTTTCGTGCTACTCTGTGCATATTTTTACTGCTTTACTGTTGATGGTTGATCCTAAAAGGCAAAAGCTATGTACCACTTTTGCATTGTCAATTATCAAGATATTATTTCAGCATAGTGCAGTTTACTGATGCTTCTTCCTAAACCCAGGTAATAATCATATACATTTATTCATAGGTTGGTACAAATATTCCACTTTCATAAAGCTTATAAAATTTGGGATTCTTCCTTTTTTATTCTATTTTTTTTAAAGTTAAAATATAAAATATACAATTCAAAACTTCAAAAAATTTCTTTCAAAAAGAAAAAAAAACAAAGAGGAAAATAATATGTTTAAAGGACCTTAAGAGAAAGATTTAAGATAATGAGATATTTGGAACTGAGCAGCAGAAGAGAGAATTTGAAGTTGAACGATGTACAAATTCTGTGCATGTAATTACTAAAATTTATAAAATTGTACTGAAATTTAAAATGAAAAAACAAAAACAAATGAAAGAATATATGATAAAATGAGCTAAGAACTTTGGACATAACATATTCATGAAACTGTATAAAAATATGTGGTTAAAAGATTTGAAGTGCATGTTATGCTAGGACTTTGGTTAGTGCCATGGAAAATAATTTTTCTATATGATTATTGCTGCAGGACGACTGTGTGAACAAACACGGAAAGTCTGGAAATGCCCACAACAGAGGAATGGTTGGTAAAAATGATAGAATTAGCAGAGATGGCAAAATTAGTTATTAGATTAGAGAAACATCAATAAAAATATTAGTGACTAGAAACCCCTTAGGCATGGTTTGCTGAAAAAAAAAGAGAAAAATGAACTAGGGATTTATGGTTTTAAATATTAGAAATATGGAAAGAAGGGAAGTGGGGTATGGGGAAAAAAAAGGAAAATAGGAAACTATGAGGTAATTCCAGGGAGGAAGAATTAAAAATAAAATTATAACTCAGAAGATTGGAAGCCATATCTTTGTAAACTTTCTCCTCCCTTTTCTTTCTTTTCCCTTTCCCTACTTATTTTATTTTATTTTATTTTTTTCTCATTACTCATTTTTTTCATATTTTTTCTCTTACAATTTTTATTTTGTTAATTTTTTAGAATAAAAACTATATACAAGAAATCCAAACAAGACAAAGATTTAATAATCTAAAATAATTTTAATAGTTATAGCGAATAATAGAGTGAATAATTTTGTGCCCATTGTCTTCATATTTAAATCTGTTACTGTATGCATGTGTTTTCTAATACTAGTACTAGAATGTTGAATTATTGTTAGAATAATTATATTCAAAAGTTGTCTTGGAGGTCTTATAGCTTAATTTTACTCCTTTCACTATTTTTAATGTTATAAACTCTTTTAAATAAACTACTAATACCTAGGTCCCTTTAGGTGATTTCTAACTTAACTGGGTTCTTAATGATTCTGCTTTGTTATATTAGAATAGTTCGTTTTAATTTTGACTTTTCTACTGTACTTATTCTTTTTGAGAGGGAACGAAGTGGGAAGAGAAAAGAACATCTTACTGCCTAACATTTCTCCTTGGGGAAGAAAAGGAAAGGTATCATGGTATAATTCAAGATAACTAGGAAGGGAAAAGTTGGATTTCAAAAAGGCAGATTTTAACGAATCCAGATGAAGGTTGTGCAGCCAACTATGGCTGAAAATCCTAAATAATAAATAACACAGTATGAAGATCCTGAAAAATATGATACCAGGATCATAGGTTCAACCAATTCTGTTGAGAAGGAAAGACAGTAAAAGCTTTATATATGGAATGCAAGAGGGACTAATAACTAAGGAAGAATACAGACTGATAGTTCAAACCTCAAAGAGTGGAGTCAGGAAGTCTACCACTCATAGCAGATGAGGTTGGCACAAAATGCAAAATATAATAAGGAGGTTTGGGAATAGGCCCAAGGTAAAATAAGAATCAAGGGGGTGATAATCTGAAACACAGAGAAATAATAATAGGGAAGAGAGCAAAGGCAGGACCTCCACTAAGTCTGTTTTATTTTTTTCACACAAAACTTGGTTGAGCAAAGGGTGTGAGAGAGAGGTATCCCACAAATGATAAAAGGTTTCATAGAATTCATTTTGCTATCTTTAATGCATTTAAGTCTCCAGGTTCAGGCAAATTATATCTCAAGGTATTGAATGAACCAACAGAGCTATTGATTATTCAACATTCCTATAGAATGAGGGGAAATATCAATCTACAAACATTGTGTAAGCAATATTTAATAAATATCCAACATGGAAGTGGAGCAAGCTGGTCCTGAGTTGAAATTAAAATAAAGATATCCAGGTTTAATATTGGGGTGATTTCCTGATGCAAACTGCTTTTAAATTATTCCATAATCTGCCTAGAATGCTATTTGCCTTTTCCTTTCTAGAAGAGACTTGAATGGTTTAGTGGATCCAACACTGAGTAGTGGGCTAAATTAGATAACTTGTAAAATCTCTTCTAATTAACAACACTATTTGAATCTGCTTTTTGGCCCAGAAAATCATGAACAATTAATAAATTAATTTGAAAATATCCTTCAATGTTAAATTTTCTCTTCTTAGGCACATCCATAAAGTATGAATTGGACTAGTTTATGCAGATAAGTTAAATGTGCCCATTTGAAATCCATCTCTTTCCATATTTAAGGAGAGTAAAGCACTGAGCAATATTTTTAGGGTTTGTTGTTTGCTTTGTTGACAAAACTAGTGCTGTGGCACAAACCCAGCAAACAACATTCATCTGAATCCAGATGCACTATGCATCCCTTGATTATTACAATCATTTGAGCATGACGTGATACCTGAAAAAAATGGCCTTTCCTTATTTTCTTAAGTGCTTCATGTCCTTTTAATTCTTTATTAAACTAGGCTCATTGGGAATTCAGCCTTCATGAATGCTCAGTTTTGGACTGGCACCAAACGGTGATCCACCAAGCTGAACACAATTCATTAACCATGTATGGAATGCAAAACCATTCCATCAGAGGCTCAAGAAATCACCACTTTTTGCTACTTGCCTAGATTTGCAAATGTAAAGAGATATCAAGTAATTAAAATCTATTCAGAAGCCAGCAACTTAAATTTCAGTCATATTCATGATCAAGTAAGCAAGTGCATTATTGCATCCTGAGAAATTAAAAAAAAGTAGATTAGAACTTCATCCATTTTTTTTAACTTTCAACAGATGTTTTCTATATCGTAAGCTCCAATTTATGTATATCCTAACTGCTAAGTAAGCATCCTAACTGCTGTCAAGATTACAGTCTTGAATCTCAAATTGACAAACCTTCTAAGAAAAAATAATAAGATGGATTACAAAATATAGGTAAGTGCCCATGTTAAATATCTAATGATAATCATACAGGGCACATTCAAAAGTTCTCTAAGCATTTTTGCCATAAATACTTAATTTTTACCTTTTTTAATGCCAATATGAGCATTCCACTGTGCTTCCAACTAAAATTTGGCAGGAAACCACTGAAGAATATCAGTACAGGTTTCCACTACTTTTTAGCAAGGATAAAAGAAAGCTGGAATCTTCAGCATTGAATAGATTTCACACAGATGTAAAAGTAGGAAGGGAAAAACACCTTAAAATCAGGGGGGGGAGTTTAAATGTGAACATAAATCAAAGATGTCACCTTTAATTATGTCATCATTCCCCTAGCATTATTTCTTTAGCTACAGAGGGGGAAATGTATCTGCAGACATTCAAAAGTTTCCCATTTCTGCCATTCCCAACCCCGTAGAACTAAATTTATAAGAATTTATTCATCTGGTATGCAGCCTGAGTTTTTGACAGTGATTCTGAACTATGAGTTGCTTTCTGACACTGAGATTGTTTCTAGTGATGGATTTTATGCATTATAATCAGACCAACTCTTTTTTCCTCCATGCAATAAATCAGAAATTAAAATTTGATTTACTTCTTAGAAATTCCAGTGATGATCCTATTTGTGCTAACATAAAGGTGGCATTAACTATATAACAACTTGAATTCTCAGACCACCTGTTCCATATCTCTCCATTTGAAGTGGGAAAGAAACAATTCTCTATATATATAATTTAGTAAGAGCATTCAAAGTAGTTTATTTCTATGCAATTCCTTTCACAAAACCCATTAAAGTATCATCAGTTTTTGAAGAACAATGGACAGTTTTATGTATGAGAGCACATCTCCAGCTGAACTACAATGGAAGCAAGAGAAATTGAGGCTTTAATTTTACTACTGCTCTTTTAATAACAATGTACCCTTTCAGTACATTTATACCTATTTAATATTAGCACTCATGTGCATGCTTGTGAGGGATTTTTTTAAAAAAATATTTCATATTTTTCCTCTCTGCCCACTAGGAAATATTAAAACTAGCATGTCACACACATGTTTATTTTCTTATTTTTAAGGTTGCAGTACAATATTTACAAATGTTATTTAATCTTTAACAAAGTGCCTCAATTTCTCTGGCTAGTCACTGTGCTCAAGGAGAAAAATGGTAGGAAAAGCAGCCTAGTAATACAAACCTATATCCATTTACTAAGAAACATATTTATATTTTACAGATTTACTTACATGAAGACATGCCATAAAGTTTCAACCCTACATTTGCTTAAGCCTCAGTGGGCAACTGACACAATTCAAATAAACAACACAGTGAAGTTCCCTCTGACTGCTAATAGATGTCACAGGCAGGAAACAACAGAAAGCAAAATGTAAATCCTAAAAATGCCCAAATTTTACCTTCCCCTAAACCCCATACTGCCATTTTATATCATATGTGCCCTTAGTATGGCTCTCTAACTCTTTTTTTTTGTCCATTTGAAGTGTGTTCCTCTTAAGAATCAGCCACTTAAATACTTGTCAAGAATCATAACAAATATGATGAAAATCTCAGAAAATCTGGCAGACTTGTATTTGGCAATTTTTATATAGTTATTCTGGAGTGGCCTTTGTCACTGTTCATGATACTTTAGCTTCCTAGCATAACAATATCCATGAATATAGCAGTCAGTATTGTTTAATATTCATTGTTACTACACTGCTACTATTCAAAGGTAATTTATTTCACAACATCTTCTGTCCCAGCATCATTCTCAATAATATAAGTTTATTGTAAGGGCCATCTATTCTTTTCCCTTTTTCTATTGTTCCTCAAGAGATTAGCTGCAAAATATGCTGGGACTTGGAGAATTACTGCTAATTAATTACAATAGTTATGAGATTCATGCTGACTCAGTATGCTGTATCTCCTCAACACATATGAATTCAGCAATTCAGCAGTTAAACTTTAATTATGCTGATCAGTACCTTGAATACATTAATCAGAACTAAGAGACAACATTCCCCCTCTTTTCCCAAATTTTGATCAGGATGTTTTGTATTACATGTCACTCCAGAAAAAGGTGAGAAAAACTGTGCTAGATTAGGCTCAAGATTAAAATTCCATGTCACACATTTTATATAGTAGATGCTGTCAGGAATTACCAAAGAATATAGGAAGGGAATGGTTCTTTCTTCCACTATGGCAAATAAGCTAAAGAAAGTGAAGCAAACAGCACATGCTCTGTTTTTGGAATTACTTTTTGACATTTTCATTAACCGGGCTTAATAAGCAGTAAGAGAATGCTCTAAATTTAAAAAAAGTAGAGGCAGATTTAAATTTCTATAAATGTCTGTCTTTTAAGTATTACATTGGCTGGGACATTAGGGGAATGAAATTAATCTCATGATTGTTGAGGGAGAATGCCACTATATAACAGGAAAACTTTAATTGTAGAGGATGCTTTGAGTTTAACAAGGCAGTAAAAGTAAATTATATCTATGTTGTTCTCAGTAAGCATGTTATCAGAGTTTAACATCTCTGTGGTGAGTATAGTGGATTGCTTTTTTTGTTTTTTGTTTTTTAAAAATGGAGGAAAGACTACCAAGCTACCTTATAGGACAGCCATGTTGGTCTGTAATGGCTTGAAGTCGTGAGTTTTTTTCCAACTAATACTTTTTAGTAAAAAGCATAACGCTCTATGAGTTGCAGCTCATTTCATCTGATGCATATATTGTAGGCTCATGAAAATATCCATTAATCCCAGGGGTCGGATTCAAATTTTTAACAACCGGTTCTGTGGGCGTGGCTTAGGTGGTGGACATGCCTTGGTGGTCATGTTATTGGCTGGGCGTGGCCAACTCAATATCACTCACATCAAGGCACATATCTGGCCTCTCATGACTGTGGGGATGCTGCAACAGTCCTCATAAGTCACTTTTTTCAGTGCCACTGTAACTTTGAATGGTCACTCCATACAAGCAAAGTGCCAGCAAAGGAGGGGAAAAAAACTCCAGAGACGTTCCAGAGACAGGAAGTCTAGTCCTGCCAAGAATGTAATAAGGGTTAATGGAGAGGCAGTTTCTGTAAGCAACACTGGATGCATCATGCACACAGGCCACGCACACCCCAGCTGTGGAAAGGGAAAAAATGTCACAATATGTTGCAATATATCATGTGACACGTTCAAGTTTGACACCCGTGATATAGAATAAAGATTAAATAATTTGTGTAGCATATACAATTATGTTAGCTGATACATTGACATTAAATATTTTTCATCATCATTCAGCAGATAAATCCCACATCAATTACTCATCTTCAATAATTTACTTTTCTTTTTAATCAATTAATTTACATGGCCATCAGTCCTATAAATGAGACCATATAAGATTTTATTGTCCCAGACCATATAATACTTATACTGATGCTACTACTCTGATGAAGCTTGATGAATTTTCCACCTTTCTAAGACAAAGATGAACAATATAAAATTTGGATTTGTTTTTAATCTCTGTACCAAGCCTGCATCTGAAATTGTTAGACATTATGATTAGGGCTCCTCCAATTTTAATTGTCAGAAGTGGTCACTTCTATATTTTGCCATTTGGAAACTGAAAAACACAAAGAAAATATGGCATAGGCCTTAAAATAGGTTTAACATGTATTTTTTTAAAAAGCCTAATCAAATCTGGCTCCTCACCAATGTGCATGACCCAATCTTCATCTGAATCATTGTTGTGCAGATGTTAGTAAACCTCTCTTCCTTTAAATAATAAATATGATCCCCAACCATGAAAATATTGCCCATACCTGGGATAAGCTGTAATGAGTTTGCTCTGACATCATCTCCCCCCAGAGTTTTCAGAAAGTTTAATTAACTAATCATAATTTAGGTTAGGGAATCATAGTTTCACTTCATTGGGCTAATGCTTTTCTTGTGAAGGTTGTGTCTTCACCAGACAAGGATATAATATTTGACAGTTCTAAATTTACATATGATTTAGGAGATATTGCTTTGCATTATATTTCACAATTAATTTCTATTGTAATATGACTGTGTATGCCAGTGGTTCCCATATGGCAGCTTGGAAAAGTTTAATGATAGCTATTTTAAAGTAGATTGTAGAAAAGCTCTCATTCTTTATCTAGCAATAACAACTTATATAAAACACAAAGTTGCACCAAAATGGGAACTGTACAATAACACACCCTCCAGAAACTTCCCCAAAACACCATTGTCTGCACTGCTCACTTTTGATTCCCATTGCTACATGTATTAAGTAAAATGCTATATTTCCCATGAATTGGGTTGCCAATTAATCCTCAATTAAACCCAAGCGTACCCACCCAGGGTACTCACCATAGGTGAGGTGACTATTGTCATCCCTGCTGCCCAGCAGCAGCCCTGCCTGAGCTGCCAGATTTTATTGCTGGGTTAGCAGTTGTGTTCTTGAGGCTGTTTGGGGGATATATGAGGCTGCTTGGGGGATTTCAATTTGCCATCTAGTGATATTGAGTCCAGGGTGACTCTGATGTTTGTAGCATCTGTCAACCCCGAAGCTAGCCTGGCCAAAGCCATCTTGCTGCCACACTAGAGCCGAGGGATAGGGAGGAGGGATTACAGATAGGTGGGATTGTGTAGTCAAAACAAAATACTTTCTCTTGGGAACCAAGGACATTCTCACACCTGGTCAAAGGAAGGAGGAGTGATGTCACCAGACCATTAGGCAGCGCCTGGATTGGATCATGTGACTGACTGATTGGGGTTGAGGGAAAAAAGTCTACTTTTAGTTAGGTGAAAAACCGTGGAACTTTTCAGTTTTCACCATATATGTGCCAATATGATATTTCCAATAAAGCTATTCTTTGAGGAATCTACTTGTCTTGGAGTTTTGCTTGATATGGATCTATTACTTGGAATCCCGACATTCTTCATGGCAACCATGGACCAGTCCCAAACCATCAGTGGTCAAACATGTATTAGAGGCCACATGTTAGGTCTGCTTTTTGTCCTAGGGTTGCCTCAGTATGCCAATGTAACACCTCTGCTTCATAAGCTTCACTGATTACAGCTTCAAGGTGTGATACAAGGTATTGGTCTTTACCTATAAAGCAGTAGGGCCTGATTACTTGAGGAACTGTCTTTCTCCCATAGAATTTGCTTGGCCAATCTGGTATGTTCAGGGTTCTTCAATTAAACTAATATTTTTGAACACTGGAAGCATCCTTTCTTTATATCAATGCCTGTTGCTGGAATGAGGTTTCCCCTGAGATTCAAATGGCATCCACTCTATTCATGTTTAGAAGAGGTGTAAAAATCAAGAGTCTTTTCCAAGGCCCTTGCCGAGTGTGACTGAAGGCCCCTTTTCTTTGGTTTTCCTTGTTATCGTTTAAGTTAATTATCTTTGTCAACTTTGTTCTTTGTTGTTTATTTGTTTGTTTTACATTGTTTTCTTATTTTAAAGATTTTTGGGGTTTTGAAAAATGTTTTGTAAGCTGCCCCAGAGTTACTGGGAGTCAGGTGGCATATAAATTTATCCTCCTCCTCCTCCTCCATATATTTTCTATCTGCCTTTCTCTCTATTCTCTCTCTCCATCCACTTACCATATTCTTCTCTATTTACCTATCCATTCTTCTACCGGCACACATATTTCCTGTCTTTTTAATACCCAGGCAGAGATATGCTTTTATCATGTACTGAATTGACCAGATTCAGTCTTTCAAAGCACTCTAAGGAGCTGAAATAGCTTTCACATTTTGAAGAATGGAATCAACACAAGATACTATGGGAATCCAACCTCTGATTTAGTGAAAACCATTTCATATATTTTCTAAACTGTGCCAACTCACATAGAAAATATTCTCAAAAAGCTTACGCCTCCTTCTTAATCAAGAAAAGATGGAGCATGAAAACTTATTGATTTGATTGTTGTGCATAAAATGAGCATTTTAGTTTGTCTGTGTCTGGGAGAAAAAATCCATTTGTCTTATTTAATGCATTAACAAGTAAACAGGACTAAAGACTGAATTTGTAAACATACAAATGCCAGATAAGGAGTAAAGGCAGAAATTTGGGAACTGGGTTACTTCTAGCACTCTATCCTTTGTTCTCAATTATAGTAATAACTTACTAAGTTAAAGTCTTGGTGTGCATTCTACTTGGAATTCCTCAGGCATGATTCTTTAATGCTGATAATTGGGAAATAGAATGGTCTTCAGTTCTAGCAGTAAATGTCCATCGACCAATAATGCCATCATTAGACAATAACATCTTAATATGGGTTATTACATTTTATTTCTTCAAGCCCAGAGGAGTTTTCATGAGAAACTCTTCTAGAGCTACTAGAATGTAATTACTAATATAGTAATAAAATGTATTACTAGAATAGTAATATCTGTGAGACACCCTGTCAAGAACTGAACCTTGTTTTAATCAGGCAGAAGACAATTATCATTAACCAGTGCCAATGAACATGCTGTAGCCTGAATTAATTCATCATCACAATCCATGGAAAATCTGTCCGGAAGGAATTGCAATGGTACAAATTTAAAAAAAGAAATCCTGTATTGTTTTTTTTAAGTCTTTTCTATCTATAAAAATAGTATTTATATTTTTTCTAAACATTGTTTTATATCCTATTTTTAATAACATTAATATAAATATTACACATTTAATGGAGCAACAAAATGTGTACAGTATGTTGTTTTCTTTAAGGAACTTAAGACATCTTTAGCCTATCTGGCCTTTGATATTCTGTCTACCATGTGGTCACTGTCCTAGTGAGAGTATGTGGCAGATAGAGGTGGTTTTATGATTTTTAAACTTTTTGATTGTTTGCTTCTTTGTTAGTTGTTTTATCTTTTGCAATGCTATTTCATTTACTATTTTTCTATCCTGCCACACCTTGAAGGAATTTTGAACCAGGTATTTGCTTCTCATATCTACCTTTCCACTAAAGTCCATAATAATCCTCTTGTAATAGGTTGAGCTGAAAAATAATTACTGTCCTAAATGTATCAACTAAATAGTTTGGATATGTGGGTTTTTCTGTTCTTTTTACCCTTTAACTACATATTATACCAAACTGGATCTCATACGTGGGTCAATCTAGTAAAGATTACTAAAGTAGCAAAGAAAATCTGCAAAAAAAACCCCCACTTAACTGCAAGAAGAAATTAGTGGGGTCACAAAATGGACAAAACCAAAAAAGCTAAATGTGCTGCCCCCACTCACCCACATGTCAGGGTTGGTGTAGAGAGCTTTATTCAGTCTGTTCCCCCAACAGTTCTATTTCAGGCTTTCAGTTAATCCCCAGCTGCAAGCTTAGTACAATAATTGGCTCGTGACCAAACAGATAATCAAAAGCAAAACAAAATTACAGCCAAACCAAAAACAGTCTTAGAAATAAAGGTTTTGCCAGGGAAGGTTCCAAAAATAAACAACCCAGATCCCCTCTGACATTCGGGGCCTCCACTGAAGTTTGTCAAGAAGTCCCATGGGACAGTTTCAGGGCTTGTAAGGAGAAGTCACAGGAATTGTCCAAGCCAAGAATGCAGAGGATTGTTTTCAGTGAAGCCAGCCATGAACAAGTTCCTGACTAACCTTCCAGGCAATGCCCAATTAGTCTACCTGACAGATAACCAGCTGCTCCAAACATAAATATAAACACTCTCCGCAACTGAATTAAATCCATGAACTGCAGAGTTCTGGAAACACAAACAACCATCTGGCCACAACCCACACATGTTGCTTCCAGCAATGCCTCCCTCTGCCTGCCATGCTAAATATCCCCTTCCCATTAAGAGGGGTGGGGCCTTTACCTCATCAATCTGGCAGATTTCCTTCCCTCTACTCTGCACACTTTAGCATCCACCAAGGCTGGCAGGTACTCCCCTCTTCCTCATTGATCTGCAAGCTGTTCCCAGCTGAGGCATGTTCTGCCAGCAGTTCAAAGTCAGCAACACCAGACGTGCCATGAATGCTCTCATTCTCCCTCAAGGCCTCCGAGGAAGACGTGGATGAGCCATCATCCACAGGAAACATCGCACTAAAGTGCTCAGGGACTTTGGAAGCATCTGCCATATAACACTTGGATTTAACAATTGTTGATAAGAAAGGTTAAAAAAAGTTTGGACCTGCAAATAGAAGTAGAATGATTGTAGGAAAAGAAAGCAAAGATAGCACCAATACCAATAAGTTCCTTGGATGCAATCCCAAAATATGTACCACTACTTGAACAACATCAGCATCAACAATATTATCATCAGTTAACTGCAAAAAAACAGCCTTACCTGGAACAGCTTACATCCTTTAACTGTACTTTTAACAAGAAGTTGTGAAGGACTCGATAGGTGGTTAAAAATGCCAAATCCAGGCTAAACATCTGTCTCACTGTGAGACAAACCATAATAATAAGTTTGTTTTATTTATATGCTGTCTGACACCCAAGGACTCTTGGTGGTTGATGTTGAGGTGCAAAAAGTATTTCATTTGTTTGCATAGCATTCAGTTTGATTGATTGAGGTTATTGTTTGTCTTTTTTGGCCAGTAATTACAACAAACTATAGTACATTGTATTGTACTTATATGCCACCTGATTCACAGTGACTTTGAACAGTTTACAAATCGGTAAAGCCATTGAAAAAGAAGGAAAAACTCAATACACAGAGAATAATATAAAATAAATGAACAAAAATGCCAAGAAAATGCTAAGAAAATAAACTTAGATGTCATCAAGGAAAAGGAAGAAAAGAGGCATAATCATCCTCATCAAAGGTCTGGGTGAAGAGCCACATCTTCATGGCCCTTAGAAAAATCAATATGTAATTGATATGTCTATGGAGATTTTCAATTATCCAGGTCATGGTTGTCTCAAAGGTAGTTTTCCAAAAGGCAACTAGAGTTTCTTGTTTTTTTTCCTTGAAACATTTTGCTTCTCAACCAAGAAGAACGGAAGAAACTTCATGGATGTGAAGTGAAATGTTTTCAAGAAAAAAACCAAGAAAGTCCAGTTGTCTTTGGGAAAAGCATCTTTGGGACATGTTATATTGATACCTTCTCCATTCTCTAACTTAGGCTGTTTAATCCACTGAAGCAAGTCTTAAAGGGACATACTGAAAACAGCTATTGAGTTCACAATTTATGGGCTGGTAATTTGGTTGCATCATTGCTTCTGGTCCTTTGATATTTTAAGTTTTTTAATGAAATATCTTAAGGTTCAGTAGCATATTTTTTCAGAATGGCACCTTTAGTTCTCTGGTCATTTCTATCAAATCTATTTGTACATTTAGCTGAAGAGAATGAAATTACCTGTGAGCTGTTTTGCATAAAGATAAAAGGGGAACATCTGTGAAAACCTTGATGGAGGTTAGCAACTTTTCCCAATCTCATCAAGATGGTGTTATTCCTTTCAAAATAATTCATAAATTCTAATCAGTAGGAGAATCATAGATACTTAATAGCATAATAATGAGTAAAGGTAAGACATCCATCAAACTGTTTCTGAACAATTTCCTTAATAGTTTTTCACTTATTTGTATTTGACTATTTAGGTATACAGTTAGGTGAGAGCTTTAACCAACTTATACCGTGGTGGCACAGTGGTTAGAATGCAGTACTGCAGGCTACTTCTGCTGATCACTGGCTGACAGCAGTTTGGCAGTTTGAATTTCACCATCTCAAGGTTGACTCAGCCTTCCATCCTTCTGAGGTGGTACAATGAGGGCCCAGATTGTTGGGGGCAATATGCTAACTCTGTAAGCTACTTGGGTAGAAAATATATAAATATTTTCTCCTAATAGAGGCAGCTAATTGTGGTGATTCCCTGTTCAACAGAAGAGACAGGAAAGTAGTGGCTTCCCCTTGCTGCCCGGCTAAAATTCCCAGAAGTCCCAACCATCTTTATCAATAATAAAGAAAAAAAAGCACCACAAGTTCTGATCTTCTGATCTGTAGTCAATTGTTCTGTATGTTTAATAAGTTCTCTTATTTTTTCTTTATAGCCATCAGATAATTAAAACAATATTATGTAAGGTAACAATATTACATAATATTAAAACAATATTTTGTAAGGTGGCTTGGATCTCTATTGATCCATCAGCAGCACAACTGTCCAAAGTCAGAACAGGATGGTTCAAAAATGGTGTAATGGGATAAACTAACAAAAGTTTACAAAATGAAAGGTTATGCAGAAAAAAAAATCCCACTACATGGGTCATGACTCAAAATAACACCAACTGTTCCATTCTCAGCCCTTGTCTATCCTGGTCACATGGCATAGATTACCTCAGTTAAAAAGAACGATAAGATTAACCTTATGTAATTTTTTTAAGTGGCAATATTTATTTATTTATTATTAAGTTTCTATGCTGCCTATGTCACTGAATCTTAATTTTCTTAGTAGATTATAAGAACTGCATCTCAGCAAAGCATATGAAAAAGAACCTATTATGTTGTAATTAGCAAGCTAGTTTAATGTCTGCTGGGTGGCTTACTCATCAGGGAGATTCAAGCTGGTCTGTAAACTGTTATAATGTTTCTTTGAATATTGCTCACCTGAAACACATACAGGAGTTTTGAGGAGAGATAATTTCATTTTAAAAAACAACAACATTCTTTATCCCAGAAAGTGTTGTCCAGTTTTTGTATTAACCAGGAACAAACCTTGCAATTCCCAACATAATCATAGTAGTGAATAATTCTCTCTTCTATTCCTTCAAAGAAACTAGAAAATTCTTTCTGATATACAAAACTGACCTTCAGTAGAGGCACTAGTGCAGGGGTGTCAAACTCAAGGCCTGCAGGCCAGATCCAGCCCACAGGGTGCTTAGATATGGCCTACAGGTCCACCCTGGAAACAGCAAAGGAGGGTCCTCTTCCAGTGAAAATGGAGCTCTGCTTTTGGCTGTGGCAGCCTCCTGCAATCCTCTGCCAGTGAAAACAGAGCTCTGTTTTTGCTGACAGAGCGCTCGGGCCACCACAGGTGCACCCGACATGAGTGACATCAACCTGGCCATCCCCACCCTGGCCACGCCCACATGGCCTCCTGAAGTCAAATGCAACCCTGATGCGGTCCTCAGTGAAATCAAGTTTGACACCCCTGTACTATCTAGGCTCATAAATATGAAATAGCTGTTACAAAATGTTTTGAGATCAAAATCCCTCACCTGCCCCTATTTTCAAATATAAGAAAACCAATTTCCACCCTTAGCAAAATATATTTAATCAGTTTTCCTGTTGATTTGAGATCTTTGAGTTTCAGTCTTTTGTTAGCCTTTTTCTTCCCATGAGGAAGGATTGGTATGGAATAAGTGAACTTCAGCCTTAATTCTGAAACCATCTTTCAGCTGCAAGTGCTGCTGGGTTAATGTTTTTTTCTGCTTTTTCTTTTTTTCATGAGTAGCACCTCAGGCCAACATTTCAACTGCATTTTACATGAGCTGGATAGGGTTTTTTGTCAGTATTCTAGGTTCTATTTGAAATTCTTCTTTAATTCTCTGCAAGAAAAAAATAATGGAGAAGGCAAAGAAAAATACTTTGAAAAGTAAAAGTACAGAGGGGTATCCAGAAGATAATAACAGAAATAGAAAAGCTGAATCTGGTTTTCTTATTCTGCTTTCTCTCCTGAGGTCTGAATTACACAGTATGGGAATTTAAAAAAAAAATCAATGCTTTTAGCATTAGGTGAGTTCCTGTATCCCAAATGACTCTGTATTTTTGCTCCTGTTTTAAGCAGCACACTCATTATATTCTGAAATGTCAATTTAAAGTAGAAAACACTCTATAAACACTCTATGGACAAAAACTATTTTCACCATCTCAGAAAATGCTATTAAAAAAGCAGATGATATCCTGCCCATGTATACACCCATCCAGTGTTCATATTCTCCAAAACTAGAGACAGAAAATATACCTGCAATGATAAATAAAAATTTGCTACCCTTTCAAGATATACCAAACCGTTCGTTTAAGATGTCCAACTAATTGTTTTTCATGGATTGTGTAATCTGAGTATTTCTCATAATACCCTGAAGTTTTTTTACATTAGAGTTGAGTCGAGTTGAATAGAATAGAATAGAATAGAATAGAACAGAATAGAATGTTTGGAAGGAATCTTGGAGGTCTTCAAATCCAACCCCCTGCTTAGGCAGGAAACTCTATACCATTTCAGACAAATGATTGTCCAATTTCTTCTTAAAAACTTCCAATATAGGAGCATTCACAATCTCTGGAGTAGTTTCTAACTGTCAGAAAATTTGTCCTTAGTTCTAGGTCGCTTCTGTTCTTGATTAGTTTCCACCTATTGCTTCTTGTCCTGCCCTCAGGTGCTTTGGAGAATAGCTTGACTCCTTCTTCTTTGTGGCAGCCCTGGAGATATTGGAACATTGCTATCATGTGACTACTAGTCCTTCTTTACATTAAACTAGACATACCCAATTCCAGCAACCGTTCTTTATATGTTTTAGCCTCCAGTCCCCTAATAATCTTTGTTGCTCTACTTTGCACTATTTCTAGAGTCTCAACATCTTTTTTACATCATGGCAACCAAAACTGGATACAGTTATTCCAAGTGTGGCCTTACCGAGGCATTATAAAGTGGTACTAACACTTCACGTGATCTTGATTCTGTTGCTCTGTCAATGCAGCCTAGAACTGTGTTGGCTTTTTTGACAGCTGCCAGCAGCACACTGCTGGCTCATATTTAAATGGTTGTCCCCTAGGACTCCAAGATCCCTCTCACAGTTACTACTATTGAGCAAGGTACCACATATACTGTACCGGTGCATTTTGGGTTCTTTGCCTAAATATAGAACCTTACTTTTTTCACCATTGAATTTCATTTTGTTAGATAGTACCCAATATTCAAGTCTGTCAAGATTTTTCTGTATCTTAAGCCTATCTTCTAGAGTGTTGGCTATCCCTGCCAGCTTGGTGTCATCTGCAGATTTGAGGAGTTCCCCATCTATCCTCTCATCCAAATCATTGATGAAGATATTGAAAAGTACTGGGCCAAAAATAGAGCCTTGAGGTACCCCTCTGCATACTTCCCTCCATGTAGATGCAGTTCCATTGAGGACTATATGCTGAGTGCGGCTGGTCAGGCAGTTACAAATCCATTTAATTGTATAGAATATATGAGTGATTCTCATACTTTTAAATTTGCCATAATTACCAACCTAATATAAATAATTAAAATGTATCATACAAAAATGAAATAATTTAAAAACAAAGAGTTATAAAAAGTTACATAAGTACCCATCTTGGGAAAGTCAGGGAACAAAATCTTTTAAAAATGGCAAATGTATGAATAACATGGAAATATCAGAGCTGATTTCCAAGAGAATCATTCCAATATGATTTGGAATAAGAGAACCTACAATATTTTGTAACATACAGTTGTGTTGTCAGATAAATATCTTTTTTTTTCAAAAGTATTTTTTTCAATATTATTATTTAATTGCCCAATAACCAACATTCTCTGGCTAGTTTTACAGATTATATTTCAGCTTAATTTTAGAGTACAGCAAACAAATCTATTTTGCTCTTTATTACTGTTTGTTCCTTTTCAGATGTTGCGGTAAAATGTTCTAAATAATGATTACCATTGTTTCTATATCCAATTCTGTCATCTCTTTGGCTTTTTTATTATCTCTTTTAAATGGTATGTAGATGTTGTTTATCTCTATGTGCTGGTTGATGGAGGATTTGTCTGAATGTCAGGCTTCTAGGAATTCTCTAGCATTTTTTGACTTGACCAAAAAGGAAACAAAAAGACCAAAACACCTCTTCACCAGCCAAATAAGCAGAGATTAACACTAAACTTAATTAAATAAAATAAAATAAAGGTTTTGAGAGGTTTAGAAAAACATGTCATTTTGTTCTTTCTACCATTCAATCTTGTTTGGTTTTTGGAGATTATCTGGATACATCTGTGAAGTTTTCCTTGGCAAGAAATGATTTGCCATTATTTCCATTTTAAGGCTGAGACAAAGAGATTGGCTCAAGGTTAATCAGCTGGCATTGTGCCCCAGATGTTACTAGATCTCATGATCACCTGGTTTCTAGCTGGATATCCTAATCACAACACCGAACTGCCTCTCACCTTATTTTAATCTTGATCAAATAAACCAACTTTTATTTATTTTACTTTTGAAAACCTTAATATTTAATTCATTCAAATATTGAAATAGGATTTGCATAATTTTGTTAACTGTCTTCAATTCTATATACCATCACAAAGGCTACTTTGAGGTTCTAAGAAAGGTCTGTTATAATTTCAATGAAAAGATGTTATCTGTGACATTTTTTGGTTTATTATTATATTTCTCCTTTAATTTTTAAAATTTCAGCCTTATTATATTATTTTAATAATAAAGGAGAAATATAATAATAAACCAAACTTTTTACTGTATATCCAGTAAAAAATTTATCTGGATCATTCTGTTCACCTTTTACTTGTAATTCACTTTAAATGCCTTCTCTGTCTTGTAATCTGCACTTTAAAAAAACAATATTACTGATTCTTTTATTTCTGCATCCATCAATATTAGTTTCACATCTATCATTCCTTCATTAATACCTTTTGAACTTAGTGTATCCATAGAAGTAAACATTGTTACAGATATCATTGATATTGTAGCTACTAATTCTGACCCAGTTCTTAGAAGATCTCCTTTAGTTTTTCAAATGTTACAGTGTTTTGTGTCATTTTGTGAATCTCTTTGGTTTGATCAAAATCAAAAGCAAGTTTAGACATTTTTTTTACTTTAATATAAAAATTTTACCTCTTCTAGTGTCCAGTTTAAATCATGAAGTTTTTAATATCTGTTATGACTTAGACAAAATACTTTTGTTTGAACAATTAGCTTTTACACAATTAGTTCTAGAATCTTATAATAAAAGTTTCAATGTTCCAAATTTTTCTGGACCCTTAATTTGTTTATAATTTTCTTGTTTATGAGTTCAAAATTTTAAGTACATGTTTAAGGGCTTTAAATTTTTGAAGTAAACAACAACAGAGTGATTAGAAGTTGATTTTGGAAAGTTACAAACAAATTAAGGGTCCAGATAAATTTGAAATAAGATTTTGAAAGTAATCTTTCCCTTGGCAAAATGTTGCTGATTTGAATTCTTAAAAAAAGAATAGGATGGGACTTTGGATACTAGAGAGAATCAGAATAAAGGAGAAGAATACTAAAATCTGAGCCACTAATAGAGAGTACTTTATAATCCTGTAATAACTGCATATATTGAAGGATTGTTCTGCTTATTAATATTTGGATGGCATAAAGCAGACAGATCAACTCCACAAAGCATTCATACAAAGTCTTTTTTATTGGTTCATCAGGCATCCTGTCAACTCACATTTATGACGAGGTTCTTCTTAATGTTCAATCCTTTGCATATCTGAATTGTGGTGTAGAAAGATATTAAACTCTCATCCCCATGATGATGATTGTAGCGACTGCATGGTATAGGATTCAGGCTAGAATGAGGGAGCCTCCCGCAACCCAACAAGGGTCAATTTAGTGACCAATCAGGATTACAGATGTGACCACATGACATGGACTACATTTCCCCGGATACCTTAACTACATTTACCATGATGCATTCCCTTAAGGGGACAGCTCTCAATTCCTAACTACCTATCCCAAATCCCATTAACTCTAAACTGGCTGGACAGCACAAGGATACTTCTGAAAAATTGCTCAAAAAGATATGTTACTGAATACATTGAGTTTAAAAGAGGTTGTGGAAGAGGAACAAGTTTTATTAGACACGACAGAGATTGATCTAAAAGTGAGTTTTAAAATGACAAGTTACAAGAATAGATATGGAAAAAGATGCTACCCTGAACATACAAAAGAATCTCCATTCTCCTTAAGACATATTTAGCTCCCCATGATTTTCCCCGGAAATCCATTTTAGATCAAAGTACTAATCTTTCCACCACTAATTTTAAAAGCCTTTCCTTCTAGTAATGGTTTTATAACCTTTTCATAACTTTATTTTTGTTCCAAATATAATTTTACTTCATTGAGTAAGAAACAACAGAAAAAAGAGAGAAAAGAATACAGTGCAATCTTACAACTGAAAAAGTAACAAAAATCACTAGATGGTGGTGATATTAATATAATTGTTGCTGCTTCATAAGATTTAATTTAAAATTTTTGTACTGTTTTAAACTTCAGCAGCTATTACTACTTTCTGTTTTGTATTATTTTAATTATTTTTAAAATAATTTATATTATTTTTCTTCAAAAAGCATATTTTAAGTATCTGAATGTGGGTTGCTGATCAGAATTTCCTTTTTATCACTTTCCATTTTCTAACTCTTTCCTGAAATAGCCAGAAACTCTTCGTTGTTAAAAGACTGTTCAGGTGATCATACTATTCCTTGAATAATTACTTGAGGACACTGCTTGATAAACTAATTGACTGAGGTCTTGTGAAAAAAGGTAACTCCTATAAAATATATGCCAGGTCAAAAGAATAACCCAGTTCTTATTTCATAGAACAACAGTGGACGTAACAGTAAAGCAATTAGATCCAATTTAGCAAGCTGAAATCTTGGCCTGCCTCAAAAGACTTTTGGCTCTATTTTCTCAACCTAAGGAAATTATATTTGGAAATGTGACATGGGTATTACATACTAGATGAGAAGAGAGCTCTCTACATTTCATTCTTAAGGCTTGGGTACTCCTGAGAATATTTATGAATGCTATTTGCTGCAGGAATACTTGGGAGCTTTTTTGCCAACAGCTTACAATAAGCCAAATCCCATAGCTATCAATTTGTAAATTGTTGTTAAAACCAAATATTGCAACTGCAGGAAGATGGTACTCTTTCCCTTTTTTCACTTGAGATATACAGTCTCAGTATAGACATCCATGTACTGGCATAAGGAAAAGAGACAAAATGTGTAGTAACGTTGTGATGGGAATTCCATCTCTTATTTATTTGTGTCTAAATACTAGAAGGTGGAGCTTACATCATAACACCATGTCACATTTCATCATTTTGGCATAATTGTGGATAGGAACAGATGCCAGTGTTCCCACTGTAGTGATTTTGCTCAGAAGAAACCCTTAATTCAGTAACAGCATGGGTGAATGGTTGTATGCTGACCAATTTGTTAGCTGCTGAAAAACATTATGATCATATCTTGTTTACACAATGAACCTCTGAACATTATGTATTCATACACAACTTGCAAGGGGTAGAATTGGAAATGAATTAAGTAAATTATTTATTGCAAATGATACACCAAGTTCAGCCACTTAAATTTGCCCTGCCTCTTGCTTTTTCCCCCATTTTTTATATTATACAATCCATTTGGTGATTTAACAATGAGACGCTAACTAAATATTTTGCAGAGTGGGAAATAATTAAACTGTATATGCCTATAAAATATGTTGCTCTAGTCTAGTCTGCAGCAACTTTTAGGTGATTGCCTTCAGAAAGAAGGCTATTTTAAAAAGTTGGAGAGAGAAAGAATAGCAATCCTTGAAAAATAACAGGCCTAAATACAGGGATAAGACTGCTTACCACTGAGTAGACTTTCAGATTTTAGGTTCCAGACAATAGTTGGGATTGTTGCTAGTACATTGCTCTCCCAGCTGCCTAGCAGCATCTCTACTTGAGCTGTTAGATTCCATTGATGGTTGGCAATAGAGTCCCCAATGTTGGTACTTGGCATCTACTTGGATATAGTCTGGGGCAGCTCAGGGATTTGTGATTTCCGTAGCAACCATGGACTTGTCGCATGTCATCCATGACCTAATAAATACCAATGGCTGCATGTTAAATCTGTGGGGGAGTTGTTTAGTTTTGTGATTATTTTGTCATGGGACAATTGCAATGTGATATGGTATTGGAGGACCAGCATAAGTCTGTTGTGATGAACAGATCACATTTTGATTGCCTTCTAACTGACTGGTGAAAGACTCACCTGTGGGGAGATAGGATTTGTTCAATCCACTCCACCACCAGGAAACTGATAGATTACATTGGATTCTAGATGGTAATTTGAGGTTTTTCTTGAGAAGTTGATAGATAAGTGTTAAGTTTGCATGAAGAGTCAGACGCGAGGAGTTCCAGCAAAAGACTTTATTAATGACAACAGCTCGAATGGACCCGTCCGGGTAAGGCTACGGCTGCTTCTTATAGCCGGCAGCCGTAGCTGCTAGCCAATGGGAGTGCAGGGTTTCTTCCCGCACTATTTAAACCAATACCATTTGACATTTTACAAGACCAATTCAAATAAACCAATAACATTTAAACCTACATACATAACACCCCTCCCCACTAGGTTCAGTCCATACCAAACCCCAACCTATCTAATGTATTCCTTTAAATAGGTGGGGCTCTTACGTGTACGTTGAGACCTTCGTGGTTCAGAATCTTTATTGTTCTCACCCAGTGAGAGGGAAATGTGTCTGCTGACATTTCCCTGTTAGGACTTCCTGTGAAAGAAGACCCTGTTAGACTGTTAGAATCTGGTCTCTCCTCCCAACCCATCTCCATTCCAATGTCAACACCCAAGTCTGGTAGTGATGTACAATCTTCCACTTCTAAGGATGGATCTAGGCATTGTGACAGGGTTCGGGATGGTTCCTGTCGTAATGACTCTACTTCTAAGGATGGATCTTGGCATTGTGACAGGGTTCGGGATGGTTCCTGCCGCAATGGCTCGTTACACAAAGGGTTGATTCCTGTTTGCTGATATTCCTCCTGTTCCTCCCCTTCCCCTAGAAGAGACATCAGGTGAGGGACCTAGAGAGAGACAGGGCGATGTTCCTGAGTGAACCGGGATCTAAGTTGGTCAATGTGCCTGCTCCAGAGGAGGCCATCCTCTGTTTGAACCCTGTAAGAAAGAGGGCCAGTGATGTGAGTTATTTCAGCAGGAATCCACAAAGGTTCACCTGTAAGGTTCCTAGCATAGACAGAATCTCCCACACTGAAAGAACGAACTTTGGAAGTGGAATCCAGTGGTGTATTGGGTGCATAAGTGGGATGAAGTCGGTCAAGGGAAGACCTAAGTTTCCTGCCCATTAACAACTCTGCTGGGGACAAGTTAGTTGATGGGCTAGGAGTGATGTGCTGAACACTAAGAAGCTTTTCAAGCTTCTCAGTGATGTCCCCAGGACCCAGCTGCTGAAGCTTTTCTTTGGTAAAGCGTACCATACGTTCAGCCCGCCGTTGGCGAAGGGTGCCCAGGGGCTGTAAGGGCATGTCTGATGCCCTGTTGAGCTAGAAAGGATTCAAAAATGTTAGACGTGAATTGAGGGCCATTGTCAGAGACAAGGACATCTGGTAACCCATGGGTTACAAAGAGCTTTTGAGCTGCTTGATAACAGCCTCAGTAGTAGTAGAAGTCATGAGAATAACCTCTAGCCATTTGGAGTATGCATCTACAATTACTAGAAACGTGTGCCCTCTTGTAGGGCCTGCAAAATCAATGTGGATTCTAGACCATGGGCCCCTAGGACATTCCCATTCCTGTGTGGGGGCGTGAGGTGGGGCAGGCCTGACTACCTGGCAATTGGGACAAGAGGCAACCCAGTTTTCAACCATTTTGTCAATACCTGGCCACCATACATAACTCCTGGCCAAACCTTTCATCCTTACAATCCCAGGATGACCCTCATGTAACATTTCCAAAACCTCCCTTTGCAGTTTTGCAGGAATAACCACCCTGTTACCCCACAAAATACATCCTCTTAATACAGATAATTCAGTTTGCCTGGATTTGAAAGGTTGGGCAAAGTGAGGTAGATCTTGAAGAGGCCAACCTTTCTTAATCCAGCCCATAACAGGTGCCAACACAGCATCTTTGGCAGATTCTCTGGCAATCTCAGCAGCATGGACTGGAAGCTTAGCAACGGTCTCCAGGAAAAGGTGTGAGTCTCAAGTTCACAGTCCTCCTTGTGGCAAGGTAGTGGGCAACGACTCAGTGCATCAGCATGTCCAATGTCCTTGCCAGGCCTGTGAATCAGTTTGTAGGAGTAGGCTGCAAGAAATTCAGTCCACCTCAGCATTCTTGGTGACAGGATAATAGGTGTAGGTTTGTCTCCTGCCACGATGCCAAGCAAAGGTTTGTGATCTGTAACAATGGTGAATGACCTGCCATACAGATATTCATGAAATTTCTTAACAGCTGCAACAACTGCTAAGCCTCCTTGTCCAATTGGCTGTAGTTCCTCTCTGCTTTGGACAGCGTGCAGAGTAGAATGCAATTGGGGCTTCCCGCCATTGGGAAGCCTGTGGCTCAAAACCCTCCCACTCCAAAAGGGGATGCATCACAAGTCAGAACAACAGGTAAATTCTCAGAGAATTGAATCAACACAGCATCAGACGTGATTAGTCTCTTAATACTGTTAAATGCTGACTGTTCCTTCCGCCCCCAGATCCAAGCAGCCTTCTTATCAAGTAAACGATGTAAGGGTTCAGCAATAGATGCTTTGTGAGGTAGAAACATGTGATAAAAGTTAATAAGGCCAAGGAAGGCTTGCAGATCTGACTTGCAACGAGGTTTAGGGGCTTCCTTGATCGCTTTAACCTTGGCATCAGTGGGGTGGATGCCCTGTTTATCAATCATGTACCCCAGGAATTCAACTCTGTCTGTTTTGAGAGTGCATTTGTCTTCCTTGACTTTCAAACCTGCTTTTCTGAATCTGGTAAGGACTTCTCTGAGTCTCTCTTGAAGCTGAGTGTCATTCTCAGCAGAGATTAACACATCATCAAAATAAGGCACTACCCCTGGCAGTCCTTGCAACATTCTTTCCATAAGACTTTGAAAATGCCAGGTGCCACGCTTACTCCAAATTGTAGTCTTTACATTTGAAGGCACCTCTATGAGTCACAATTGTTTGTGCCTCTGCAGTGGCATCATCAACTGTTAATTGTTGATATGCCTGAGCTAAGTCCAGTTTAGCAAATACTGTACCCCTGCCAAGGGAATGGAGCAGATGATGCACAACAGGTACAGGGTATGCGCTCTGCTGCAGCGCATGGTTAAGTGTCCCCTTGTAGTCACCACAGATTCTCACTGACCCATCAGCCTTGACTGGTGTGACTATGGGTGTTTCCCATCTGGAGTGGTCAGTAGGTTCCAAAACCCCTTGGGCGATGAGCTTATCTAATTGTGCATCAATTTTTTCCTTTAAAGCAAATGGAACCCTCCTGGGCTTTAAACGAATTGGGGCACCTTGGGGTCTAAACTGAAAGCAATAGGGGTCCCCATATACTTGCCCAGTCCTTCGCTGAAGACCTCTGGAAACTCAGACTTCAAGGACTCTTCCCAGTCAGAACTGCTCACGTGATGGATGCCAGTCACCTCGATGCCAAGTGGCTTGAACCACTCAAGTCCCAGCAAACTTGGGCGATCCTTGTCCACGATGGTCAGTGGCAAACGCTTGGTGTGGCCTTTAAACTGCACGCTGAATTCCCTCGCCCAACTACTGGAATCTTGTTCCCTTGGTAGTCTTTGAGGGTCAGTGCTTGCTTCTGGAAATGTTTTTCTGAATTCTTGAAAGAGTCTGTGTATAGTGTCC
Source organism: Naja naja (assembly GCA_009733165.1). NCBI lineage: Eukaryota > Metazoa > Chordata > Lepidosauria > Squamata > Elapidae > Naja > Naja naja. The sequence continues at coordinate 135,268,052 of CM019150.1, read as the reverse complement.
CATGACACCATAGATAAATAAGAGCCTGAGTCCACTTCCATGTGGCACGGTCTCCCTTCAATAAACACCTTCACATGTACTTTTCTGCTATTTAAATGTGAAGAATGACCAATGGATATTGTTTGGTGAGTTTCACTCTTGCCATTTGCTTTTGAATTTCGCCCCATTTTTCCAATTAAATTGTTGGGCTTAAAATCTTCCTCAGGAAGTTTCTTCCTGAATGGTGGAGTTCTGGATGATTTGCAGACTCTGGCTATATGACCCCGCTTCTCACAACGTAGGCAAATGGAGTCAAAGAACTTGCATTCAGTGCGGGGTGGCCCCCACATCCTCTGCAAACGAATCCTTGCCTGTTTTTTCAGAGTCTTTTCTTTTCTTCTCCATTCTGAGCTTAAAATCCCCTCTTCTTCCTCACTGCTATCCGAATCAGAGTCTATTTGTTTGCAATGAGTTGTTGAGGATTTTTCCCCATCAGAATGGCTTGAGGCCTGGCTCGAGGCCTTGTTAATCTTTTTCATGGCCGCAGCTGAGGACTTGGTGGCTTCTGCTGAAACAGCCTCTTCAATAGCCTCTTTAAGCGTGATTTTTGGTTTCATTAACAGTTTGCTTTGTAAGATCTTATCTTTAAGGCCCAAAACAAACCGATCACGCATGGCCTCTTCTACGTTGGTAAAGTCACAAGCACCCCAATGTCCCTTAAGCTTGCCACGAAGTCATTAACACTCTCGCTATCCCCTTGATCCCGACGGTAAAATTCGTGTCTCTTAATGAGGCACGATACTTGTGGGGCGAATGGGCTCTTAAAAGTCTTTCTAATTCGGGCCATTCTATTACCTTCAATTCTGCTGCTCCCGCCAACGCCGCCATTTTGAAGACTGCCGGACCGCAGTGTGTGAGAAAGACCGCCTCTTCCGCTCTCGGGATGCCGGCGAGATCGCTCTTCCAGGAACATGTGGAACCGGTCTGCATACGATTCCCAGTCTTCCGTCGCCGGATCGAACGGTGCTGGGGGTGTTCAGCGCAGCCATCTCGCCAGTTGCTTGTTCGTCGCGCCTTCTCTTCAGGGAAATCCCACCTCGCCGCCAGTGTTAAGTTTGCATGAAGAGTCAGACGCGAGGAGTTCCAGCAAAAGACTTTATTAATGACAACAGCTCGAATGGACCCGTCCGGTAAGGCTACGGCTGTTTATAGCCGGCAGTAGCTGCTAGCCAATGGGAGTGCAGGGTTTCTTCCCGCACTATTTAAACCAATACCCTTTGACATTTTACAAGACCAATTCAAATAAACCAATAACATTTAAACCTACATACATAACAAGTGAATATATTTTCTTAAGCACCATGTTGTGATGTTGGGCCCTTACTTCCAACATGGTTTCTGAGGCAGAGGCTCACAGTTATATAATCAAGCTTCATCTCTTCTTCAGTCAGTATAGGCTTCTTCTCTTTCCCCATGTATGTCCTACTGGTTGTAAAAGCACAGACCTAGTAATAGGCTCCAAACATCATAGTATTACCTTTGTGGGGTTTAAAATGGAGATTATCTAGTGCTATCATTGACACTGCAAACCCAAATATGAATGCATTTGTTGTTTTGTAATGATGCCAAAGCAAAGACCAAATTAGGCTATTTCACAGGAAGAAGAATGATGTGGACAATAGCTTGAGCAGAGGTAAGGAATAGCTTAACATGCTAATAATGTGGGGTTCGTTGTCTAATTCAGGAGGTGGCATGTCCTTAAAACCTCCTGTACTTGTATATGCTAAGTCAAGACACTGTCCCTAATGCTTACACTCGTCATATGTCTTATCGATAAAGTAATAACACTATTGTATCAGAAAATGAGGTGCGGTTCTATTACAATTCCTTATATAACACTCTACCTGCATTTCTACATATTTCATAGAAATAGAGATATGCACAATTTTATTAATCCTTGTTCATGGTGCATGCATGAAAATTAATCTCCTTAGGGGGGGAATGAAACTTAGGTTTTTGCTGTATTTATAAACTATATCAGCTTTGAAATTGCTACTGGTGAAGTGTACATATTTTACACAGTCATTCACTTATGGAACATTGGATATAGATGACTGTATTTTGAAACTCTATTTGCTTCTGATGAGCTTGACAACGGCATTTCCTTTGTAACCAAACAGGATAGTCATAAATAGGACACAAGAAGAGACTAATTCTATTATCTCTTGAGCTACTCAGAAATCCAAATTAAATGTACTGAGCCATAGAGGAAATCTTCTAAGACCTGCTTTTCATTCACCAGTATTTCTGCTAACTTTAACCTTTTTCATTTCCCCCTTGTAATAAATTCCAACACATAGTTGAACTTCCAATTCCCTTCATAACTACATACTGCCCTAGCAGGACAATCAATATAAAATAATTACCAATTAATATACATTTAGTTTGCTTATTTTGAGAATATGTACCTACATTACACAGTTAGGTCTATTCATTTATTTTTTACACTTTTTTCTTCCACAAGGTGTTATAATTCATACTATGTTTCAGAACAATGCAAAGAGAGGAGAAAAAACACAAATGACCTATGGGGAAACAATACCTATGAACTTCTGTACAATTTCAGAGAAATCAGAAGTAGAAAAATAAAAATAAAACCTGGAGCTTCAATAAAAACAATAGGTGTGCAACAGAGGGCAGTTTTTCTGAGAGCAACTATGTTGCTGCAATGTCTACAAGAAAAAAATTGTTTACAGAATCAACTTGTGACAATTTTTTGGAGATATATATAACAATTTTTGGAAAATGATACTTAGTCACATACTTATTGGCTCTCCATTCACATAAACCAGGGAGTAACCCTAACTGTTCGAGAACACACACACACACACACACACACACACACACACACACACACTGTAAATAGTGATGTCTGTTGCTGGTCTAAGACCATAATAAACTTATATTCTATTCTTTTCTGGGAGCGGTTTTTAAGGCAGATGTGGGAATGACTGCAGATGTTAAAAGTCATTGTCAAAAAAAACCCAAGAATTTTAGAATTAGTTCTGTTATATCAATATTTTAAAATAGGTCTCTGAAGAAAATATTTTCCCCTTTATCTGAATCATCAATACCTTACTTTTCTGTCAAAAAACGCCCCTCCCTCCCAGAATAGCTTGCACATAATCAGTAGAAAAACAACAGAAAGCAAAACAGCCTTTTCCTGCTAGCAGAAAAGGGGAAACAAGTTCAGATGCCCATTT
>CM019150.1:135115205-135264797 GCA_009733165.1 Naja naja | reverse complement strand
TTGAAATTAAATGAGTTTTCTAAAGGCTCTTCATAGAAAAGTTCCTTGTCAACTCTCCCTGATTCCCAAGTTTCTCTTTATAGACAGAAAGGCTGTCAAGACACTAACAGCAGAGTGTAGTGCAGAAAGAAATATTTACAATGGGTCTCGTTAGTTAGATTTATTGTCAAGAAGGTAGGAGGCTAGCATACAGAATCTTTGAGTAAACCAAAACTCTAGTACTTGTTTATGAGTGCATACATTAAGGAAGGTCTCTGGCAACTCTTTATAACTCTTTCTCCAAAATAGGGACTAACAGTCTCTTTCCCATATGGATCTTGTTTCGAAATATTCATTTGTTCATCTTCATCAATATTCTGAAGTATTTCTGTTTTTTTTTCTAGCTACAGAAATCTTTCTTACAGAGCTTATATGCAAATTCTTAAGCTCCTGCAAACTCCACTATGTTACCAGTAAGAGGGCGGGGGGGACTTTCCTGATAGCAGTTACACTGTTTTTCAATTAGCCTCTTAAAGATTGAACAATAACTGGGCATGTGCAAATCAATGATCAGTAAGGTTGGGAATGTGCTCATATCCCAGGTCCAGCTCTAGGCCAGGAAACCAAACTTCCTATGTGTTTAATATCAGAGAATAGGTTGTGATTGTGCTGGCTCAAACAAAAGCTGGGAGCATCCATTGCAAAAGCAAACTCATTGTAATCTTCACAAAAATTCTGATTTATAATAGAAACACTTTTTCTTAAAGCGCTCTTTCCATTCCAAAATTTGAGGCTAAGTTAAAGGAAATAATCAAAACCTTATTTTCTTTTAGTTCAAGTCATTAAATGGGCTAACAACTATTTCTATCTATCAGGTGGATCAGAACAGAGTCATTTTCATACTATATGGCTGGATCTCTGCCCTTATTCTAATTCTCCCTTCTGTCTAATTATTACTATAATTTTACCAATTATGAATTATGTCATAAGGAACAATGATAACAAGAAACAGGATTTGCAATGAATATTGTAAAGATTCTAGGACAAAGGAAGTCTAATATAGGGTTGTTTGTATGCTCCTCAACCAAGGAATTTCATGCTATTCAATAGAAGTTTGCTTAAAAATAAATGCTACTGTGCTCAGGGCATTTATTAAAATAAATGTATGTAGGATTGTGGAATTAATTTCCCTGCAGAATTTCCTTTGCTGAGGTAAGTTCAGCCCATATCATTGTTATAAATTAGAATTAGATAGCACTTTTACCATAACAATATCCTAATATAATTTTTTTTCATAGGCATAATATTTTCTGTTCAATTGAATAGAAGAAAACTGTATCTATGTGACTTTTATATATGGGACATAGACTCTGAGAATTAATATTGTAAAGGTGAGAGAGGACAGATCTTCCTTACTACTTCCATCTTCCTTGAATCCCCGACACAAAAACTGAATCTCTCATGTCCAGATTTGAGCTGATTTTTTGTTAGAATATCGTATTTTCAACATCCTTGCCTTTACAATTATTTTCTTTCCTATGATATATTTGTCATTCATGCCAGAAATCCACATTTGTCCTTTAAATAATTTGCCTAATCAAGTTCATGAAAAAAAAAAGATGTCATGTGGTTGTAGAAAGTTTAGCATATTATTGATTTCTCAGTAAATTTTTCAAATAGCCAAGCCAACCTATGAAGAAATGTTAGACTTGAACTGGACTACAGCACCAGTGACATCTAACAGACTCAGTGCCGTGCTTAGATTTGGAAAGTGATTTAGAACGGTGGAATAAATTAATATTAATATTTTAATATTTCATTAAAAATTAATATCCTGAGCTTTCACTATAAACAAATCTAGGCACTTGTGATTTTCTTGGTTGAGGGAGCTGAGGGTAAAGGTAACCTGAAATCACCTTTAAACTATCACCCAAGAAAATAGATGATTTGGTAATTCAATATGTCACATTAAGCTTGGAAATTTTTTTCCAGATATCTGCTTAAGTTCTCTTTTATTTAATTTTTAGAAGTACAGGATCTTTGCTTTCTTCTGTGTTTGATTGATCTACTTTAGACAGTTGATGAGAGAATAAAATATAGATGGCTATATAGAGCAGGGACATTCTATAACAGGAGCAGATTACATGGAACCTGGAATTTCTGGGTTTAGAACTCCTCACAGTAATTCCTTCAAAAATTTGCTATGAATGGGCCTTTTGAGACAGAAATAAACATCGGGTTTACATTTAAATTTTTTGTGTTGATATACATCAATGGCCAACGGCTTTGCAAGTAGTGGCAACTTTAAAGAGGCAATTTGGTTCAAGCTGATTCTGTGGATTGTGGATGCTTGGATCTCTTTTATTTTTGGACATAGCAGCAGTTCAAGCCAGAATGGAGGAAAAGGTATTGACTTGCAAAAAGTTGTAATAAACATAGTTTATTACAATTGTAATAAACATAGTTCTAGCTTTTCTGTAGAGTTCTTTCTTGGTCTGGTCTACCTCATGAGGCTGATCTCTTTACCTTTAGTTCCCGAACAACTTCTAAAAACCTTTCTGTATATACATACTACTTTTACAATGTGTCTCCCCTTTCAACACAACCCCAACATGTCAGTCAAAAACTGATGAGGCCCTCAGTGAATATTGTGCATTTTCCAGTGATTTGATTTTCTTCTGAGTGGGTTAGAGCAGGGATGTCAAACTCAACTTCATTGAGGGCCACATCAGGGTTGGGGTTGACCTTGGGGGGGCAGGGGACATGGCTGGGGTGGTCATGGTCAGTTCAACATTGCTTACATTTTGGGGGGCTGGGGAGATCCATTGTCTTAAGTGCATGCCCAGGGGATGGCAGCAGCCTGATTCCAGGTCAGCCCTGCGGATCTAAGGCTGATAGCGTTCCAACCCAGATGGCTACCACCAAGTTTTAGATCAGTGCCCAGGCAGCCTGGGCTGGGGCTGAGGCAACAGGTGACAGACCTTCAGTTTCCAGGGCAGCCTTGCAGGTCAGATCTAACCACATTGTGGGCCGAATCTGAGTTTGACACCCCTGGTTTAGGGGATTTTTTAAAAATAAAACCTAAAAATACAAACCTATACCTGTGTTTTGGGTTAATAATATGAGTTGGGGGGAAATTAAAGCCATAACATGTACATTTATATCAAGTCAGTATTGTCTAAATTGGAATGAAAACATTATGTATCAATTTTGATGTATTTGGTTTTGTGCTTTGCATTTATCCATCTTCAGGATAAACATGTTTGAGAAAAAGATAAATAATGAAAAATTAGTACCATGCAATTGTTCTTTCCATGACAAATTCTGGTAAAAATGTTAGCAATATATGTATCTTGAATGAAAGTTAAATAATGTCAGTTAAGAAGAGCTGAGCAGAATGGTACACACAGGAACCTAATGTTTGAAAATGTTGGTTTTGGTTTTGGTTTTTAAGAATGCATGGAGCAAAACTCATTTTACAATGAAATGCCGGGCAGCAGCCTAGAAAGCAATCAAACTCAGACAATCAATAGAAGCAATTAACATGTGTTCTGGCAATCTAAAGTATTCTTTCTGTTATGTATGTAGGTTTGAATGTCATTGGTTTAGTTTGAACTGTTCTTGTAAAATGTTAGAAATGATTGGTTTAAAAAGTGCGGGAAAACCCTGCACTCTGATTGGCTGGCAGCTGTGGCTGCTGGCTATAAGTAGCAGCCGCAGCCCAGTCAAAGTGGGTCCGTTCTGAGCTGTAGTCAGTAATAAACTCTTAAGCTGAAGAACTCCGCGTCTGACTCTTCATGCAAACTTAACACTGGAGACGAGGGTGGGATTCCCCTAAAGAGAAGACGATGCGGAAAACAAGCAGGAGAGCGAGATGGTTGCGCTGAACACCCCCCCCCAGCCCCGTTCGATCCAACGGCAGAAGACTGGGAGTCGTATGCAGATCGTTTCCAAATGTATCTGGAAGGAAATGATCTTGCTGACATTTCCGAGAAGCGGAAGAGGGCGGTCTTTCTCACACACTGCGGTCCGGCAGTTTTCAAGATGGCGAAGGCATTGGCGGGAGCTGCAGACGTGAAGGTAATGGACTGGATTGACTTAGAAAAGTTGTTAAGAGCCAATTACGCGCCACAAGTGTCATGCCTCATTAAGAGACACGAGTTTTACCGTCGGGATCAAGGGGAAAGCAAAACGTAAACGACTTCATGGCAAGTTTAAGAGACATTGGGGGTGCATGCGAATTTAACAATTTAGAAGAGGCCATGCGCGATCGATTTGTTCTGGGCCTTAAAGGCAAGGTGCTTCAGAGCAAGTTATTACTAAGACCTAAGATCACGCTGAAGGAAGCAATAGAAGAGGCCTCTTCAGCAGAAGCTACCAAGTCCTCAGCAGTGGCCATGAAGAAAATCAACAAGGCCACAAGCCATCCTGATGTCGAAAAGTCCACAACAACTCATTGTGAGCAAATAGATTCTGAGTCAGACTGTAGTGAGGTGGAGGAAGGAATTTACAGACTCAGAATGGAGAGGAAAAAGAAAGACCTAGGAAGAAAGAGGCAAGATTTCTACTGCAGAGGGTGTGGGGAAGCCACCCCGCACTGAATGCAAGTTTTTAGACACCATTTGCCTCCGTTGTGAGAAAAGAGGACACCTAGCAAGAGTCTGCAAATCATCCAGAACTCCACCCATCAGAAGAAAGTTTGCTACAAGTAAAGACAAAGAATTCAAGCCTAACAATCTCAGTGAGAAAATGGGGCGCAGCACAGAAGCAAATGGGAAGAATGAAACTCATCAAATAGTCACCATTGGTCATTCATCACCTTTAAGAAGCAGAAAAGTGCATGTAAAGGTACTGATTGAAGGAAGGCCTTGCCAAATGGAAGTGGACTCAGGCTCATATTTATCTATGGTGTCATGGGACACTATTCACAGACTACTCCCAAACATTCAGAAGAAGCATTTCCAGAAGCAAGCACTGACTCTTAAAGACTACCAAGGGAACAAGATTCCAGTAGTTGGAACAAGAGAATTCAACGTGAAGTTCAAAGCTTGCTGGGACTTGAGTGGTTCAACCCACTGGGCATCGAGTTGACTGGCATCAATCACGTGAGCAACACTGAATGGGAGGAAGCCTTGAAGTCTGAGTTTCCAGAGGTCTTCAGCAAAGGATTGGGCAAGTATATGGGGACCCCTATCACTTTCAATCTAGAGCCCAAGGTGCCACCAATCCGTTTAAATGCCAGAAGGGTCCCATTTGCCTTAAAGGAAAAAATTGATGCACAATTAGATAAACTAATAGCCCAAGGGGTTTTAGAACCCACTGATCACTCCAGGTGGGAGACACCTATAGTCACACCAGTCAAGACTGATGGGTCAGTAAGAATCTGTGGAGACTATAAGGGGACATTGAATCATGCGCTACAACAGAGTGCATATCCAGTTCCAGTGGTGCATCATTTACTACATTCACTTGGCAGGGGTACAGTCTTTGCCTTTGCATATCAACAACTAAAGTTTGATGATGCAGAGGCCCAAACCATTGTGACTCATAGAGGTGCCTTCAAATGTAAAAGGTTACAGTTTGGAGTAAGCGTGGCACCAGGTATCTTCCAAAGCCTTATGGAAAGGATGCTCCAAGGACTGCCAGGGGTAGTGCCTTACTTTGATGATGTGTTAATCTCTGCTGAAAATGACACTCAGTTACATGAGAGACTCAGAGAAGTTCTAACCAGATTCAAAACAGTGGGGTTAAAGGTCAATGAAGAAAAATGCACTCTTAGAACTGACAAGGTAGAGTTCTTGGGCTATATGATTGAGAAGCATGGCATCCACCCTACAGATGCCAAGGTTCAGGCAATCAAAGAAGCCCCCAGGGCAAAATGCAAAACAGACTTGCAAGCTTTCCTGAGACTCATTAACTTCTATCACATGTTTCTACCTCAGAAGGCAACCATTGCAGAACCCCTACATAGGCTGGACAAAAAATCTGTTTGGGTCTGGGGGAGGAAGGAACAAGCTGCATTTAACAATATCAAGAGATTAATCACGTCTGATGCTGTGCTGATACAGTTCTCTGAAAACTTGCCGGTTGTTCTGACTTGTGATGCATCCCCTTTTGGAGTGGGGGTGTTGAGCCACATGCTTCCCAGCAGAAGGGAAGCCCCTATTGCATTTTACTCTCGCACTTTGTCCAAAGCAGAGAGGAACTACAGCCAACTTGACAAGGAAGCTTTGGCAATTGTAGCAGCTGTCAAGAAATTCCATGAATATCTATATGGGAGAACATTTACTATTGTCACAGATCACAAACCTCTGTTAGGCATTGTGGCAGGGGACAAACCAGTGCCCACAATCCTGTCACCAAGAATGCTGAGATGGACTGAATTTCTGGCTGCTTACTCATACAAACTCATCCACAGGCCTGGAAGAGACACTGGGCATGCAGATGCTTTGAGTCGCTGCCCACTTCCTTCACACACTGAGGATCCTGCTCCTGAGACTTACACCTTTTTCCTAGAAACTGTTGCCAAGCTTCCAGTACACGCTGCTGAAATTGCCAGAGAGACTGCCAAAGACACTTTATTGGCTCCTGTTATAGGCTGGATTAAGAAAGGTTGGCCTCTTCAAGATCTACCTCAACTTGCCCAACCTTTTAAATCCAGGCAAACTGAATTATCTGTATTAAGAGGATGTATTTTGTGGGGTAACAGGGTGGTTATTCCTGCAAAACTGCAAAAAGAGGTTTTGGAAATGTTACATGAGGGTCATCCAGGTATTGTCAGAATGAAGGGATTGGCCAGGAGTTATGTATGGTGGCCAGGTATTGACAAAATGGTTGAAAACTGGGTTGCATCTTGTCCCAACTGTCAGGTAGTCAGGCCTGCTCCACCTTTCGCCCCCACACAGGAATGGGAATGTCCTAGGGGCCCATGGTCCAGGATTCACATTGATTTTGCTGGCCCTACCAGAGGGCACACTTTCCTTATTATAGTATATAGATGCATATTCCAAATGGCTAGAGGTCATCCCTATGGCATCCACCACAACTGATGCTGTCATCAAACAGCTTAAAAAGCTTTTTGTAACTCACGGGTTATCTGATGTACTCGTTTCTGACAATGGTCCTCAATAACTCAAGTCTGCCTTGTGTTGAATGAGACATGAAGCTACAAATCTTTGCTTTTAATTGCTATCATTTTTCTTTCTTTATAATATATCTGAAATTGCTGCTTTCTTCAAACACAGATGACATGCAATTGACAAGTAATGCAAGTATTAAAATATCAATAACAATAGGTACTATTGAGGAACAGCACAAATTAGCAAATTTTGAAAGCAGTAATTTAAATCATTGTACCAATTTAGGCAATAGGAAAAAATAAATGACAATAATGAGATGGTTTGGCTGCTTATTCTAGAATTAAAATTGATTTTTAAAATATTTTTAGCACCTTTTTCAAAAAGGATCTTAGAAGATAGGTATATGGGGGTGGGGGAAAGAAATATATAAGGATTGAAGAAAAATGTGAGTCTTGCATGAAACAGCATTAGGAGATAATCTCAACAGAATGACTGGAAAGTGGGTGTAAGGAAGGAAAATGTGATCACCTCTTGTTTATATGTTTATATATATAGTTTATATATATATGGCTGTGATGTAACTAAAACCCGGAACATTACATCACAGCAATCCGCTCAGGATATCACATCACGGAACTTAGGAGGTTACACCACAAAATCTCAGGATGTTACAACACAACCAATGACCCAGGAGATTACAGCACAAGACCAAGGATGTCACAACAATAGAACTCAGAAGGTCATCACACAGCCCATTACCCATGTCGTTTCAACACAAAAGGCTGAGAGACACACAACCAGTACCTCAGCCACAAAGGGTCTTACGAAAAAGCCAACCAATCTGCAAACTTCAACGCCATCAACCAATTAAGAGTCTTGGTGGTGCAGACTGTTAAATGCCTAGCACTTAATTCCAGCTGCCTGCAATTAGTGCAGGCTCGAATCCCACCAGGCTCAAGGTTGACTCAGCCTTCCATCCTCTTGGGGTAGGTAAATTGAGGACCCAGGATTGTTGGGGGCAATAAGCTGACTTTGTAAAAATGCCGCTTAGTAATAAGCAGGTATATACAATGGAATGAAGGCTATTGCTGAGCACATTGGGTTGTATCCCAAAAATTGTAAGCCGCCCTGAGTCTTTGGAGAAGGGCGGTATATAAAGGTAATTTTAAAAAAATTAAGAAGTAACAACACAGCCAATCAACCCGCTTACAACAGAGCCAGCATACCACACCTCCCCACCAGTATTTATAGAGGGATGGCAGCTCCAATCACACTTTGCTCGCACAAGCATGAAGCCGAAAGCACCAGCCTGAAGATGGCGAATGGGACCTCGTTGAAAGGTCACCAAGATACTCTCAATCTTACACTGGAAAAGACCCAAACACTTCAAGACCTGTATATATATAGTTTATATATATATATATATAATTTATATATATAGTTTATATATATAATTTATATGTTACAACCATAGAAAAGTTAAAACATGGATGTAGTATGCTGATGAAGTTACTGTACAACATGCCTAATGCATATGTAAGAGTTCATCTGGCTACTGACTGGAAGAATGTTGTTTTTGTTCCCCTATACAAAAAGAAAGGTGGGAAGAGTGAATGGCCAAACTACTGCAGCTAAACCTAGTGCTTGTTTTGGGTGCCTGGTATGGAATTTATCAGAATTATGACAGAATATATATATTTAATCCTGTACCATTTGGATTACTATTTTCATTTTGGATTATATTGACTATTATGAAAGGGAACTGCATGATATTATATATATGTGTATATGTACTTTAAACTGGAAGATTTCTTGAGTCAGAAACACATTAATATGTAAAATGGTTGCCTTTTCTAATAAGCTGAAACTGAGCAGTTTGTAAATCCAAACAAATGAATATTCCTGTTCCACATTATTTTATTTCAATAGCATGCATCATTAGATAATCCACGGAACATTTGTTTTAGCTCAAGAAAACATAGCAATCATTAGTAGAAGAGTGGTTTGCAGCAATTTGCTCAAGGTCTGCAGACTCAGAAGGTAAAACTATTAACATAAACTTAACAATGGTACAAAAGGATGGTTGCTAATATGAATGAAGTTAATATTATTTTTCACTGCACAGTTGTGGTCTTACCATTTTTATTAGATATGTTTAAACATTTCTAATTTCTACAAATACAAAGACACCTGGTATATTTATCAAGTATATAATACAACATATTTAGATCTATTAAAATAATTATTTTAAAAATACTTTCAGAAGGGATTTTTTTTTTTAGATTTTAATATGATTGCCAAATGCAATCATGTTAGTCTCAATAAGTGTAAAACAATGAACACTGGGGCATAAATACCAATGGGGTCTCAGTTTTCTGTAATTAATTCTAACCAGAATGATATTGGGTAACTTAATAAAAATATTAAGTTGTTATGCAAAACTGCATAAAGGCAAATTAGATGCTACAGTTCATTAATAAAGAGATCAGAAATAAAACTCCCTATTAAATATCTTGAATATCCTAAAATGGAATACTGTGTAGACTTTCTCCCATTGGAGAAAGGTTGGTTATTTGTTTTCTAGCCCACCTAGGTCCTGTTAGATCAGGGGTCTTCAAACTTAACAGCTTTAAGATTTGTGGACTTCAATTCCCAAAATTCATCCTCCAGTCATGCTAGCTCAGGAATTCTGGGAGCTGAAGTCCACAAGTCTTAAACTTACCAAGTTTGAAGACCCTTGTGTTAGATGACTAAGATTCAATGGGCCTGGTAGCAAAGACCTTTTTCTTTATTTCCATCCCATCTCTTCTATGGCTGGTATGAAAAATGGGAGGAGAGAAAAGATGAAGCACCTTTGTAACTAATGCCACCATAGTAAAGTCACAGGCAGCTCTACTATGGTGTTGCTGGCTGAAAAGGTCTTTATACCCCGTATTTTCCCATTTAGAAATGGAAGAAGTGAAATTGCTTTTTCAATAGCCACTTAAAATATGAATGGCTCAGGAAGTCAATGGCTAGGTACCAAAGGTAAGGAGAGCCCAGGTAACCTTTGATGATCAATAGGAAGTGGATAGGCATCTGCTCCTGAACTTATCTTAGTATAACGCATTTTGGTGTGTGTGCCTGAAGAAACTAGAAAATTTTAAAATTGGAACAAGAGAGAAAGTATTTTAAGGTGGATTTCTTGGGCCAGGGATGAGTTGAACACATCATCCATTCATGTTTTCAAAATATATTTGCTGAAGCATCATGAATCTGGGGTCAGTGGATCATTTGTAAGATTCCTACAAGTCACAGCCTTTGCGATTATATATTTGCAAATCTGATGTTACAGTGAGGTGTTTCCTTTGTACCACGATTATTAATATTCTACAAAATTGTGTGGCTACATGTAAAAACTTAGGACTGAGGATCATATTACTAACATAATGATAGTTGAGTGCTACTAAAATATGCTATAAATTACTGGTAGAGATATAGCAGTACAGCGCATCACTTATTGTATTTGCTGTGTTGCAGTTCAAGTAGGAAAAAAAATTACTGTCAGGAAAAGTGTGGCACTATAAATATTTATTTTTGTATCTTGATAGCTAATGTTTAGAAAATCATCCTATGATTTTACTATTTCAAACAACATGCAAGAAAGCCTTTTGTAGGAGATTTTGTTCAGGTTTGCTTTTGGTAAAAACAAAGCACTTTGATTTTATGAAGAGTATAAGCAAGTTGTACAGCAAATGGTGTTAAAGAGAATCAATACTGTTTACATTTAAACAGTATATAAATATCTATTAATAAAGCCATTTGATATGGAACTTGAAAAACTTAATCGAATAAAGAATCAGAAAATTCCTTTTTCATAAAGAACAAGAAAATGTTTTAATCTCAGTAACAAAATTTCTATAGATCTTAGATTATAGTTTATTCCCAGAATACTTCAAATTTAACAGCATCATTGAGTTTGCATAGAAAAAGGAATGAATAATTCATTTCAATTCCAATTTAATATGAACAGATATTAGTCAAAAATAGAACAATTCAGTACAAAATAAAAAATAAGCATTAGTACTGATTAAAACTCTAACATCTTAATGTTTTTTCAGGAAATAAGAAAACCTAAATTTTCAATCTGAAATGTTAGTTCATGGTTTGTAACAGTCAATAACAAATATAAAAGAAAGCACAGTAACCTGGATAATGTATTAAAATTGGTCTAATAAATTATAAACTGCATCCTTAAAATACTGACAATATATTAGGACATGGCCAATTGTTTCCACCTCTCCAGAACCATATAGGCAAACATAAGAGGAATGCCCATATATGAGCCCTGTAAAATTTATGTGGGCATCACATCACACCATGCTGGTGTAAATATCCTCCTCATATAGGCTTGAGAAAATCCATTAAAGCAGTTTGCCAACTTATAAGAACTCTCTAAATTGTTAGCAATGAATGACCTTTCAATAAGTCCTCTATCAGTCTGGAGGGCAATATCCCATAGACATTGTTTAATAATTGTCCTTGCCTTAGAAAGTTCAGTGATAGTTAAAATTGATGGATATAGGCCTATCCTAGCAGTCTTCTGCTCCACTTCATATATCTAATTTAAGATTTTGTCATGAAGAATCAAGGGGATAAAGTCAGACTCTTAATATTTTAATCTGAGATAGTCTTTAATTTTCACTAACCAAACCTGAGTCTCTGTTCAAGTTCCTCTCTTAATACAATCCTAGGAGCTCCTGAAATAAGTCACAAGAAATTGGTTTGAATTCATCGAAATGGACAAAATCCTTTGGGATGGTAAAGTTGTGCCCCATATAATAGTTGGGTGATTATTTTCCTCTTAAATATTTCAACAGCCATTGGAATGTAAGTACCCCTCCATAGTAATTAAAGAAATAAATATTAAGGAGTGGAATTATGACCACCCATGCTTCGTGTATCATATAGATTAGATGGGATCTCCAAGAGCCATTGGAAAACAAGCACCCAAATATTTGTAAAGTTGGTTTGCTCAATTAGTTGCCCATTAATTTCCTGGTTATGTTCCTTACAACAAACTTGAAAAACAACCAGTATTTCAATTCTTAGTTAATTTCCCTGACAGAATAGGGTGAATAAAATCATCATGTCATTGAAGATGCAATCAGAATAATTCTTCACCAAAACACATGCTTTTGAAATAGGCTATGTAGGGCTATCCTTGAAAAGTATTTAAAAGTTTTAGCTATCACAGAATGTGGCTGAGCCAGCAATTTTGGGCACCCAAAAAAGGGCTCATGTAATACCTTTGTTTCATAAACTATATTGGGTGCCAGTTATCTTCCAGGTCTAATTCAAGGTGTTGGCTGTGACCTAAAAAGCCCTACATGGCATGGGGCTAGGCTATTTATGGAACTGTCTTTGTCCCACATTAGCCTATCCTACCCAGTCATGTTAACCTATCCAACCAGTAGTGGGATTCAAATTTTTTTACTACCGGTTCTGTGGGCATGACTTGGTGGGCATGGCAGGGGAAGAATACTGTAAAATCTCCAGTCAGAGGTGATATTTGTCGGTTCTCTGAACTGCTCAAAATTTCTGCTACCGATTCTCCAGAAATGGTCAGAACCTGCTGAACACTACCTCTGTATCCAACCCAGTTAGACAGAGAAAGTATGTTACAGACCCCATCAGTTAAAGAAGTCCAACTGGCAACGTTTAAGAAGACAGCCTTCTCTGTCATTGCTCCAAGCCTGTAGGACATTCTCCCTCCCCCAGATGTAAGGCTCTTTCCTCCTTCCAAAAAGGGGTCAAAATACAATTCTATGTCCTCACGTGGGGAGCCCAAAGGATGTTTTGAGATGTAAATACATATATTAATTTGATTTTGAAACAAAATTTAGTATTAGTTAGATGGTTCCCTTGAGAGGTTTTTGATGATTGTTTTATCTGGGTTTAACTTTAGCAATTACTTCAGGCTTTTAACGTTGTTATTTAAATTTCTGAGCACACAACTCTTTTTGAATTATATACTTACTATATGGAGATTGACATCTGGACAATGGAAATAATTCTCCGTGCTCTTTTTATTGCCAAGTGTCTGGTTCTTAACATTAGAAATAATGGTTCCAATTACCAAGTGAATTGAAAATCTGATGTTACTTGTATTCTATCACTGACTTTCCTGTAGGCATAAAGTATGCATTGACAATTACAAACATACTTACTTTTACTGACTGTTATGTTAAAAGTTCCATATATTTGAAGATATGTATAAGGAACTCCTATACTGTATATGCTACTTATCTTTCTGTAATTATTTTTTTCCTTTTTGATATTTTTCTTATTTTTTTCTCTATTCCACTTAATAAAACAAAGCAATATTGTTTATTTTCTTTCATAATCACAAAATAGACAGTCATCTGGGCTTCTTTGAAAAAAATATTTCACTTGGGATAGCCTCAAAAAAGCCAGTCTACATGATGAAGACATAACCTACTTTTACCTACTAGTATTTTATAGGTTTCTTAAAGTCTTTCTTTTGCAAATCTCCAGGGAGCATCCTGTAAATTCATATGGAGAGAACCCAAAACAACTCAGCTAGAATATGAGAAATTTCATAAGGTTGGTCTCTTTTTTCAGATGGCACCCAGCAGTTGCTGGGAATATTGTGGTGGCTTATTTTTGGGAGAAGAGAGACACACAGTATCTTCCAAACTGTAGTTAGAAGTGAATATATTCTATTCTCCCATGACCATAGACCCCATGCTGATGTAGAAGTTTTTTTTAATAAGTCATGCTGAAATTTATCAGAGTTCAGTTTCCTAAAAATTGCAAGATTTTCCTAACCTCTTTAAGCAGTTTGTATGGTTCTTCCCCAACCCCCCCAAAAGAGGCAACTGTCAATGCAGGAAAGGAAAAGTCAGGTTTCTCTAGTTTGTTCCCCTTCAGAGATGCTTGATAGAACGATAGTGTCAGTGGTCATTCATATCTATCTTGCAAATGTTACACTTGATCAGAATTGTATAAGGAGAGATGGACCATTTCTGTTGATCCTGTCAACGGAATCATATTTTATCATCGTACACACTCTGGATAAGCAGTGCAATGGAGCCTCTGCTTTTGCTATCTATGCTTCCAGCACCCTACAGTATTGAATTCTAAATGGCAATTAAAGGGAATTAAAGCAAACTCTCTGAAGCAAGAGTTACGGCTTCAATAAGATACTAAGTTAGGTAGTAGAGTTCTATGCAGAAATGCTGCATAGAGAATGAAAACAGTGAACATAGTCTTACTCTATCCTCCATATAAATCTAGGCACATAATTTTTTTCTTAATCAGGATTGTGAATTGTACATGGTTACTTTTTGGTATTATGTATTTATTTGATCTGCTACCACAAAATATAATGGCCTCACTTTATGAGACGATCTGACAAATTTAAACTGGAGGAGAAGTTGGCATCTATTAGTTGTAACAACTAACTAGGTCTTCTATTTCCACTCAGTTTAATGTAACAATTGTTCTGGATAAGGAATAACTGTGAGCTGCTTTCTTCATATTGTGCTTATGGCAGTGGTGGGATTCAAATTTTTTACTACCGGTTCTGTGGGCACAGCTTGGTGGGCATGACAAGGGAAGGATACTGTAAAATCTCCAGACAGAGGTGGTATTTGCCGGTTCTCCAAACTACTCAAATTTTCCACTACTGGTTTTCCAGAACTGGTCAGAACCTGCTGAATACCACCTCTGGCTTATGGGCATTCTGGACTATTGGTTTTTGTCTTTTGACAATTAGTTAAAACCTTCTATGAGTTAAATTTTACCTGATATATTAGCCACAATATCTGTTTTGGAACTGTTCATTGTTAATATGATACACTGGAATACTGAGGTAGATGGATTTTTCAAGGATGACTCAGTCTTCCATCCTTCCAAGATGGGTAAAATGAGGATCCAAATTGTTGGGGGCAATATGCTGACTATAAACCACTTAGAGAGAGCTGTAAAGCACTGTAAAGCGGTATTATAAATCTAAGTGCTATTGCTATTGCTATTTTTGCTCCATTCTGATTGTGCTTTTTACATTTAAATACTCCTTTATTTATACTCATTGAAATTCAGTTAAAAATTATAACCTCCCTAAAATAGGCATTCTTAAATTTAGTTTTTATTTGATCTAATAGATGAGTTTTAATTCATTTATTGAACTCTTTTTTGTTCACCTATTCATGATGCCTTATAGATTTATTAGAAACCAACACTGAAATATTTGTATCCTTTTGTTTTGTCCATTTTCTCCCACTTCTGCTAAATTTTCACTTATTAATTTCTTTCACAATGTTTCATTACTGTCATTCAATAAAATTTCTTCTTCAGAGACAACAAATGGCTTTGAGAATGAATAACTACGAGACTACCTATACTGCACTAAAGAACATGAGCCCTGTCTCATCTTTCACTAACAGGATTACAACACATACCCTTCTGTATTAATGAGAAAGAACTAAGCCTCTGGAAAATGACAGTTATGTTTTTGACATTATGGAATTCCTGTTCCTTTTCTTACCAGTGACATTCAAATCAATACTAAGAGCAGGAATGCATGAATGATTCAATCACTGTGCATGATCTGCACCACCTGAACTCACATGCCTGCCAATTTGACAACACAAGAAGTTTGCAGTAGGGAAACAGAGCTTATTCCTTCTTTCATCTGCCATTTGTCTTTCACAACTAATCCCCAAGCAGCTTTTCTTAAGTTGATTCACAGGAAGCTATGAGCAGCAAAGCTAAAACAAGCACATACATGGTGGGAATGAAGAAAGAAAGAAAATGAGTGACCTACTTACTTTTACCTCTGACCTCACTCACTCCTCACTTCTGCTCTGCCACAATGTGACCTCCCTCAAGAGAATGAGAATCTCAAGAGAATGTAGCTGTCAATGACAGCAACTATTGCAGAAAGGCTGACTACCTCTGATAAGCTCTGACTGATTAAAACAAAATGAAATTTGGTTAATAATGTGCAATATTTTTCTGCAACACTACTGAAAGGCAGAAGAAAATGGCTTTTCTTGGTAAGAAAAGCAAGCATGACCCCCACAAAATAACTTAATTTTAAATAGACTAATAGGGAAGAAAAAAATCCAAGTTATCTAAAGACAAAATGTAAAATTAGGCATCTAGAAACACAACTGTTCAATGAAGAAATTCTAAGTAAGAGGAAGGTCGGTAAAATCTAAACTTGAAAGTAGGAATGAGATAGGAGTGAAAATTATATTTCCTACTGAAAATGCCTGTAGCAAAAGTCCTTTCAGCTAAATTGTAGCCTGTATGCAAATATTTATACATGTATTTATATTATCTTATAAACAATATCCTATTTTATTCATCTAGTAGTTTAAATGGTTCAAAAACAACCATTTATTCATCAAATTTAGATACTGCCCATCTCACTCTCAAGTCACGTTAATTAGAAAATAACTGGAAGCAATCAGCAATAAAAATAAAATAATTACCCCTCAATATTGAGGTAATACTGGCTAATATTAGCTCAAGTTAAATCTTATACAGCCTGTTATAAAAATGCTATCCAAAACAGGAAAGTCTGAGCCAGTGGTCAAAAGAGTATAATAATTAAAATGATTGATGTTTTGGGCCTTTGGACCTTAAATAAAATGGAAAATTGGTTGTTTACCTCTATTACATAGAAGATTGAATGTTGTCTTCATTTTAAATAAATGTATAGTACATATACTGTAACCTAGACTTATTTTAATGAATTTTAAGGCTTGATTTTTTATTAAGGACTCTATCTTGAATATAAAACCCAGAAGATTAGTTTATCATTTCCAGCTTTAGTCTAAGGATCATCTCAATTTTTGCATGGAGGATCTGAAATCATACAATCTCAGAGAAAGGGATGATTCATTCAAAGTCATTGTTCAATAAGAAAGAAACTCAGCACTCAATACTCCTTTGTATATGTGTAGCTACAACAGCAAAGGGAAATGAGGAAGAGTTGGTAGAATTCTGAGACCTATGCTATTTATAAGGTATAAACCATGTTTATTTTCATTGATTTAAAGATTATTAATGATGCACTTCAGGAGAAGAGGCTTTAATGTATGCAGTGACAAAAACTGTATTAGAGAAATAGCCAGTTTGCAGATTTCATTTCTAAGAAATCAAATTATTTTCTGCTACAAAGAGAAACTGGTTTCAAAATGTGACTTCATTGACATTTACAGAAATTTTACAGGGAATTTTTTTTCTCTAACTATTCAACCTTATCTCTCTCGGTGTAATATATTAGCCAGATTTCTACAAGATACAGCAAAATAGGCTGCTAATTGGTATGAATTTGGATTATTTTCATTACTCATAATTAACACATCAATAATGGATAAATTTGGAAAGCATAACTCCTATGAGATAACTAATATTTTTTTCCAAGATAAATAATTTAATGTTAAAAAGAAGAGATTCCATTATCTATGCTGGAACAATTTTAGTTTACTCAGTTCATGACTATTATGGCAACCATTTGGTTATCTCAGTATATTATTCAGCCAACATATTCATATCCACATAATCTTGACTTAGCTTCCTCAGTTGAGTATAAACTTGGTGGTCTAGAATTCAGGTATACTGTAATCTATTTCTCTCTAAGTAGTTTACAGAGTCAGAATATTGCCCCTAACAACCTGGCTCCTCATTTTATTAACCTGGGAAGGATGGGAGGCTGAGTCAACCTTGAGTCTGGTGAGAGAAACTACCAAATTTCAGGCAAACAGCAGTCAGCAGAAGTAGCCTGCAGTACTGTATTCTTACCACTGCACCACCATGGCTCTTAACTCTTAATATATCAAGCCAGTTTCAAGACCACAACATTTTACTTAGATCACTCCGTGTAGGAATTTTATAGGGTGAAATGCACACACATGTATACAGAGAGCGGAGGGGGAGATTTGCATTGCTACAAGTCTATAAAGAACTTTTTTAAAAAGTGTTGCTTTGTTATCTAGTTTTTTTTAAAAAAATAGCATTTATAGATTTATAAACAGTACTTTGTAGACTTTATAGATTAAAATAAATATTATACCTGTCATATTTGGGAAATGTGTGTGGCTGCATTAATTTTAAACTCAATTTCAGGTGATGAATATAAAGTAAAATGAAAACAGAAGTCAAAAAAAAGAACACTACGTATTCCCAACACATATAATATCAAAGTTTTAAATTTAAAGTCCAAGATTAATTGTGGATGTTATGAAAAAAGGCAAACCAAAGAACCAAAAAAGAATATAGGTATAGAACCAATGAAAATATAGACCAACAAAGAGGTGTAGCAAAACAACAAAATGCAAACTCTATATACATGCAAACTACATGGAAAGACAAGAGACATGCATTTTTCTAGGATGTATGTGTTTGAAATACGAGATAAAAGTGAATGGCATTTCAAAATTCGCTCTTTTTGTTTCACTCATAAATGTTTCTATTACACAAATATTACATGACCGCTATGTAATATCTCCAAAGTTAGTTTAAAAATATTGGGTAAATTCTGAGGGTGGCCATTTTTATCCTCTGTTTGCTATGGGTTTGTACATTTGTTTTTCATATTATTTATTTCCATATTCATATATTTTGTTTTTATATTTGTAGTTTTTATCTGATTGTTGTGCACCATCCATAGTCACTTTGGAGATAGAGGTGGCTATAATAAATCTCAATACATTTACTTAAACATGATTATTCCTTAAAACTATGAGAATGGATAGCTTTTTTTTTCTTATTAATTTGGCATCCTTAATTTTGAAAAATACATGATTGAATACTACAAATATTTTTTTGTTTCTGTTTTCTGTTTTAGTGAGACAATCTTCCCTCATTAGCAGCCTCCTAAAATCATCGAAAGAAATGTTAAAAATGGAATGAAGCATTATCCTAAAGGTATTTTATGGCATTATTATCTGACCTGAAATCTTGTAGTATTGTCAGTTGCATTTTTCAGCAATCTATTGTTTTGCTGTGCTGTTTGTGTGTTTTTTAAAAAATCCAAAATCATTATGATCAATCCTTTAGTCTGAGTCATGAGCAAGAACGGTAAATAACATATATCATGCAACTTGGTTACCAAACCATGGAGCAGATACAAGGTAAGTTTTTATCAGTCAGAAAGGGAAGGATGGGGAGGAGTAAATAGGTAAAGACTAGCCAATTTTCATATTATACATCACAACATTATTTTCATTCATTCATTCATTTATTCATCCATCCATCCATCCATCCATCCATCCATTCATTCATTTGAGAAAGTCTTGTTTTGATATTAAACATACTAGTTGTACAGTTGTTTTTGTTTTGATGTGTTTAGGTTCATAAGCTTACATTAGAAAAACAAACCATTATGTACATTTTTCTCAGTCACTTAACAGGATAATGTGCTGCAGCACCACTGCATCAATAGAGCAAATCATTTAGAAATTGCTTCTGGGTTTCCTGCATTATTCTCTTGTTCGCTCATCTAGAAATCAAAATAGGACCATGTTCCTTCAATTCTCCCTCATTTCTCAATTGTAACATGGGTGTATGTATATATTCAAGGTTACATAACGTATATCTGTATGGAGAGAGAGAGAGATATTGCTCAGGCTTCTCCTTCTCCTTTCTAACTTAGAATGATGAATTTTTCTAAAAGGGGATTTCATTTTTTGAAGTTTCCCAGTTTTTAAAATGGTGTAGTATGCATTTCTTCTCTTGCACCCATTAAGAGTAATAGATATTCCCTGAGACAAAATATAAAATTTAGCTGTCAAACCTTTTTAAGAATCCTAGGTGTCCCACATACTTTTATCAGGGTCAAAGATTCAGATCAGTTGAAAATTAGGAAATGTATTCCATAACCAGAAATGTCCAACCATCTTCTAATTCCAAAGAATTTATAACAACAACTACAACAATAATAATACATCGTGTGACAGTACCTTTCAGATGATCAATCAACATCTGCCTATCCTACCAACCCACAGGTAGATAAAAATGCCAAATCCAGTCTAAACATCTGGCTGTTTCTGTGACCAACCATAATAATGACAACCTCCATTTTTGCTGGAAACCAAGAAGTGGGAGTGATATTTCAGGAGAATAATCCCTTCAAAATTCATTCTGATATCACTTCAAACAAAAATTAATGGGAGAGTTTGAATAGTTTTTGCTGAAATTATTTGAATATTTCCTTGCAGTTCCTAAATTCTTAATTTAAACTCATATCAAACTTCATATTAAGAGACTATTTGGTGATGTTTTCAAATTGTTTCAAGTTATTCATTCCCCATGATGGACTTTGTGTTTAACTAATATACACTTTACAAAAAAACTATTCTAGTATAGGAATGAAAAAAAAATATAGTTTAACAGAACACACCAAGTAATTGAAGATATTATTTACACCTGGGTGGCAATAAAGCTGTTGAGGGCAAGCTTTCTAATTCTTTAGACTACATAGAGCACCATAAAGTCAAATCATACAAAACCACAATTTTTATACATTGTTTGCATTTTCATTATGTTATGTGGAGCATTATCTTCTACATAATATTGATTTTTAATTCATTCTGATATTACAAAAAGGAAAATAATTTTAGGCCTTCAATTTTACAGCCAAAATATTCAATTATTTATATCTTTATTAAATAAGTTATTCCCTATATGCCTTAATATCCCTGGAGAGCTTGGCTTTTCACATTTTTTAGAAAACTGTCATAGCAGTAATTATGGTAGAGTAAGGCTAAAGAAAATTGGCTGTTTCAAGGAGAGAGGAACAAAATAAAACATAAGACTTAGAGATAGGGGAGTGATCTTATTTTGTGTAGTAACTGTATGCATTTTGTTATAAACTGAGCCAAACTACAGATTTATATTTTGGCAAAGGATTTCTACCTTGCAATAATCTATTCATATACATAAGTAGCCCTCCACATTATAAAAGTCTTTTCCCACTTAAATATTGGCTGTCCTCCAAAGTTTTTAGCTGGTTTTCTGTTGCCTAGAAACTCAGACAACCTATGTTTGGTGTGGAGCTCGTAAGAACTTGATCTCTGAATTTGAAAGAGACACTTTTATCTTTGCCAAGGGGCTTCTTTGCCCATCCAAATGTATGAACACCAAGTAATTCAGGCAAAGCAAAAGTGTTTATTAAGGGAGGTTGTCTTTTGTGACCTTGAGGGTACTTGAAACAAATGATACACACATTCATTATATATGATTAATAGAATAGAATAGAATAGAATAGAATAGAATAGAATAGAATAGAATAGAATACTTTATTGGCCAAGTGTGATTGGACACACAGGGAATTTGTCTTGGTGTAAATACTCTCAGTATACATAAAAGAAAAGATACATTCGTTAAGAATCAAGAATCATAACATACAACACTTAATGATAGTCATAGGGTACAATAAGCAATCAAATCATACTAGGAAACAGTCAATATAAATCGTAAGGATACAAGCGACAAAGTTACAGTCATACAGTCATAAGTGGGAGGGGATGGGTGATAAGGAGTGATGAGAAGATTAACAGTAATAGTAGTGCAGACTTTGTAATAGTTGAACAGTGTTGAGGAATTATTTGTTTAGCAGAGTGATGGCTTTCAGGAAAAACTGTTCTTGTGTCTAGTTGTTCTGGTGCAGTGCTCTATAGCATCGTTTTGAGGGAAGGAGTTGAAACAGTTTATGTCCGGGATGTGAGGGGTCTGTAAATATTTTCACAGCCCTCTTTTTGACTCATGCAGTATACAGGTCCTCGATTGAAGGCAGGTTGGTAGTAATTGTTTTTTCTGCAGTCCTAATTATCCTCTGAAGTCTGTGTCTGTCCTGTTGGGTTGCAGAACCAAACCAGACAGTTATAGAGGTGCAGATGATAGACTCAATAATTCCTCTGTAGAACTGTATCAGCAGCTCCTTGGGCAGTTTGAGCTTTCTGAGTTGGTGCAGAAAGAACATTCTTTGTTGTGCTTTTTTGATGACATTTTTGATGTTAGGTGTCCATTTTAGGTCATGTGATATAGTAGAACCTAGAAATTTGAAGGTCTCTACTGTTGATACTGTGTTGTCTAGTATTGTAAGAGGTGGTAGTATGGGAGGGTTTCTTCTAAAGTCTACCACCATTTCTATGTTTTGAGTGTGTTCAGTTCCAGATTGTTCTGGTTACACCATGAGGCAAGTTGTATAACCTCCTGTCTGTATGCAGATTCATCATTGTCTCAAATGAGACCAATCACTGTTGTGTCATCAGCAAACTTCAGTATTTTAACAGATGGATCATTTGAGATACAGTCATTGGTATATAGAGAGAAGTGGAGAAAGCACACGCAGGGGGGGCTGTGCTGATTGTACAGGTATCAGATGTGATTCTGCCTAGCTTCCTGTCTGTAGCTTGCTGCTTCCTGTCTGTTAGGAAGCTTATGATCCACTTACAAGTGCATTCAGGTATCGCTAGTTGGTTTAATTTACTTAGAAGAGTATCTGGAATGATGGTATTGAATGCTGAATTGAAGTCTACAAAGAGGACCCTTGCATAGGTATTTGGAGATTCAAGGTGTTGTAGGATGTAATGCAGAGCCATGTTAACAGCATCATCTGTTGATCTATTTGCTCGGTATGCAAACTGCATGGGATCTAACAGCGGATCTGTGATGGTTTTCAGGTGGGACAGCACAAGCCTTTCAAAGATTTTCATAACTACAGATGTTAGAGCAACTGGTCTGTAGTCATTCAGTTCCTTGATGGAGGGCTTCTTTGGCACTGGGATGATAGTAGAGCATTTGAAGCAGGAAGGAACATAGCACATCTCTAGTGATCTATTGAAGATTCAGGTGAAGATGGGGGCCAATTGGTCAGCACAGACTTTTAAGCAAGAAGGAGTTATCTTGTCTGGCCCTGGTGCTTTTCCTGGCTTTGTCTGTGTAATAGATCTTGCACTTCTTTTTCTGTGATCACCAGAGGTTGTGAACCCAATGGATTGGGGCCAGTTGTAGGAGGCTTGGCTGTTGTTGGTGTGTTTGAGATGGGGTTGTGGAGATAGGTGGCTGTAGTTTCCTTTCAAACCTGCAGTAAAACACATTCAGGTCATCTGCTAGTTGTTGATTTCCTTCTGCCTGGGAAGGAGGTTTGCTGAAGCCAGTGATGTTTTTAAGAGTTTTCCACATGTTTGCTGGTTCATTTGTTGAGAACTGATTCCTTAACTTTTCAGAGTAGCTTCTTTTGCTGCTCTGATCTCTCTTGTTAATATGTTTCTGGCCTGATTGTATAGCATTCTGTCACCTTTTCTGTAGGCTTCCTCTTTGGAACAACGTAGCTGCTTAAGTTTAGCTGTGAACCAAGGTTTATTGTTACTATATATTTGCAGGTTCCTTGTTGGTACACATAAGTCTTCGCAGAAGCTGAGATATGATGTTACAGTATCTGTGAGCTCATCTAGGTCTGCAGAGGCATCTTCAAAAACATTCCAATCAGTGCAATCAAGGCAGGTCTGGAGTTTCAGCTTTGCCTCATCCGACCAAGTCTTTACTGATTTAATTGTTGTTTTCATGGTTTTAAGTCTTTGTCTGTAGGCAGGTACAAGGTGAATCATGCAGTGGTCAGAGTGTCCCACAGCTACTTTATTATTATTATGATTCATTATATTATATATTATATTATATATTATATTATATATTATATTATATTATATATATTATATAATATATAATATAATTATATATAATATATTATTTTATTTATTTATTTATTTTATATTGGCATTTCTATGCCGCCCACTATCTCGAAGAATCTCAGGGGACTGACTCACAGCTTAATAATAAAAACATACAATACACACATATTAAAAAGCCAATTAAACAACATCCCAATATAATAATTAACATTAACAAACCAGCACTAAAAATCCACCCCTCCATCAGTCCAGGTCAGCAAGCTGAAAAAGCCATGTTTTCAGGCCATGATGGAAGGATTGAAGGTCAGGAGCCACCCAAAGCTCCAGGGGTGACTGATTCCACAGAGTGGGCACTCCCACAGAAAAGGCCCTACCCCTAGGGGTCACCAGCCAACACTGTCTGGCCGACGGCACCCCAAGGAGGCCCTGTCTGTGTGAGCGGGACATTGGGAAGTCGTATATTATATTATATATTATATATTATATATTATATATTATATATTATATATTATATATTATATATTATATATTATATATCATATATTATATATCATATATTATATATTATAATATATTATGATTCATTAGTAAACAACAAATCAAATCATAAGAGACATAAGAAATGGCAGACACCATTCTTGTGGTGACGATTGATTAATTGATTGATTGATTGATTGATTGATTTGACTTGTATGCCGCCCCCTCTCCGAAACGACTCAGGGCAGCTCACAACTAAAAACAGACAATAAGTTAATTACCTAAAACAATATTAAATACTACAAGCCAATTAATCTAAAACCCATATAAAATTCCTGAATTAAATTTAACCACCCCCCCAAAAGGTCAGCACAGCCCGGCCTGTTCAAAGAGCCAGGTTTTCAGATCGTGGCAGAAGGTCTCGAAGGTCAGGGGCCAAACGGAGTCCCAGGGGTAATTGATTCCATAGGGCGAGCACCGCCACAGAATAGGCCCTTCCCTGGGGCACTGCCAAATGACACTGGGTCACGGATGGCACCCCAAGCAGCCTTGCCTGCCTGTGTGCTGCACAGGCTGTTGGCACTCGATGCTGGCAGGAGGTGCTCCCATAGATATGCCGGACCTATGCCTTGAAGGACTTTGTATGTCAACACCAAACCTTGAACCTCACCGGAGGGCAACCGCAACCAATGCAGGTCGGCGCAGGAGGGTGTAACATGGGAGTACGGAAACTCCCATCACAACCTGTCGGACGCATTCTGCACCAGCTGAAGCCTCCGGATGGTGTGCAAGGGCAGTCCTAAATAGAGAGCGTTGCAGTAGTCAGTGAGAGGTAACAAGTACATGGTGAGTGACGTGCGGGGCATCTCAGTCCAGATATGGGCGTGATTGGTGAACCAGCCGGACCTGGGCAAAGGCCCCCCTGGCTGTGGCTCCCACCTGTTCCTCCAACCTGAGCTGTGAGTCCAGGAGGACCCCCAGGTTCCGTGCCCTGTCCACAGGGGGCAACACCTGTCCCCCCATGACCAAAGGTGGAATCACTTGACTGGACCGAGATGTCGGTATGCACAACCACTTCATCTTGGCTGGATTGAGCCAAAGCATGTTCCCGTCCATCCAGATCTGTACTGCATCCAGACAGCAGGATATCACGGAGAGGGCATCACTGATGTGGCTTGGGGTGGAGATGTACAACTGTGTATCATCAGTGTACTGAAGATACTTCACCCCAAAACCACGGATGATGCCGTCCAATGGCTTCATATAGATGTTGAACAAGAGGGGTGAGAGGACCGACCCCTGGGGGACCCCACAAGTGAGAGCCCTCAGAGTCGACCTCTGCCCCTCTGCCAACACCGATTGCAAGCACCCCAAGAGGTAGGAGGAGAACCACTGCAAAACAGTGCCCCCCAGTCTCAGCCCCTCAAGATGCCGCAACAGGATACCATGGTCGATGGTATCAAAAGCTGCTGAGAGATCTAACAGGACCAGGACAGAGGAGAACCCCCTGTCCTGTGCCCTCCAGAGATCATCAACCAGTGCAACCAATGCTGTCTCCGTGCTAAACCCGGGTCGGAAGCCCGATTGGTACAGATCCAGGTAGTCCGTTTCCTCCAGGAAAAGCGGAAACTGCTGAGCCACCACACTCTCAACAACCTTCACCCAACAATGAAGGTTGGAGACCGGACAAAAGTTGTTCAATGTGGCTGGGTCTGGGGCAGGCTTCTTCAGGAGGGGTCTTACCACCGCCTCTTTCAAGACACTGGGGAAAGAGCCCTCCCTTAATGAAGCATTGACCACTGCCTGAGCCAGCCAGCCGCATGCTCCCTGGAGGCATAAACCAACCAGGAAGGGCACAGGTCCAACAAACATGTGGTGGAACTCAGCCGTCGCATAATCCTGTCCACTTCATCCTCAGAAACAGGATCAAACTCAGTCCAGATCACATTGGCCAGACTACTTGTACCCTCACATCTTGGGCAGCAAATAAATATAATAAGTAAAATATAATATATTGCATCTTCCCCTTTGTAAATTTCACCCCAGACTAGTTTCTTTAATACTTGCCAGAACTCAAGGAGTTCAGAATACGCTCCTTATTGTTTGGTTATCAATAGGATAGTTTTTCCATGTTAAAAGAAGAAGAAAGAAATGACTTTAGCTAAAAAAAAACCCATGGTTTCCTCAACTTCAAAAGGAAGCATAAAGCCATGCAAAAATGCTAATATCAATTTCATTAAAAGGCTAATAATGAAGCATAAAATTCCAGGTAACATTTGTATGCATAACCCAATTCCAAAAATTATATATTCAGGTTTAAGACCAGGATTCAGCATTGTACAAAATGTAATAGAAACAGCATTGGTTTCATTTGATGGTGACCTGTGGTAGAGCTGGGAAGGGGTGATGCAACCATTCTGGTTCTTCTTGATCTCTCAGTGTCTTTCAGTACCATGATATCCTTTTGAGATGTTCTGAGACTGCAAGTGAGAAGTACTATTTTGCAGTGTTTTTTCCTCTTTGTGACTGGTTTCAATTGATGTTGACAGTGGGTGAAAGTTTGTGCTTTATGGCCTTACATGAGTGGGGTTTCACAAGGTTTGATTCTCACTCTCCTTTTGTTTAACATTTACATGAAACCATTATTTGAAATCATCCACTGGTTTGGGATCAATTATACAACTTAGTCCCAGGCCCATCAAGAGACACTATCAAAGTTCTGACCTGATGCTAGTGGGTCTGAAGAATTATCCTTTTCATTCCTCTCTCAAATGACATCTCTCTGGAGATGATAGATAGATAGATAGATAGATAGATAGATAGATAGATAGATAGATAGAGTCAAGAATCATAAGGTACAACACTTAATAATAGTCATAGGGTACAATAAACAATCAAATCATACTAGGAAATAGTCAATAAAAATAGTTAGGATACAAGCAACAAAGTTACAGTCATACAGTCATAAGTGGAAGGGGATGGGTGAAAGGAGGATTAATAGTAGTAGTAATAGTAATGCAGACTTATTTATTGTTCCCATTTAACATTTTTTTATTTTATTTTATTTTGCTTTTTTAAAAAACCCTGGTTGCTCTCCCAGGTTCCAAATTAGCATGCCAGTCAAGCTCAATTGGTTTCGATTTTGTTTTGGTGAGGGAAGGTTGCTTTCCTATTGTTTTGTGTGTGTGTGTGTGTGTGTGTGTGTGTGTGATGGATTGGTCTTCCAGTCAATTATAGTTTATTTAATGACTATTCTTTCTTTTAAATAATCTTTAATTGTAAGCCCCCACCAACCTTTGGAATTATTGTGGAGTCAGGTGGTCTCCAAATGGAAACAAATAAATTAAATTAAAGTATGTATAGGTACATGGGTAATCTAACAAAATACATGAAATGAAATGTGTGCAATTCAAAAGTCTGATGTGTTAAAAACAAAAAGGGATATTATTATGGACTTTCCCAAAAAGGAATTTATAAGTGCTGAAAATTCATTACAGTTTCTATGATGATGATGATGTTGATGATGATGTTATATATTCAATCATGTCCGACTCTTGGCAATTCCGTGGGCCAGGTCTCTCCAAATCTTCCATCTTGCACTACTTCTTTGGCATTGCCAATAGATCAAGAAAGTGCAGTTTTTGAAATAAATACAAATGAAAGTGGTGTAAATATGATTGTCAGGAATGGGACAAGAATATGGCATATCACATTTACATTAAAACCTGAATCCAAGTTTACATCTGAATTTTCCAACTTAAGCTAGCCATGGCCATTGGGTAATGATATGATAGGAAACTAGGAATAGATAGAAATAAACTCACCAAAAATTACAGAACAGAGATTTATAGATTTTTTTTTGCCATTTATTTTTTTGTTGGGGCTTCTGACAGTTTAGACTTTAGAGGGAATTATTTGTTTAACTTCCACAGTTGCTATGCCAACCAAGAACACTAAGGTGAACTGTCAGTCATCTATGGATCTATCTTTTCATTTTTGCCCAAAAGATAAGATGATGGATTAAATCAAGGACAAATGTGGATCCAAATACAGCTGACTAATTTGGTTCTAAAACATAAACAAAGGTAGAAATAGAATGTGATGGTGGGGAGCATTATGCTTTTAAAACTATGAAAACTACCAACAACTAAGCCAGATTTTAATTTTTTAAAACTACATGAAACAAAATTTAAAAGCCAAATGAAACCAAACACAAATTATGGAGATTATAAAAGAAAATTAAAGGGATTCAAGGCCTAACTTTTTACTGTCCTATCTTAAAAAGAAATCTATGAATTTTGAGGAGTGGGGGACTCAACCTTGATGGATCAAGCAGGGAAATATAATATCAATTTTACATTTAGCCATTGCTCAAAGACAATATCACTCATACCTTACATATTTTTTAGGCTTTTTATCCTACTTTATAAAAATGGAAAGCCAAAGTTGGACTAGCATCTGGTTACTTCAACATTAGTCCTGGGCTTCCACAGTGCATAATTATTAAAAAGACATATAGGTGAATCTATAATGGCACATTGCACACTATGGTTCCTAGGCCTCAGGCCTTCGACACTCCCCTTTTTCTTTTGGCACCCTGGAACTCCTACATTGTTGACAAAATGTGGGATAATTTGATTTTTTTTTTTTACATGAGAGTATCTGTAAGACAAAGGTACAAAATCAGTAGTGCTTGTCACAGATTTCCTCCATAAACCCACTAATTTCTTGATAGTCAGTTTCACTAACTATGAAAAAGTTCAGTCCTCTTTGGGGATCCAACCACTAAATAGGTATTAGTGAATACATTATTGGCTTTAGCTTACAGTGCTGGTCCAACTAATTTGATTTATTCTTCCTCAGAGCCTGCTTACGGCACAAGAACCTTTGAAAACTATTTGATTGTAGTTCTATTTCCCAGTCCTTTCAGAAAGAGTGTCTTTTAGGATTATATATATTTAAGGTTTTTTTTTCAAAATTGCTAAAATAATTGGTTTGATTTCTTTGTGTTTTGATTTCTCAGCAGAAATAGCATGTTTTCCATATCACACCTTTTGTTGAAGTCTTTTCTTACGTCTTGACCTTCCTCATTTAGCAGATAAGAAATAACTACATAAAAGCTCTGTGGTTATTAAAACTAGATTTTTGTTTGCTGATTTGTTTTAGACTCAGTATGAGTTTTGTTCCCTGGAGCCTTAAGGATAGAGCAGTCTTCTCTATGACTGTACCCGAGGGAACATATGTGTCTTGTGTGTAGTCAGTTGCATAGCTATTGCATTTATATGTCTGGAAATTTTAACACCCTGATTAGAGGGTACTCAAACAGCAAAGCACAGAATAGGAAATCAGATCAACCAATCAGCATATAGGATGCACACCTCTGCAGAGTTGGGATTTGTGTTGGCCTGTCTGTGGTCATCTACAACCTATGATTGCCCATCATCCCCTTCACAGCATAGAAACATGGTGATAGCAGTAGGCAGTTGCAGCCAACTCTAAATCAGCCTTTAGACTGCTTTTTATTGCTGTTGGAGAAAAGTTCTCTTAGCATTCTCAGTCACCTAAGTGACATGGTTTCAAGTCTGTCTCTCTGTTAAATCAGACAAAATTCGTTAAATCCCCAGTACCTTTCTTAAGAGTCTGCATAGTCTTGTCAAGCACACAAAAAATATGCCCAACTTTTCTCTGGGCAACCTAAGCAAAGATAGATTCAGATTTAAAAACAAAAAACAAAGCAAGGCATAGCACTGACTATGAAAACATCTAGTAGATTCATCCATTCTTCCTGTACTGAAAAGAAACAGAAAGACTTCTTTTGCAATTTCAGCAGTTAGCACTTAGCTTTCTATGAATTCTTCTGTTTGTAATAAAAATAGTTAGGGTAGGTTTTGTTCCAAATATTTGCCACATCCTGTAGGGATATAATACTCCAACAAATCTAAACAAATCCCTTGTTTATAGGGAAAATGGAGTTGGTGTAGCTAATTACAATTATATCTCAGATATTATTCTGTGTAACCATGTTCTATACCCATGGTTCTTAATATGGGCCCTATGTCCCCACACTTGGGGTCATGCCATATTTTAGGAGGTTACTTAAATGTTTAAAGGGAACACCCAACCTTAACTGCCAGATATTGTGTATGCTATTTTGAACACCATAAATATTGAATACTTTATTTTTTAATTTATTTTATCGCCCATCTCCACCCATCATCCTGACACATATTGGAAATTACTTGTGTACAATATGGTAGATACCTTAATGAAAAAAAGGTAATAAATAAATAATAATAAAATTAGAGGGAACTTTAGAGGGAATAACTTAACACCAGTTGCTATGCCAACCAAGAACACTAAGTTGAAGTGTCAGTCATCTATGGAGGCCTTTTCATGTTTTTACCCAAAGATAAACTGATGGACTAAATCAAGGACAAATGAAAAAAGGTAATAAATAAAAAATAATAAAATTAGAAATTGAAATTTTAGCATTAGAAATTAATTAGAAAAGAGTGCCTTTCTTCTTGCTAACAACAACTATGTGGTAAGATCACAGAGATACATGAAACTCAGAAGAAGGTTATGTCCAATGAAAAGTTGAGATCCATTATTCTACAGCATACAGGAAATAGAAATTAGGAGATTATGAGTTTTAAGACTCTGTTAGACATGAAAGCTGGTTAGGTGACTTTGGTCCAGTCACTCTCTATCCTACCTCACATTGTTATGGAGGAAATAGAAAGCAGGGTATTAGGCATTTTCACCACCATGAAATGGATGTGGATGTGTAAGTCAATGTGTGTAAGTATGTGAGATTTTATATACAGTATATTTTACCATTTCCCTAAAATAAGCCCTATCCCAAAAATTATACTTAGCACATGTTTATGTGTGTGCCTAATATAAGCCCTATCCCCAAATAAGCCATACTTAAAAGCCTTTGCAGCCAGCCACCTGCCCATTCCATCTGGTTACTTGTGATGCTGTGGCCATGAGGTGAGGTGGTGTGGTGGTGGAACCTCCCCATGTACCCCACACCAGCTTACCTCAAGGGCTCCACAGCCAGGCTATCCATTCCCCAACACTTGCTTCATGGCAGCAGCACTGGCAGCCATATGCAGCAGGAACCCACATGGCCACTGGCCCACTTTTGCTTGCTCATGGTCGCAATGGAGCAGGAGATCAAGTGGTTTGCTGGTGCTGCAGTTGCGAGATGAGGTGAGGTGAGGTAGATGTTGGAACATAGATGGCCTGGCTGCAGGTGCCCTGCAGGTAAGCTGGTGCAGGATGTATGGGACAGCTCCACCCCCTCCCCACCTCACCTCATGGCCATGGTACCAGCACATCGCTTAGCCTCCTGCTCCATCGTGGCCATGAGCAACCAAAAGAAGTGAACTGGTGGCCACGTGGGATCCTGATGAACAGGGCTGCTGGAGCCAATGCTGTGAGGTGAGACATATGTCAGAGCATGGGTGGCCTGGCTGCGGGGACCTTGTGGTAAGCCGATGTAGGCATGTGGGGCAGTGCCACCACTGGCATGCCATGTGGCCTCCTGCCCTGCCCTGCCACAAGCAAGCATAAGAAGTGGGCCTCCCATACATAGAAAAAGATAAGACACACCCCCCAGTGCTTATTTTGGGACCCAAAAGA
Source organism: Naja naja (assembly GCA_009733165.1). Classification (NCBI taxonomy): domain Eukaryota; kingdom Metazoa; phylum Chordata; class Lepidosauria; order Squamata; family Elapidae; genus Naja; species Naja naja. Next base: position 135,232,903 of record CM019150.1, on the reverse strand, counting down.
AAATAAGACCAAAATAAGACCCAGGGAAACATGGGTATCAGGATGAAAATATAATAATAATGTAATGCAGAAAATGATTGCATATGCTTATTTTGAATGACAGTGTATGTGTGATATTTACTGTATGTACTAATTGTAAACAGACAAGGCTCCATTTTGCAAAAATCAAGCCTCCATATGTATGAATTTTTATGCAAACACTTTCTTTCTTATATTACAACTGGTACATATGGTTGTATGGATAGGGTTAATAATGTTATCCCACTTTATTTATTTATTATTTATTTATTAATGGGACTTATATGCGCCCCATCTCCGAAGACTGGGCGGCTTACAATAAAACAAACACAATAAATATTTAAAAAAGAATTAAATTAATGGTCCCAATTAATACAAAACTTAAAAACGCAAAATCTAAAACACCCCACCCATAGGTCACAGCCCGGCTTGGTGAAATAACCAGGTCTTCAAGTCATGGCGGAAGGTCTCGGAGGTCAGGGGCCAAGGAGCCCCAGGAAGTTGGTTCCAGAGTTCAGGGACATGCGACAGAGTAAACGCGTCGTCGAGGGACCGCCAGCCGGCATGCCCGCTGATGGGACCCAAGAGTCCCTGTCTGTGACCCTTTGAGGCGGTTAGTATTTGATGTCGGCAGCAGTCTCTCCCTTAAATAATAAGGACCCATGTCATGTAGGACTTTGTATGTTAAAGTTAAAACCTTGAATCTCACCGGGAGAGCAACCGGCAACCAATGCAGGCAGCGCGGGAGGGGCTAACATGGGAGAACGGGAAACTCCCATCACCGCCAGCGCCCGCGCATTTTGCACCAGCTGCAGTCTCGGATGGTATGCAAGGCAGTCCTAAATAGAAGCGTTGCAATAGTAATAGTGGCGAGTAACAAGGGCATGAGTGATCATCGCAGGGCATCGGTCCAGGCAGGCGGGCTGGCGAACCAGCCGGACCTGGGCAAAGGCCCCCTGGCGGCGGCTCCCACCTGCTCCTCCAGCGGGCCGTGCATCCAGGAGGACCCCCAGGTTCCTCGCCCTGTCCCAGGGGGCAACACCACTCCCCTATGGTCAGCGATGGACATTCTAAGCTGGAGCAGGATGCGGTATGTACAACCACTCAGTCTTGGCGGGTTGAGAGAAGCATGTTGCCGTCCATCCAGATTAGTACGCATCCAGACAGCGAGTCATCACGGAGAGGGCATCACTGATCTGGTTTGGGGTGAAATATACAGTTGAGTATCATCATATTGATGATACCTCACCCCAAACCACGGATGATCTCACCCAGCGGTTTCATGTAGATGTTAAATAAGGGGGAGAGGACCGACCCTGAGGACCCCACAAGTGGCAGCCTGGGGGCGACCTCTGCCCCCACCAACACCGTTGACAGCCCTGAGTAGGGAGGAGAGCCACGAAGAACAGTGCCCCCACCCCCACCCCACAAGGCGTGGCAAAAGGATACCATGGTCGATGGTATGTCGAAAGCAGCTGAGGTCTAATAGGACCAGGACAGAGGAAAAACCCCTGTCCGTGCCCTCAGAGATCATCATCAACAGTGCGACCAATGCGTCTCCGTGCTGAAACCAGGCGGAAGCCCGATTGAGTGGATCGAGGTAGTCCGTTTCCTCCAGGAAGCGGAAATTGCCGGGCCACCACACTCTCAACAACCCCATGGCCAAGCGAGGTTGGAACTGGAGCGAAAGTTGTCTAACTGCAGTCGGGTCCAGGGCAGGCTTCTTCAGGAGGGGCCTCACCACCGCCTCCTTCAAGGGGAGGAAAAGACACCCTCTCAAGGAAGCGTTGACAACTGCCCGGATCCAGCCGCGGGTGACCTCCCTGGCGGCATAAGCCAACCAGGAGGGGCGCGGGTCCAACAAACATGTGGTGGAACTCAGGCACTGCATAATCCCGTCCACTTCATCCCGGAAACAGGATCGAACTCATCCCAGAGCGTAATGGCCAGACTCCCGTATCCGCTCCTCCAACCACTGCAAATCAGAGGACAACCCGCTCGAATCCGGCGATCTTATCCGACAGATATTGCCCAAATTCCTCAGCCCTTCCCATAGCGGGTCGGCCCCTCCTCTGGGCGAAGAAGGGAGCGTGTGACCGGAACAGAGCGGCTGGTGCGGTTATCTCTGCGGGAGCTATGAGAGCGGAGAGATAAGACATTCTGCGCGCTCTCGCCGGCTCCCAAGTAAGTCCTAATATGGGCTCTTAACTGGGCTCGTCGGCCTGGGAGGCGGGTGGCCCTCCACCTGCTCTCTAAGCCCCTTCGGCGGCGTTTCATCTCCCGACTCCTCTGAATACCAGGGAGCCATTGGGATCACGGCGTGTAAGGGGTGCATGGGACAACCCTGTCGAGGGCTTCGGCAGCAGCCGTTGCCAGGCGGTGCAGATCTCGGCAGAGCGTGAGTCAGGAAAGAGGAAGAGGCCCCAGCTCCGTCTGGAACAGCTCGGGTCCATAAAGCCTGAGGCGGAACCACCATCGTTATCTCCTTTCTCCTACTACTGTACATATACTTTCAATGTAATGTTTAAAATTCGCATATCATCAGATGTCAAGTTAAATATTGTGTATTTGTCACTTTGTTTCAATTTAAAAGAGTAAAACAGATTTTTGAAGAACCAAAGCAGTGGTGGTGATTATAATGGGGGTATGCTTAGTGAATACCAGAAGCACTAATGAGTATGTGGCAATGTAGCACTGTACTGGGAATAGAATAGAATAGAATAGAATAGAATAGAAAAGAATAGAATAGAATAGAATTAGAATAGAATAGAATAGAATTAGAATAGAATAGAATTAGAATAGAATAGAATAGAATAGAATAGATTAGAATAGAATAGAATTAGAATAGAATAGAATAGAATAGAATTAGAATAGAATAGAATAGAATAGAATAGAATAGAATACTTTATTGGCCAAGTGTGATTGGACACACAAGGAATTTGTCTTGATGTAAATACTCTCAATATACATAAAAGATACATTTGTCAGGAGTCGAGAATCATAAGGTACGACACTTAATGATAATCATAGGGTACGATAAGCAATCAAATCATACTAGGAAACAGTTGATATAAATTGTAAGTATACAAGCGACAAAGTTACAGTCATACAATACTTTTTCATTACTGAGTAATGAAATGTGGTCATACTTTAGTAATGCTATCCTCTGAGACACATATGTATTTATGATCTATTTAGGAAATGTTGAAAGAGATGAATTTTTTGAGCACTGTAATGATTGATTAAACTGCTCTAGAATAGAATAGAATAGAATAGAATAGAATAGAATAGAATAGAATACTTTGTGGCCAAATGTGATTGGACACACAAGGAATTTGTCTTGATGTAAATACTCTCAATATACATAAAGATACATTTGTCAAATTAGAATCATAAGATGCGACACTTAATGATAATCATAGAATGCGATAAGCAATCAAATCATACTAGGAAACAGTTGATATAAATTGTAAGTATACAAGCGACAAAGTTACAGTCATACAATACTTTTTCATTACTGAGTAATGAAATGTGGTCATACTTTAGTAATGCTATCCTCTGAGACACATATGTATTTATGATCTATTTAGGAAATGTTGAAAGAGATGAATTTTTTGAGCACTGTAATGATTGATTAAACTGCTCTAGATTACAGGAGATGGATAGATACAGAACACAGCTTTTCTAAAATTATAGATCAAACTGTCATGTGTATAAATAAGCATTACAAATACACTTTTATATGAATATACATATAAATATGCATGTTTCATATGTCTATGTGAACGGTATATGTTTATGTATATGATTAAGCATAAACCTATTTGCTATCTTCTGACCTTCTTAAAATTGTATTATCTTATCTGTAATCGTAATGTGAATAATGTCATGCTTACAGTGGAAGACAGACTTAATAATACTATTCAAAGGCAAAGTATTATTCAACATCTTTCAGCAAGCCAATAAGTAACTGAAATATGACATTAATATGAGGCTTTGCAGACTGAGTTTTGTGAGTTGCATGTTAAAAATAAGGAATAAGAGGCTTTTTTTTAAAAGTCAACTACAATGTGTAATGTGTGTATGTACATACTAGTGGTGGGATTCAAAAAAATTTACTACCGGTTCTGTGAGCATGGCTTGGTGGGTGTGGCAAGGCATGGTTTGGTGGGTATGGCTCGGTGGGTGTGGCAAGGTAAGTATACGGTAAAATCTCAATTCCCACCCCACTCCAGGGGGAAGGTTACTGAAAAATCTAATTCCCTCCCTACCCCACTAAACTGCTTTCCAGCTCTGTTCTCCTGTGCAGGGCAATAAAAGACCCAGCCAATCAGCTGGGACTTGGGAGGCAGAAAATAGATGGGGGCAGGGCCAGTCAGATATGGTATTTGCCAGTTCTCTGAACTACTCAAAATTTTTGCTACCGGTTCTCCAGAACTGATCAGAACTGCTGAATACCACCTCTGGTATGTACACAACCAATATATAGAAAACTATCATACTGCTGACAAAAGCAAATTGAAATAGAAAGGTTAAATCAGTGCTTAAAATGGATTCAAGAATGTCATAGATAATCTGTGGGAAAAAGACCCTTTTTCAGATGACTTGTCTCTCTGTGTGTGAAGATTTGCCAATAACAGAACATTTTAGGATAAGTAATTGGTATCTCATAACAATCTCACATGCATAGGACCCTATGAATGAGACTCCATATCCATTGGGAATACTGGTATGAAAACATTGTTCAGTGTGAACCTGTCTTATGAACATATTAAAAAATACTTCTTGTGAGAACAGAATTCTGTACTTCCAAATCACATAGAACTGCATAAGAAGAGGCTACCCATGGATTGAGTTGGGACATAAAATTGCCAGAGCCTTGAATCTATTCAAAGAAACTGGTCAGACAGCTTTTGAATCTCCCTACTGGAAATGTTGAATCATTTCCACATAAACCCACCCACAATACCAATATATAACATAATTCTTCCATTTTAGTATTCAATTGTAAAATATAGCTCCTTTGCTTGTTTTCTTTTTTCCTATCGTTCTTTCCATTTTTCTTTAAAAGAATTTTGTTTTGCCATTTTTTTCATTTACTGTAAATCACAGTGTTTTTATGTCTTTTGAATCTGCACGGGCTTTATTTATTTATTGACTTCAAAACATTATTGTTTGTTGTATATATCTTTATATGAGAGGTAAGTGTCCAAACTTTTATCCTCCAGATTTATGCTTTATATTATATTTTTTATCATTGGAAACTTAATCTGAAAAATATTGACCATCAGATTGGCTCAGTTCACTTCATTAATTGTATTTGTACAAGAGGTTGCATCAAGCACTGCTGTCTTTCATGTCTAATATAATATGCAAAATAAAAACTTTCTGAAGAAAAAGGAATGATGAATTCCTTGACACACTCTGTATAGGTAAGTAACCAATGAGTTTGTGCTAAGAAAATTAAGATAACATGAACCTGTTATTAGAGGAAGAAAGAGTTTTGGCAGCAAAAGCTTTGTTCTTACTTCAATGGTGTAACAATAAAAAGTTAAATATAGACACTAAGGAAAGTAAGTCTATTTTTCTGGATGCCTCTATTCACTATATTGCTTTACTAATAAATACTATATTAGTATAGTATTTATTACTATATTAGTATATAGTAATAAAGCAAGGAAGACATATTGCAATCCATGTCCCCAAAAGTGCAGTATAGCAGACAGATTGATTGGAAATTGAGTTAGATATGATATTACGTATCAATGCAAACTAAAAAGTATCTGAAAGGCAAGTCTTTCAAAATGAATTACACATTTTCTGAGGTAAGCAGATATTTTTTGCAAAATATCTGGGCAAAATATATGGGCAGAAAAATAATAAGCGATTATCAAAGGTTTGGGGAGAAAAAGCTTTGAAAAATTGACAATTATAAAATGGAAGCTTTGGGAACAGTTCTGTCCACAGTTGCAAAAAGAAAATACCATGACCCAAATATTAGTTTAAAAGAGATGATCAATTTTGCTGCTCTTCAGGACTGTTGATTTCACACCATGGCAGGGCATATGTACATATTTCGGCAGTAATTTACAGCACAGAAGCTAAAAGAAATATCCTTTTGCTTCCTCATTCTTTTGTTGGCAGGTTATTTATTCTCCTTTCTTTGGTAAACATTCCCTCATAAGTTTCTAGTGTCTTTGTTCCTAGCCTCACTCTCCCTTTCCTCCTCTTCTTGCTAGTACATTCTTCCTCTTCATAGGTTCATCTGTATTCCAAAAAGCCCACATACAGCAACCAACATTATTATTCCAATGTAGGGAAAGTACATCCTTTTGTTATAGTATAGTTAACTGTATGTGACTTCTAAAATAATTTCCAAGGCTAAAGTAGAAGCAGTTCCAGGTGCTGTTGGCAATTTATTCCTCTGGAGAGCCACTGCACAATTGCCTTGGTTGGCCCAGAAACAATGTGTATTGTTCTATCAGAAAGATTCTAAACTCTAGCAAGACACAGTCCATTAAAATAGATAAAAACAACATCAATTTCCTCCTCATATTCTTCATATCAGATGTAGAAGCATGTACGGTTTTATTGCCATATAACTGCTGTTACTAAATAACATTTCAAGATACACATGTTGTAACTTTCAGACTTCGTTCTCATGGGAACAGTGAAAGATGTATCTATAAAAGCAAATCAAAGATGGTTTCTTTTAATGTTTTTGCTCTGTATGAGGCATAAACACTTAGAAAACAAATAAGCTACATGGCCAGAATAAACACTAGATATATAATTTTGTTGTCACTTTATAAAGTGGTAGTAGTCTGTGCAAATGATGTCTGCTTTCCCAAGCCAAAATAAAGTCAAACAAAATAAGTAATCATTAAATTTTATTTATTTGTGTGTTTGTTTATTTTATTTCTACATTGCCGGATCAAAAATAACAGTACAATAAAACTACACAACCAATGAAACATCAATAATATGCATAATTAAAATTAAAATGCAAAAAATATAAAATAATATCAATATCAATACATACATACATAACACAACCAAATTTACAGTAAAAATGGAATACAACCATTCAGTTGAAATCTAAAAACAGCAACAATTAACATGTCCACTAAATGCTCTCCCAAAGACTTCTATTTTAAACAGCTTCCAAAACATTAAGATAATGAAGCAGCTCTTAATGCCAAAAGAAAGCTCTACAATAAGATCAAAGTAGTAACTGACTTGGCTTCATTTCTTACTACATATAATACCTTGAGATTCAAGGTATTAGTAACAACATATAAAGTCCTACATGGCTTGGGTCTGGGGTACTTGTGGGAGCGTCTCCTGCCGGCATCATGCTCTGATCGCCCTGTACACTCCCACAGGTAGGGCCTCCTTGGGGTACCGTTGGCTAGACATTGTCAGCTGGCAGTGCCCAGGGGTACGGCTTTGTCTGTGGGAGCACCCACCCTGTGGAATCAGCTCCCCTTGGGCCTTTGTTTGGCCCCTGATCTCCGCTCCTTCCGCCGTGACCTGAAGACCTGGCTCTTTCAACAGGCCGGTCTGGACTGAAGTGGGAAGGGGGTTGTTTTAGAGTAATTTTAATGAATTTTAATCATTTTATTGTTATTAGGCTTGTAATGTTTGTTTGATTTTTAAGTAAATTATTGTATTGGATTTTATATTGTGAGCCACCCTGAGTCCTTAGGGAGAGAGGGCGGCATACAAGTCTAATAAATTGTTATTATTAATTATTATAAGTGGCATAATCAAAAACCAGAGCATACCAAATGGACTGATTCAGTGAGGTGAAGGTGTTTCTTCAAGTACCAGAGCACTAAAAGAGTAAGGATTGTCTGAATTATTTCCTTCCACATTAATCCAAGTTCTGTTTCTAAAGTAATCAATATAGTTATAGAAGCAGCCATAATGTGCTGGTGTAACACAACGTAATTCTTATATTTCTGTTTTCTGAGCTTATGTCTGGTGTTTTATCCCAAAGATGCTTTTTCAAGAGGCAACTGGACTTTCTGGTTTTTCTTTGAAGACATTTTGCTTCTCATCCAAGAAGCTTCTTCAGCTCTTCTGAGAAGGAGGCAGATTTAGTGATGGCAAACATTTTTTGACAGAGAAATACTCTGGAAACTAATAGAGGACAAAGGAGCTTCATAAAGAGATGGAAGAGTTATGGAAAAACAGTTCTGGAAGAATAAAAATATGATTCTTTAATTTTGCAAACGAGTGATATAAGAATAATATTCTTTTTTTCTTTCTTTTTCTTTCTTTCACAAAGTGCTTGTTTTTGGAGCTTTCTAGTTTTATACTGAAATACAGACATGTATTGAATATAATAGGCCTATACAGGACAGTTTAAATTTGCTTTGAAATTTTTACTATGGAAACAATGCAATTTCTGCTATGAAGATGAAGAGATAATAAGATTTGCCTGAATCTGATATTTCATATTACTTTGCATAGCTTGATCATTTGTTGTAATAACTAGGTTTTGGTGTATGTGTTATGCATTTCAGAAGCCTCTTATACTGCTTATATCAGTTGCTGGCTTTAAAATAAACTTCAAGGCAATGCCTGACTGAAGTCTTTGTCCCAGGGAAGCATTCCACCAAGAACTGCACCATCCTAGAACAAAACCCACTACAACTTTCCAAATGGCCTTAAAGAGGTCACAACTGTTCAAGTATTTCCCCTCACACAGCCTTGAACATCAGTAATGCAGTTGCTGACAATATTATTATACTTTATATAGTTGGGTTGCATTTTTTATTTATTTTATTATGTAGTGCATAAGCATGTATAAATAATGAAATGAAATGTGTATCCACTGTAGCATGATTTTTCAAACCTATAATTCAATACAAAGGAGTGTTTTATTGAACATTCATTTAAGAAAAGGGAAATTTTGTATTGTATCAGTAGTTCTTTGTAGTATTCTACTGAAATACTAGAGCTTGGCACCCCTACTTTCAGGCAACTTTCCAGCTGACTAGCAAATAGAACACAGAACAGATGGCGACAACAGTAATAATAACATGTTGAGATATCTAATGTGTTTTACTGAGGACAGGACTTCTATACTCAATATTCAGAACTTAATATCCATCTTCAGCACTGGGAAAATCTATATATAATTACCACTGAAAGTAAAGACCAAACTCTAATAGCTGGGGAATAAAGTTTTGGATTTTTCCCATTTTCACAAATACTAATCGTATTTATTTTTTCTTTCCTCCAGCAGTTCAGAGTCCATTCTTTTGGATCTTTTCACACATTTATTCTTAACAATAATAAATGTTACCATCATCCCATATTATCTATGACTCAGCTTGTTTTTAATACAATGTTGCTTTCTAGAACAAGTATACACCAAGTGTAACAATTTCAGTTAAATCATCATCATTATCCCTTACTCCAGCCTGAACTTGAGTTGTTCTAAACTACCATTCATTAACAGTTCAAAATGAAATCACAGAGAGTAAAATTATATGGAACCTAAGGTACTGGGATTGCAAAGTTATTAATTTAGTTTCTCTTTTCACATCACCCTTCGTTTCTTGCATATCCTCAGCTAAAATACACTTGCTGCTACCTCTTTGAATTCTGCACTACATTTTTTCAACAAAATATTCATACAAAAATATGTCCATAGGAAAAATGCACACAGGAACATACATTTTCTTTTATTTTTTTTTCAATCACTAACTGGTAGAGAAATGGGCTAATTAGAAAAAAAGTAATTGATATATAGTTACTATCCAAGCACCAATTTCTTATCATAGCTAAGGCACCAGCCTAGCAACTGGAAAACTGTGAGTTCTAGTCCCATTTTATGCACAAAACCAACTGGGACCAGTCACTCCCTCTCAGCCTTAGGAAGTAAGCAGTGGAAAGTCGGATAGGAATACAAAATTCATATAGTTGGCCATCACTTTCTTCATGTCAGTAAAGGGAAAGACAGTATTATGTCTTATATGCCCTGAATTTTTTTTTGCATGGGAATGGAATCAATTATTTATTATTTGTCCATTAAGAAGGTATCCATCAACCAAAGGGGCATTGGTACTTACCTGATATGCCTGTTCTTGGTGAGCTGCAATGAGCATCCAGAGAGTAGGAGGTGCTTAGTCTCTCTGCTTGGATAGGCTGGGCTTAATTGAAGGATGTTCTTACTCCATCTCCGCTCCTTCCCAACGTCCCCCAGTTTTGGCAAAGATGAAATGTTGAAATCCCTCTCCCTCTGGCTGAAATGGATCTCTATATAGATTATTATATAGATTAATCTCTATATAGATTAATCTTTGGTCAGAACAGGATCCACCCAGATGGAAATTGGGTGGGGCTGGATGCTCATTGCAGCTTACCGAGAACAGGCGTATCAGGTAAGTACCAACACCCCTTCTCCATTGAGCTGCTCCGAGCATCTAGAGAGTGGAACATACCAAAGTTTGGCCTGTCCTATGGGAGGGACTCCGTCTGGGTTGGAGTACTCCCCTTGTCCGAGTGTATGCTCTGTAACACTCTCCTACCAAAAGAGGCCTCAGCAGAAGCAAAGACATCAATCTTGTAATGCCTAATGAAAGGCAATGGAGAGGCCCATGTTGCCGCTCTACATATTTCAGTTATAGGAGCTTGCATGGTCCAGGCTGCTGAAGTTGCTGCGCTCCTTGTGGAATGTGTCGTGATGCCGCTAAGCACGGGTAATGATTGTGTTTTGTATGCCTTGGCTATCATGGCCTTCAACCATCTGCCTATAGTGGAAGGTGAGATCTTCTGCCCCCGAGTGGTTGGATGAAAGGAGACAAAGAGGGCTTCAGTTTTACTAAATGGAGCCGTTCTATGTAAGTAAGTATGGAGTGCTCTGCGGACATCCAGCTGGTGCCACTGGTGTTCCAGACCATGAGAAGGCCTGGGACAAAAATTTGGGAGGACCTGTTCTTGTGCCCTGTGGAAAGCTGAATTGACCTTTGGTGTGAATGTAGGGTCTGGACACAGAACCACTCTGTCTGCATGGAATATACAGAGGTCCTTTCGGACCGATAGAGCTGCTACTTCTGAGATACGTCATGCAGATGTTATAGCTATGAGAAACACTACCTTGTATGTTAGAAATTGGAGACTGGTAGTTCTCAGTGGTTCAAATGGACCTTTGGTGAGTGCTGTAAGTACCTGGTTAAGGTCCCATGTCAGGTAACGATGGATTACTGGTGGACATAAATTAGTAGCACCCCGAAGAAAACTCTTTATTCGTGGATGGTGCGAGATAGATGTTAGGCCTTTCCAATGCACACTGATGCAATAGCCGCTACCTGTTGCCTTAAAGTATTCAGCGAGAGGCCTCTGTCGAGACCGTCTTGGAGAAACTCCAAGACTTGTGCTACTGATGGAGAAAAGGAGTTGACATTGGATTTGAAGCATCATGTATAGAAAGACTTCCAGGTGGCATCGTATATGCAGCTTGTTGAAGGATGACAAGCTGCTTGGATGGTTTTGATGACCCAAGACGAGAGGTTTTCCTTCTTTAGATGTTGCCACTCACCCTCTAGACAGCTAGGTGTAGCCATTGTGGGTCTGGATGCTGAATCAGTCCCTGGATAAGCTGAATCCTGTGCGATGGAATTTTCCACGGTTCTTCTGTGGAGAAGCTCCAGAGGTCCGCAACCACGGCCTCCTGGACCAGAATGGTGTCACCAATATCAACTCCGCTTTCTCATCTAGAATCTTCTGGACTACCTTGGGTATTAGTGGAAGGGGGAGAAAAGCATACAATAGGCCGCGGGGCCTCCAGCAACAGAAAGCATTGATGTTCTCTGCCTCTTGGGACGGGTATCTTGAAATGAATCTCAGAAGCTGCGAGTTCAAGCGGGAAGCAAACAGGTCCATAATTGGCAGGCTGAATCTCTGCACCACTGCCTACAACAACTCTGGTGCAGAGGCCACTCTGACTGGTCTACTGTGGCCCTGCTTAGCCAGTCTGCTGTGTGTTGGTTAGACTGGAAATATGTTCCGTTTTTATGGATTGCAAGTTCTTTTCCGCCCAAAGGCATAGCCTCTCTGCTTCCCTCATAAGGTGTGCCAAGTGTGTTCCCCCTTGCCTGTTGATATGCGATTTCATAGTGACGTTGTCTGTGAGTATGAGGATATGTGTCATCCGAATGTGTGGAAGAAAACTGCGCAGAGCAAGATGAACTGCCCTGAGCTCCAACCAATTGATGCTGTTCAACTGTTCCTCTGTTGACCAGTGCCCTTGAGCCGAGAGGGACTGGAAATGTGCTCCCCATCTGAATAGGCTGGCGTCTGTGGTAACAGTGAGTCTGTGAGGCTCTTTCAGTGGACAACCCTTGTTGATGGTCAGAACTGTCCACCAGAGTAGAGAAATTCATACTTTTGTTGGTACCAATACCCGTGCATTGGAGTTGCATCGTCCTGATCTTTGGTACAGTAGAAGGAACCATTGAAGTGATCTAGCATGAGACCGTGCCCAGGGAATAATGGAGATACAGGAAATCATTTTCCCTAACAATTTGGACAAATCAGCTAGAGAAACTTTCTTTAAGGTCCTAATATGTTGAGCTAAGTTTTTAATGCTCTCCTGTTGCTCAGGGGATAGGAACACTTTTCCTTCAAGGGTGTCTATTACGCACCCAGGTGAGATAAACGGGTTGAGAGAGACAAATGACTTTTTGACCAATTAATGGAAAAACCATGTTGCTGAAGGTTTCGCAATGTAATTTGGGTGTCCAATTTTGCCTGTCTGGATGAATGAGATAAGATCAAAATATCATCCAGGAAGCACTGGAGTCCCACCGGAGCGTTCCTAAGGTGGGCAGCCAGAGCTGCCAGGATCTTAGTAAATGTTTTGGGGCAGATGAGAGTCCAAAGGGTAGGGCAATGTATTGAAAATATTGATTGTTATAGCAGAACCTGAGAAATTTGGTGTGTGCAGGCCTGATTGGTATGTGTAAGTATGCCTCTGTCAAATCGATGAATGTTAAATAGTTGCCCTTCCTTATGCTCAGCAAAATAGATTGCAGTGTACACATTTTAAATTTGTGGTAGAACTAATGTGTGATTGAGTCATTTTAAATCTAGAATTGCCCTCCACCCCCCTGAACTCTTAGGAACTACAAAAAGTAGTGAGTAGAACCCTTGTCCCTGTTGATCCTGGTGTACTGGTTGGATGGCCTTAATCTCCAATAAGTGCTTAATCACTGTCTCCATCAGCTCCCTTTTAACAGGATTCCTGGATAGAGGGCATTGCATAAAAAAGTTCGGGGTGTGGAACTCCAGAGCCAGGCCAAATCTGATGGTGTCGCGAACCCAGGAGTCTGTCGTTGAAGACTCCCAGTGGTCTGCAAAGAGTCTTAAGCATCCCCCAATGGGAGCAAGATCCCTGTGTTTATATGGATCGATGTAAATCTCTGTTTGCCGTTCCTCTAAAGGGTCTCCTCCCTTGTCCACCCCTGTGAATCCTGTCGGAGAAGTCCGATCTATCGGACTGCTGGGCGCCCCTATAGCCCATTCCCCTCTGGAATCTGGGGGAGAAGGGATCCTGATAACAGAGTCAAAAGGAGCCCTCTGAAAGGGCTGCAGGGTCCTATTCTCTGAGCAGCAGAGGAGGGAGGGGAAAACCTTTTTCTTACTCCTGATTTCAATTAATAGATGGTCCACGGCAGCACCAAATAATTTAGTTGCTGAAATTGGAGAAGAAGCTAGTTTCCATTTATGCTTTATGTCAGCTTGCCAATGTCTAAGCCATAGTAATCTGTGGGCTGTAACCTGAGATGCCATGGCCCGAGCTGAAAATTTCACCGAATTAAATGTGGCATCCACCAAAAACTCTGTGGCTGCTATCAATTTGGCGATGTCCTGGTGAGCTCTGACATTTGAATTTGGTATGGTATCTCTCAAGTGGTGGAGCCACCTGAGGGAGGCCCTAGTGAAAAATGACGTGGCCGTTGCTGCCTTTATGGCCCACACATCTGATTGATGCGCCTTTTGGAGAGCGATCTCGGCCTTCTTCTTCTCTGATTTAAGGCATCCTCCACCTCAGTGGGAATAGTGGAGGATGATGCTAGAGCGACTACCAGCTCATCTACTTCAGGGGTATTCAAGGAATCAGAGAAGTCAGAAGCTAAATTAATGAATTTCTTATTGAAATTAGTGGGTGCTGGATATGTTGCTGCTGAGGTCCATTGTTTCTGGATCAGTTCTGAGAACATCTGAGGGACCAGAATAATATCAACCTCATTTGTGGGTTGTGAGAAAATTAAATCCTCTGACTCTTCTGGAGCCGCTGTTTGCTGGACACAGGGAGACTTATCAATGCAAGCTGTGGTTTTGGCCTTAAGCAGGAGGGATTTGAATAATTGTGGACGAAAAAGCCCTGTAAAGGTAGGTTGGTTGGGCTTGATGTCCTCGTCATCGGACATGCCTCTCTCTAGGGGTTCCGCCTCTAGGGGGTCTTCACTTTCCTGGACGGAAGCTGTGTCTACTTGTTCCAGTTGATCCTCTCCTTCTCCCTCCTCCTGAACATCTTGCGAATGTACATGTGAAATTATAGAAAATTCCCCTGAGGGTATCTGAGGGTAATGCAGATCAGCTCTTCCTAGAGATCTCACTGAGTGAGAGTCACATTCTGAGATTGGAAGTTGTCTGGCCATGAGGGATTGTTGCACGCCCTGCGATGCCCCTGCAAATTGCCAACTCCATCCATGCCTTCATTGTTTCTGGGATCTCCTCTGGAAGCAACTCTTCCTGGCATAGGCTGGCCACCGTAGGTGTGAAAGTCGCTTCAGGGGCCCTTCTGGATGCCTGTGCACTTGATGTTACTGAGGCAATTGGTCGAGATGGCATGAAGAGATCTAGAGGTGTAGGAGTGGTGGGGGGCTGATGTTTCAGGACTGGGGCAGGGGTCTGGGAAACTCTCTCAGGCTCCCTGGTGTTCTTCTGAATTTGCTTTTCCAGTGCATTTTGGCATCTTGTTGCATCTTTTAATGCAGCCTTTGAAGGACCCTTAGCTCTGTTGGATTTGTCTTGGGTCCGTGCCTTAGCTCCACCTCTACTTGCCATTGCACGTGGTTAAAGTAGCTCAGAAATCTGAGATAACTGTATAAATATAGATATAGGTATGAATTGTACATATATATGTGTGTGTGTGTGTATACATATACATACACACACACACACACACACACACACACACATATATATATATATATATATATATATATATATATATATATATATAAAGTATATATATGTATGGACAGTTGGTGCGTCCGGGCTCCTGTACCACCAGTAGTTCAATAGAAGAATTAAAGCCTCAAAAGACTGCAAAGATCAAATTTGAGAACGCCAGATAGGGCAAACAGTACAATTTATAGGCCCTGAACAGTTGTTCCCACAGGCCTCAGGCCTAGGTACTGGCTGATGATGCTGATGCTGTGCATATATTTGTATAATATATACGTGATTAAACTGTGAGGGTCGCCAACAAATAGTAATGAAGTAATCTCCCAAACCAGAGTTAAAGGGAGCAGAATGTTTATTTCCCCTGCCCTCTGTATCTAGAGAGCCAAGGGGAGTAAAAAAACCTCTCAACAGTAGACTGGGAAAATCCCCAGCAAGGGCTCCACAAAGCCACATGGAGAAGGCCCTGTGTCCTGGGGATGTGCGCCTAAGATGGCGGACAGTCCCTGACTCAAAATGGTGCCAATGTCCTCCTTGGCGCCACACACAGCAATGCCTACATCACCCAACACTTAATGAGCAGCTATCCCACGATGAGCGGCAGATAGGGGAATAAGGGCTCCAATGCCCCCACCCCTGCGTTCTCCATGGGGTGGATTGTGAAACAAGTGTGCTCCTTATGCCTAGTGTGAGGTTGGGGAATGCAATGGGAAGGAGGGAAGGCACAAGGCTCTGAGGAAAGGTTTTGTAGTTTGGAGAGGATTCCAAGCCTCTCTCCATATGGGCACAAATGCAGCTGGAACACCAAAGGCGAACTGTGATCTTGCTGACTGCTGTCTCCAATTGCAGTCGGTCTACTGATGAAATTTGGAAGCTAATTTTGGGAGAAAATTTGGAAGAAGGCCAATCAGGGAAATAATCAAACGAATCACCTGAAGTTTTCCCTGCTCCAACCAAGAAAAGCTGCCTATTGAACCAAAGGCTGAGCTAAAACTGGGGGACGTTGGGGAGGAGCAGAGGAGGAGTAAGAACATCTTTCAATTAAGCCCAGCCTATCCGAGCAGAGACACTAAGCACCTCCCACTCTGGATGTTCGAAGCAGCTCAATGGAGAATATTGTATATAATATAGGACAGCAGTCCCCAATCTTTGTAGCTTGGCAGCTCGGGTGATGGGGAAGAAACTGGGCCAAATGAGTAGTGGGCCACCATGCACACGGACAACTTGACTTGCATGACTGGAGTGCAGGCATGTGCACAATTGCCCATTGGCCCACTGCTCACACAAATTGAGTAGTAGGCCATGGCCCAGAGATTAGGGATCCCTGATATAGCCTAATCAGTTGTGCAATAGATGGAAAGAACTATGACACATAATAAACTAGATAAGGCTCAAAAATATTCTGGAATATAATGGAATTCTTTAAAATAGATTTTGCAATGTATTCTATCTATGAGTTGTGTCTGGTTAGTAGCATCTAGGATCAGTAAAAGGCAAGATGTTTAAGATGCTCATTGTAAAAAAAAAAGAGGAACATGTTTAATTAATTTGAATGAGTAGCTCTTCATCTTGAGCAAGCTCTTTGCAGTTGTGATTCCTTTCCCTAAAGATAATTAAGTATAGAATGTCAAGACTTATGTAGATAATCACATTGTAAAACAAATGATCTTGTGCGTGTGTGTGTGTGTGTGTGTGAGAGAGAGAGAGAGAGAGAGAGACTGACATTTTCTTAAGACTGTTTATAGCTGCAATAGAAAAAAGAAAATTATGAACAGAATATTAAGTGTTGCAGAATGAAGGTTAAGATAAGATTGATTATCCAATAGGATGTTCCAAAGTGAAGCACTACTGACTTATGTGATTTAAAGATAATTGCCAGTAAACCAGGGAGCTCAATTTCTAGCTGGAGATGAACCAGGATTAGGATCCATGAAGGTGGATACTAGTCCTGTTCTAAAACCAATTACAGGCATAAATGTATATGAAATGCAGCTGAAAGCAATACAACCTGTTTTAAAAAGTGGTATTTTAATTCATCATCACCACCACCACCACCACCATGACATCTTTAAGAAAATCTGCAACTTTCTTAAATAATGAAGGTTGTTTTCAGCATTTACAGAGTTTATAATGCCAATTGTCAGAACAACTTTCCTTTTAATGCAATGTTCACAATGCTATTATCAAGTATGACATTTTCCTGATGTGGCATTTATAAGTATACATTTTCTTGTAGTAAAATGTGTGTTTCATGTTTGTTATTATAGCACATGTGTCGGGATTCTAATATTGTGATTGTCTTTTTATAAGCCTTTAAGTTTTCAACATGGGTGAGGGAAATGCTAAAACTTTTAGTACAAGTGTGAAGTACATAGTGAAACCTACTTTCATTGCATTTTATGTAAATAGCACATAATTGCTCCAATTTCTGCTCAAGTTCCCTGCAATGGAACCAACCGTGCTTTGCATATAGACAAATAAAGGTGAGTTCCAGCAAAGATATGCAATGTTGAGTTAAATAGATAAAGGAAAATAAAAAAGGGTGTTGGGTGGCTTGGGGACAGTTGTAGTTTTCATTTAATTTTTATATCATATTTAGTGGGGGGGGTTGCTTATAGGAAGATATAAATGTATGAGTAAATACTAACATACTAATGTTAACATACTAACACACTCATTATAATAATCACTGGGAATGGTATCATAGACTCAACTATTGCAGTGAAAGGAGATCAGCTACTCTCTGGCTTTACAAAGAGGTTAAGTTGACAGTGAAGGTGACCCCTTTCAACTATGATGTCTGCTTTTCAGTGCTACATGAGTTGCTGGTGATTCATTGATTAAGTGTCATCAAGTTAGTGTAGACTCTTAGCAACCAAAGAAATAGAGTTGCTGCAAGATGATCTGTCTTCAAATTGGCCTTTTAGCTCTATCAATGATGCATTCATTGCTGTTGTAAACAAGTCCATCAATGTCTTCTCCTTCCTTCTACTTTTCCCAGTTGTATAGATTTCTCAAAGGAGCTGGGTACTTATATATTGTGTGCCAAATGTGATAGCTTTGAGTCTAGCTATTTCTATCTCAAATCAATATTTTTAAAAATTATTCTTTAATATGTATTTTGTTCTCTTGGTTATCCATAGTATTCTCAGGAGTTTTCTTCAGCAAAAAATGGAAAATGGTCAAAGCTTCTTCTATTCAGTTTCTTGAAAGTCCAGCTTTCTTTTCCATACATGTGATAAGGAAAATCATTGCTTGCACAATTATCAGTTTTTGGGGTATAGATACATCACTACATCTGAAAGTCTGTTTCATTGCTATTTTATTAAGTACTAGTCTGCATATTTCTTGACTGCTGCTTCATTTCTTGATTACTTTAAATTCTAAAAGGCAGAAGCTATTTATTACTTTAGTACCTTTATTGTCAATTCTAAGGTTGCTTATGTGTCTGTTGTCACAAGTCTTCTTTATACTTAACCTTAATCCCATTTTTTTCCTCATTCAACTTCTTGGATTTCATTAGTAGAGATATCCTGATCCAGACACAGAGACATAGAGACACAGACACAGACAGACACACATACACACAGAGACACACAATACCTTATCTCACTACTTTATAAATCAGGACCATCTGTTTCATCACATTCTTTCCAAACTGTTTGCATCTAACCTGTTTGCATGTCTTACAAGAGAACAATGAGATGTTTTGATATTGGTATTTTTCTAAGCACATTCTACAGCTAGACATAATCAGTACAAATGTAGTCAATAAAGTGTTTCCTTTTGGTATTTTATTACCTTTTTCAATTATCCAGGTTGTGTCAGCAATATCTTTCACTTTTTTTAAAGAAAAAGATTGAACCTCTGGCATTTCACTTTCTGTGTAGTACTCTAATTTGCATTGGGTGATCCCAAGCATTATTTTTGCAATGTTGTGAAATTAAGGAAATTGTGTGATAGTTGCACAGCCTCTTAAAACCCCTTTATTTTGTATTAGTATATAGACAGAATTCTCCAGATTTATTGTGGCTTCTCCAGATTTTCTAGGTCAATTTATTTAAAACTTTTGTAGATTTTCTCTGTGTTTCTTGTCATGTTTCTAAAGATAATCCATCAATTCCAATGGCATTCCACTATGGAATAAATTGACATGTTAAATTGATTTAATCTTCTAGTACTAGAACTAACTGTAAATAGAATTGTCTCAGACTATAAAAATGAGTTCAAAAGAAGAGATAGAAGAGGTAAGAATTAGGCTGTTTGGGATATGGATTTAAAATTAACAGGTTATAAGAATGAGACTGACAAAGATGGTATACAGGACTTAGATATGAAACTGGGTGATCTTTTAATAGCTAAAAGGGACACACAAATAATAAACCAGAAGTGTTACTTGGATGTGTGGATTCAACTCAGAAGAGAGACTTGGACAATCTTCTCACTTTGGACTTACAAAAGAGATGTGTTACATGTATGAAGGTATTTCAGGAAAAAAAAGATAGGGAGAAAAAAGAAATGAGCTTTTGAGACATTATTTAAAAGAAATAAACATTAATACTTTTAAAAGTAAAAAAGGTTTATAAAGTTGGCTTATTTGACCAAGGTTAAAATGTATATAATTTTTTTCTATAAGTTTTTAATGTTTTTTTTTCTTAACTAGGACTGCATGCTGAGACCTTAAAGGTTTGTTTATACATAAGTATTGGAAGATTTTTTTTGCTGATTTGTTTTAGAGAAAGTGATAAACTATGGTATTAAAACTGGAAAGAGATGTTTATGTTTATTTGGATTTATATGCTGCCCCATCTCCGGGGGGGACTCGGGGCGGCTCACACAGGAATATACATATGAAAATAATTAAAATGGTAATCCAATCCAAATAACAAATTCAGTTATGCTAAAATACCCAATTAAAAGTCCCAATCACTCTCAATCCAGGCTGGCCTGTAAAAACAACCAGGTCTTTAGATCGCGGCGGAAGGAATGTAGGTTGGGAGCCAACTACAGCCCCAGGGGCAGCTGGTTCCACAGGGTGGGTGCCCCCACAGAGAAGACCCTCCCCCCGGGGGACTGCCAACTGACATTGTCTGGTCAACGGCACCCCAAGGAGGGCCTGCCTGTGGGAGTGCACTGGGAGATTGCACCTCGATGCTGGTAGGAGGCACTCCTGCAAATACCCCGGACACAAGCCATGAAGGGCTTTATAGGTTAATACCAGCACCTTGAATCTTACACGGAGGGCAACTGGCAACCAATGCAGATCGCGCAGGAGGGGTGTCACATGGGAGTATCGGGCCACTCCCATCACCACCCACGTGGCCGCATTCTGCACCAGCTGAAACCTCTGTATAGTCCACAAGGGCAGCCCCAAATAGAGAGCATTGCAGTAGTCAAGACGGGAAGCAACGAGCTCATGGGTGACCATGCATAGGGCATCTCGGTCCAGGTAGGGGCGCAACTGGCGCACCAGGCCAACCTGGCCAAATGCCCCCCTGGCGACAGCTGCCACCTGCTCCTCCATATTGATGAAGAGAAATTGATAAGAAATTAAATTGTGGGACATTGAAGGGAATAATTTTTTTTCAATACATTATTGTTTGTAGTAGCTCTTAATGCAATGTTCTTCAAGTCAGTTAGAATTTAAGCTTTAAAGCTTTGTTTATAAATACGATATAAGACATGGGAAGAAGACTTTTATTATACTTTGAGGATAAAGTACTGGACTTCCTGTTTGAGCCTCTTCACGAACGGACCAAAATCTGTGACTGTTCACAGTTTTGATTCGTGCTTGCCACTGGAGACCACGAGCCGGCTGGCTTTGGGGTTGAAACCGCCCCGTAGAGGTGGTGAAGGTGGGGGAGCTGCCAGCAGGGTTGAGGAGAGCCGCATCTCTTCTCCCCAGCTGGTCCTTTTTCCCTTTCCCGAAAGCAGCAGAAGTGGTTGGCCAGAAATGGCCACCTCAAAGAAGAACTCAAATGGAAAAGAATGTGCAGGAGGAAGCTTGAAAGAGAAGGTGTGACATACCAGGCTTGCGATTGAAAACAACTATTAAAGGTACCTGGAATTTAAACAGTTAAAAACAATATTATCTCTAAAAGACTTCTACAGCTGTGAATGAAAGAGTTAAGAGAGAAAAATTGGTTTCTTTTCTTTCCTCAAATACTGATTGCTTTAATTGGTTTGGAATATTAAGAAAAGATTGATACAAGAATTGGACATTGATTCACTGGGATATTAATAGGCCGTTTTCAGCTGAAAATAAAGTATCAAGTGATAAAGACTTCTGAATAACTTTAAAGAATTCTTTTTAAAAAGAGTCAAAGAAAGAAAACAGAGGAAGAAAAAGAGTTTAAAAAGGGTGGAGTCTGGAAACAAAGGATACCACCTGGAGTTAAATTGTATTGAGAGTGGATTTACAACAAGATGCGAAAAGAACACATTGTAATTGAAACTTTGTTGCAAGCCTGTTAAAGCCCCGGAAAAGCGAAAGTGAAAAAGAAAACAAGAAATGGCTTTGGATTATCGGAGGACTCCCGGGTAGAGGATCTTAGTGAAGGGTTAAAGTCATCTGGGGGTTGCTTTAAAAGGGAAAAAATCTCTTTCAGAATGTCATCACTTTTTGAAGAATTAAAAACATTATTTAAAGACATTAAAGAAGAGGTAAAAACGATAGAAATGGAGATCCTGAAATATAGAAAATTACAGGAAGCATCAGTCGAACAGGATAAAGTACTGTGTAAAAGTAAAGTGAAAGAATATAAAATTGATTTACTTGTTTAAAGTTTGTTCATATTTATTATTGTTCATTTGTGTATATACATTGTTATCCTAGTATTTTTTAAAAAGACTTTTGCTGATTAAGATTGAATGATGAAGCTTTATTATTTGTTAAATAAGATAAACGACGAAGTGATTTTTGATTGAAATATTAGAAAACATGTTGTTTCAGACAGTGTTTGTACTTGTACTGATAAAGGGGAACATCATTCCTTTGTATTTTTTCTTTATTTTTTTCTTCTATTTTTCTTTTTTCAAAAAAAAAGAAGGTATGAGTTACTTGCTTTGGGGAATGTTTAGCCTATTATAATGCTGAAATTTTGAAAAGAATGAATAGTAGACATAATAAAGAACTCCAGTAGAAGCAATAAATTCCTAAAGGCAAAACTGGATCAAGGACATTAATTTTTCATAGTAGTTCTTGACTCGACTTTCTCTCCCTTCCTCTCTCCCTCCCACCCTCTCTCTCTCTCCTAGCCTCCTTGTTTCTCCTTTGAAATTAGTTGGTGCTACATTTTTCTTTTAAAAAGATTATTCAATCTGATCTAACAATGAGACAATTAAAAAGATTCCTTTCCAATTTAAAATATTAGACATGAAGGCCTTTTGATTTTAGCATTATATCATATTCCCAGTGAGATAGAAATAATAATGTTGAATGCATGAAACTAAATTTTGAGACTCAAAATGAAATGAAACATTGACATCCAGGAGAATGGAACACATGTGGGAAGGATTTGATAGGCAACTTATATTTCTGGAAATTCTGCCTAGATTAATTATCTGGTCACGTTGCCAACTTCAAAAGCCGATACAAAAATTTATGCCACCAGATAAAGACTGAATGCACCAATTATCACATTAAACAAGAGGAAAACCTTCTACACACCAATTCCACCCACCCTTTCTATAATTTTGTAAACAACAAACTAAAAGACTCAAGGTCCATCCCATCCCTGAAAGGACCTAATGGTAAAGACTGCAATGATGACACCATTAAAGCCAACCTCTTTAACACATTCTTTGGCTCAGTATTTGTAAACAGCAATGGATCATGCCCAGTATTTCCTAGTCGAACCACAGACAACTACAATGATCTAATGCATATCGATTTTACAGAAGACAATGTTGAAAAAGCACTACGCAATCTAAAACCATCTCTATCTATTGGAGCAGACAGAATATGTGCCTACTTCTTAAAAAAGCTATCCACTGCCATAGCTGAACCTCTAAGCATAATCTTTGAAAAATCTTTCAGGACCAGCTCCTTGCCAAACCTATGGTCACTAGCCAAAGTCATCCCCATCTTCAAAAAGGGTGACCCCAGCCTAGTTGAAAATTACAGACCAATCTCTTTATGTTGCATCACCCGTAAAGTCATGGAATCAATTATTAACCAATCCATTATCCTCCACTTAGAGACAAACAACCTACTCTCTAATAAACAATTTGGTTTCAGAAAAAAACTATCCTGTAAACTGCAACTCTTACACTGCAAAAGCATATGGACTACACAACTTGATCAGGGCAAAGCAATAGATGCAATCTACATAGACTTCTGTAAAGCCTTCAATTCAGTGGTACACGACAAAGTACTCCTAAAACTAAAATCTTATGGTATCTCTGGACACCTGCATAATTGGATAGAAGCATTCCTGTCAAACAGACAACAAATGGTCAAAATTGGGAGCATCCTATCAAATTCTGTACCTATCAACAATGGTGTCCCCCAAGGCAGTGTTCTAGGACCAACTCTCTTCACACTCTACATAAATGACCTCTGTGATCATATTAAGAGCAACCGCATTCTTTTCGCTGATGATGTAAAGCTATTCAACACCACTGACAATACTGCTACCCTTCAAAAAGATCTTGACTATGTATCAGAATGATCAAACAAATGGCAACCTGACTCTACCTGACTCTGTGGTTTCTTCCCCAAACCCCCAAAACTTTAACTTTAAACTGTCTATTATTGATCTCCAATAAAATAAATAAATAAATAAATCTCACCCTTTTCCTAAGAGGTCTATAGGCAGTGTGCAAAAGCACACCAACATGTCTACCGTCCCTGTCCTATTGTTTTTTTTTCTTATATGTATCCATTTTTTAAATTCATATTTATATGCCACCCTTCTCCAGAGACTCAGGGCAGCTTACAATTTTTTGGAGCACAACCCAATGCGCTCAGCAATAGCCTTCATTCCATTGTATATGTCTTTTATTACTAGAGCTTTTTGCCCCCCAGCAGCATTTTTACAAAGTCAGCTTATTGCCCGCAGCAATCTTGGGTCCTCAATTTACCTACCCCGAGAGGATGTGAGGCTGAGTCAACCTTGATTTCATGTATTCATAACTATGTTTATACTTATACCTGTTATCTTATAATCGCTTGACAAAATAAAAAAAAATTTAAAAAATTTTCATAGTGAAACATGCATCTGGTCCAAATATCCAGATTCCAGATATATGGCAGCTAGTCTGTTAGAAATGGACCACTGTTCTGTATAGTTCTGCTATTCCTGATTCCAAACTCAGTGGAGAAAGAGTCCACTGTGGCCCGATGTTATAATATCATTTACTGTACAAGATCACTAGGATGAAATGTAAGCTCAATGAAAAATGCATATGAATTTCATGGACTTAAATATGTCACTAGTTGTCACATACATCTTACTGTGAATTCCCATAGTGCTACAGTTACAAGTAGTCATGAGTTTTACTAGGTTACAGGACCCGTGCCTTTTACAGGACTGTAAAAAATACTGAATATCATACTCTCATTATTATTCTGTTTTCAGCAGTACTCTTTATGTTTGTAAAATGATTGTTTGAGATCCTTCTTTTGTGTGCTTTTAAAATCAGATTAACATGTATTACTTTCTAACAACAAGGCTTACAGGGTTTTTTTTATGTTTTTAATCAATTAAAATTGGGGATATATTTGTGAAATATGTTTTACTCCTTATTATTTATTTATTTATTTATTTATTTATTTATTTATTTACTTGTCAATCGCTTACAAGATAATAAGTATAAGGGTAAACATAGTTATGAATACATGAAATGAATTCATATAAGAATAAAAGAAACAATAAAAGAAACAATAAAAGAAACAATAGGACAGGGATGGTAGGCACGTTGGTGCATGCCCCCTACAGACCTCTTAGGAAAGGGGTGAGGTCAATAGTAGAAAGTCTAAGGTTAAAGTTTTGGGGCTTTGGGGAAGAAACCACAGAGTCAGGTAGAGTATTCCAGACACTGACCACTCTGTTGCTGAAGTCGTATTTCCTGCAATCAAGTCTGGTGTGGTTAACCTTGAGTTTGTATCTATTGTGTGATCTTGTATTGTTATGGTTGAAGCTGAAGTATTCATTGACCAGAAGGACATTGCAATGTATGATTTTATATACTATACTTAGATCGGACCGAAGGCGGAGTAGTTCTAGGTTTTCTAGGTCTAGAATTTCAAGTGTGGTGGCATAAGGTATTCTGCAATGAGTAGAGGAGTGGAGAACTCTTCTTGTGAAATATTTCTGGACTTTCTCAACTGTGTTAATATCAGATACATGATGTGGGTTCCAGACTGATGAGCTGTATTTGAGTATTGGTCTAGCAAATGTTTTGTATGCCCTAGTTAGTAGTGTGATATTACCAGAGAAAAAGCTACATAGAATTAGGTTAACAACTCTTAATGCCTTTTTGGCTATGTAGTTACAGTGGGCTCTAGCACTTAGATCATTAGAGATGAGTATTTCAACGTCCTTGACAGGGTTTGGATCATCAACAAGGTCTTGACTATTCAGCTTGTATTTTATTTTCTGATTTTTTTTGGCAATATGTAAGACAGAGCATTTATTTGTTGAAATTTGAAGATGCCATTTGTTTGACCATTCAGATACATAGTCGAGGTCTTTTTGAAGGGTAGCTGTATTGTCTGTGGTGTTGAATAGCCTTACATCATCAGCAAAGAGAACACAGTTGCTCTTAATATGATCACAGAGGTCATTTATGTAGAGTATGAAGATAGTTGGTCCTAGAACACTGCCTTGGGGGGCACCACTGTTGACAGGCACAGAATTTGATAGGATACTCCCAATTTTGACCATTTGTTGTCTGTTTGATCAGAAATGTTTATTTGACAGAAATGCTTCTATCCAGTTGTGCAGTTGTCCAGAGATGCCATAAGATCTTAGTTTTAGTAGTAGTTTGTCATGTACCACTGAATTGAAGGCTTTACAGAAGTCAATGTAGATTGAAGTCAATGTTTATCAGCAATATATTACCAAAAATCTCAAATTAGCAAAGAGACTGTGGTATTTTCCTACCAAATTTCTTGTTAAGGCAATATATTTTATTGGCTTTTTAAAATATGATAATTTACTAATTCAGCTACTATATAGTTTGTGCATTGTTGTGACTCACAGCTGCTGCTACTACTACTATTACTACTTTACATACTTCCATCGTATGCACAAGTTATACCTTTCTATAGAATAGAATAGAATAGAATAGAATAGAATAGAATAGAATAGAATAACAGAGTTGGAAGGGACCTTGGAGGTCTTGTAGTCCAACCCCCTGCCTAGGAAAGAAACCCTGCACCACTTCAGAAAAATGGGTATCCAATATCTTTTTAAAAACTTCCAGTGTTGGAGCATTCACAACTTCTGAAGGCAAGTTGTTCCACTGATTAATTGTTCTAACTGTCAGGAAATTTCTCCTTAGTTCTAGGTTGCTTCTCTCCTTGATTTTGACAGAGAGGCCTTTCAGGCTGTCACTCACACTAGTCATGATTGGACTACTGATAAATATTCTATGCAGAGCTGAACTGAAGACCAAGTGGAAGCCACAGCTATTCAAAATGCAATAGTGTGCATAGTCTTGATCACTTCCCATTATAGCCATGTCTCATTGCTGCTTCACAAACTGCCTTGCTGATCACTCAGCTTCTGGGTGGTTCAAAACTGTTGCTCATCACCTATAAAGCCCTTCATGGCATATGGCCTGGTTACTTGAGGAAAAGCTTGAGTCCAGTTGTTTCTGCCTGTCCAGTATATTCAGGCAGACAGGATCTCTTCAATGCAGACTCTCCAAGTCCCTTTGGTTGAACATTGTCATCTTGTGAAATCAAGGAAGAATGCCTCATCTGTTGCAGCACATGCTCCTGGAACAGAATCACCCCAGAATACAGATGGCATTTATTCTTGAAATAGTCTGTAGGTTTTTCAAATCCTGCTCTATTGCCAGAGCTGGGGTTATAAGGGTTTTTTTATGTTATCTGGTTTTGTCTGGATGGTCACACATTCATTTCTAAATTACATATTCTTTTAAAAATTGTCAGTTGCCCAGTCCTTTTGGTGTCAGGTGTCAAAATCTCAATAAATCAATAAGGGGTTTAAATATATATATTTAAATACAGCTGATAGAGATATCAAGCATTTGGCAAAAAGAGAACATGTCCTCCTTTTTGTTTTCACATACTCTTTCTGACAGTCATAGGTTTAAAATCAAATATTATCAAACTTCTTTAGTGTTTTGTTTTTGCTTTTACATTACTTATTCAAACTTCTGCACACTATGACCTTGTAAACTGCCTGTTTCTTTTCTTCCCTCTATCTGTCAATAGACTCAATAGCCCTAGATTTACATTATTTATTTGCTGATTCCAGCAGTCAGCTTTAATCCAACCTCTTTAAATCTATGACAATTGTAATCTGTAGATCACATGACTCATATACAGGTGAAACTCGAAAAATTAGAATATTGTGCAAAAGTTTATTTATTTCAGTAATGCAACTTAAAAGGTGAAACTAATATATGAGATAGACTCATTACATGCAAAACAAGATAGTTCAAGCCGTGATTTGCCATAATTGTGATGATTATGGCATACAGCTCATGAAAACCCCAAATCCACAATCTCAGAAAATTAGAATATTGTGAAAAGGTGCAATATTCTAGGCTCAAAGTGTCCCACTCTAATCAGCTAATTAAGCCATAACACCTGCAAAGGATTCCTGAGCCTTTAAATGGTCTCTCAGTCTGGTTCAGTAGGAATCACAATCATGGGAAAGACTGCTGAGCTGACAGTTGTGCAGAAAACCATCATTGACACCCTCCATAAGAAGGGAAAGCCTCAAAAGGTAATTGCAAAAGAAGTTGGATGTTCCCAAAGTGCTGTATCAAAGCACATTAATAGAAAGTTATGTGGAAGGGAAAAGTGTGGAAGAAAAAGGTGCACAAGCAGCAGGGATGACCACAGCCTGGAGAGGATTGTCAGGAAAAGGCCATTCAAAAGTGTTGGGGACTTTCACAAGGAGTGGACTGAGGCTGGAGTCAGTGCATCAAGAGCCACCACACACAGACGGATCCTGGACATGGGCTTCAAATGTCATCAGAAGTGTCTTATCTGCGCTAAAGAAAAACAGACCTGGTCTGTTGCTCAGTGGTCCAAAGTCCTCTTTTCTGATGAGAGCAACTTTTGCAACTCATTTGGAAACCAAGGACCCAGAGTCTGGAGTAAGAATGGAGAGGCACACACTGGAAGATGCTTGAAGTCCAGTGTGAAGATTCCACAGTCTGTGTTGATTTGGGGAGCCATGTCATCTGCTGGTGTTGGTCCACTGTGCTTCATTAAGGTCAACGCAGCCATCTTCCAGGAGATTTTGGAGCACTTCATGCTTCCTTCCACATACGAGCTTTATGGGGATGCTGACTTCATTTTCCAGCAGGACTTGGCACCTGCCCACACTGCCAAAAGCACCAAAATTTGGTTCAATGACTGTGGGATTACTGTGCTTGATGGGCCAGCAAATTCGCCTGACTTAAACCCCATAGAGAATCTATGGGGCATTGGCAAGAGAAAGATGAGAGACATGAGACCAAACAATGCAGAAGAGCTGAAGGCTGCTATTGAAGCATTCTGGTCTTCCATAACACCTTAGCAGTGCCACAGGCTGATAGTTTCCATGCCACGCCACATTGAGACAGTAATTGCTGCAAAAGGGGCCGAAACCAAGTACTGAGTACATATGCACGCTTATACTTTTCAGAGGTCCGATATTGTTCTATGTACAATCCTTGTTTTATTGATTGCATGTCATATTCTAATTTTCTGAGATTGTGGATTAGGGGTTTTCATGAGCTGTAAGCCATAATAATCACAATTATGACAAATCACAGTTTGACCTATCTTGTTTTGCATATAATGAGTCTATCTCATATATTAGTTTCACCTTTTAAGTTGCATTACTGAAATAAATGAACTTTGCATGATATTCTAATTTTTCAAGTTTCACCTGTATTTCTGTAGTTTGAAGTGCATCATTGATTATATATTATTGTTAGCATGTCCTCTTGAACATAAAGATTTCTTGGGGGAAAATGCAATTGAAAAATTAGTTTTTTAGATTGTACCTCAATCTCCTGATTCTATCAATAGTCTAATGCAGAGCATGTATATTCACCAAGTTTTGTCTTTATTCAGCAAAGATCTGAAAGGCTTGGACTGTTTCACTCTCTAAATATATTTGTGATGTGTTTCAACTTTACTCCTGATGTGTGCATCTCAAACTATATTTTAGCATGTAACATAACTGTTAGATTTGCATGAAGAGTCAGACGCGAAGTGCTTAAGTGAAGAGTTTATTAGTGACTACAGCTCATAACAGACCCTATTTGGCTGGTCTGTGGCTGCTACTTATAGCCAGCAGCCGCAGTTGCCAGCCAATCAGAGTGCAGGGTTTTCCCGCACTTTTTAAACCAATCATTTCTGCCATTTTACAAGAACAGTTCAAACTTAACCAATGACATTCAAACCTGCATACATAACAATAACAGTACTGAAATTTAAATCTGCTGAAGAGCTTGATAGCTGTCTGATTTGAATTGCTATTTATACTGCATTTTACTAAGGTTGATTTATAATGAAACAACTCTATATATTGACATAGCTTGCTTTTTATTATGAGAAATCTACATCTGATCTGCATATGCAGGTATTTGGAATAGTTTTAAAAAATACCATCTATTTTGTAACAAAATGTACATCACTTCAACCTGCTCACATTTATTTCAGATTGGTAGCTGCAGGAAGATGGACTGCCATTGTCCTTATTTGTAGAGAGTTGAGTTGAGTTTTTAATTATGACCTAGGTTAGGTTAGGAGATGTTATTGTTGTAACTTAGGCACTTTGGTATCATATGTCTGGTCTATTCAACAATGCAGTTACACAATCTTCCTTTAAGATATGCTGAAAGCATGCTGTCCAAGCAAAGAAATGGAAAAGCTTTTCTTGATGGTTCCCTGATAATATTAACCTGACATTGGGAGTCACTTCCATGTGTTTATAATGGTGAATTTAATATTATAATTTGGATGACTGTACTGCAGAAGCATCGTCATTGGCAACCCTTTCAGAAAGCCCACCTCTAACGTTTTCTCTGTTGCATGAGACAGGTTCCCAAAGTGGATAGGGTATGTATTTATAGGATAGACAACAAAAGTCTTTGAAAAGCTGCTGGAGATGATATTACCTGCAGTGGCATATAAGATGGTTCCCAGTGGGTTTCTATCCTAAGTAAAGGTTCCTATTCTGACTACTCTTTTCTCAGAAATAGGTAAAACATGTGTTGTACTTCCCTGTTGGAAACCCAGTCTTCAAAAGGGGAAACAGGCAGGAACCTGCCAGTTACTATCTAATTAGCTTGCTAGATATCTCGCTTAAGCTTTACCTCAAACTTGTTTAATAAATTAGAAAATTGAGAGAGAGAAAAACCCATTTTTTTCTACCTACAACAGTCAAACTTGAAAAATAACATAGCACAGTAGATGAATACACCACTCTGAAGGTGGCTGTTCAGAAATGCAGCAATGAATATAGAAAACACCGTTTCGTTCATTAATTTCATCTCTGTTCTTGATTTATTTGACAGACCTTGAATGTGGAGGAAACTTAAAAGAACACACATTAATGGTGGCCTTTTTAAAATTAATAATTGGGATATTACACAAAAAGTAAGACTGAGTCCCCAAGGGTTTCTGTCACATCCTTCCTATTGGAGAGAGAAATCAAACAGGACTCCTGCTTTGGTATTATATGATGTCATAACAGCCATGAAGTCACAAAGCTTCTCCCCCTCATTCACAGTTAACTCCCATCACAGGCCACATAAAGATAGGACTATATATAAAAGCTCCATGTTCAGTCCCATGTATATTTACATAAGACTGAAAAAGAGTAGAGTTCTTGTCAGTTAATGCTGGAAACATTAAGCAAGGTAAGCCAATAATCTGACTTAACATAAGAGTATT
Source organism: Naja naja (assembly GCA_009733165.1). Lineage (NCBI taxonomy): Eukaryota > Metazoa > Chordata > Lepidosauria > Squamata > Elapidae > Naja > Naja naja. Next base: position 135,201,582 of record CM019150.1, on the reverse strand, counting down.
CCTGTGTTCTTGATATTCTTCCATAAAGTTAAAATATTATTGGTTGTATGCTCAGCAGCTCCTTTTATTCAGTATTGTCAAAAACATGGACTTTACATCTGTATTCATCTTAGTATAGCTTTCAGTATGCTTCATTACTAATGACATTTCAGAATAGTGACAATTGCTTACTTATTATTTCTGAGCTTTTGCATTAAAATGGATATTCATTGCAGACAAAATGAAATAGGAAACACTGGTAAGAGAAAACATACTTAGCAGTTACCTATAAACAGTCTTCACATTTAACACAATCCAGAAACTAGTATTAAGACAATGGTTTGATACCTTTGTTCAGTCTTGCATATTTTTCCAGGAAAGTGTTAACAAGCAACTGTGAGCTGATCTTATAAATTGCGTGCCACACTTGACTGCATTTTATTATCTAATCATGGTCCTGTTGTCACAGAGTTCCATGCACATTTATTCAGAGAATACTCAAAGGACACATCAAGTTCTGCTGAGCTAGATCATAAAATTGGTCACTAGAGATGAAGGACAAGAAATGAGAGATGTAATGCCAATTCAATTAAATAATTTTCATGATTTAATTACAAAAACATCATAATCAATGGCCAAAGAGTAGTCCTCATATTCTTTCATCATCTCAGTGAACATGAAGGGAACTTTTATCCTCACCGAAATTACTATATTTTTTATGGAATGGAATATTTTAATCACGTCTTCATGATTCTGGTTTGAAGAGTGATGAATTCTTGATAGTAAATTGAATCCTAATGCCAAGAGGCCAGGCTGGTGGATTTCTAAATTAAAAGTCAGGTATAGCCCCTGAGAACAATGGGGAGAATTTCAAAACATTCTGAAGTAATGTTGGCTATTTTGGGTATTACTGAAACACGGTCAAAACTGAACAGTTTGTCAGTATAAGAGTAAGGGTAAGAGAAATATCTCATCAATAGGCTGGAGTCATGAGACAGATTCCAGATTCTGGGGTACATTTCATTTAAAACTTTGGTCTCTAAAAGTAACATCTCTGAGAACAACCCACAAAAAGTAAAGGGATGGGTTTCAGGACTCTTATATGTTTTGTTGGGTAAACAAAAAAGTTACAATTGCAGTAATATAGTGACAGATTGATTGTATTTTAAAAGTTCAAATGATGAATTCATCAGCTTGGATGCTAAGTTCCTGATAACTTAACTAGCATAACTTAAATAACATACAATTTAAGGAAAGCATAAACCAAGGGAAAAATACATTAGTATGTGTTTAATAACGTGGCATTAATCTCATTAGGCTAAACTAGATGTAAGAAAGAAGAGATTTAACTTTATCATAAGGTATCTTTGTACAAACAAGAAGTCTTGCTAATACATGGGCAAATAGATAGAAATACATTATGTTCCTTTTTTGTTTGGGTTTCCAGTTAGCCAATAGTCTTTAAATTTCCTTCATTGAAGAAATAATTACGGGTGATTCTCTTAGTTATAATTAGGACAATGTATTACTTATAAAAAATTCAAACAGTGAACCAAATTAAATAAAATATTAAATCATAAAGGCAAACACATTCAAATCATAGTGACAGCCACTGTTAAAATTCAAATAATCTTTCCTATAATTGAGATGCTATTCCCAAAAATTGAGCTTTCAATTATGATTTGTACTGGGCAAGATCTTCCACAAGAAATATTTTTCACTAGCAAATTATTTTAGAAAAATCAGTTTCCATTTTAGTTGAATCTATAGAGAAGTCCTGTTAATCCTATCAGTGCTTCATGCAATAATTGACAATTAAGTAGGAAGTAGTAAATGCTGTTTTCTAGTAAAAATATTCCTAATCTGATATTCATTCCTGTATGACTTTGCAATATAGCTACTAGACTAAATCATGGCTATATCACATCTTTAGCTCAGATCTCCCAGTTCCCAACTGTTAAATGGAAATTGTGACTGACTCACAATACTGTGCAAATAAAACTAAAGAAATAGGTAAGCAATTTTGCATTTTTTAAAAAAAAATCTCTAATGAGAATTTGTTTCTGAACTCTCTTTCAGAGAGAAGATTTTAAGTCAAATTCTGTTGGATGTAGTAAAATGTTACTGCATTTACGCAGTTACAAACACACCCAGGTTGTATGTTTTGGTAGCTGTATGAACATTGGTTTGTGTATTACTCATTTAGCTATGCCACAATCTGCACTCTCCCTGGTATTAAAGGAAATGTTTATTTGAACTTCTACCATTGAGGTTTTTTTTCCAGATAGGATAAAATGGGCAAGAGTAAGTAACTCCAAAGCAAGGGAAGTTGTCCATTTCCAATATAAATTCTAAGATAAGTTTAATCATTTTAAGAATAAGTTATTCTACCTTATGGGAGATAGATAATGTGAATTTTCTGTGGCAGCTCCTCCCCTATGGAATACCTTTCCCTCTGAAGTTCAGTAGGCCTCTACCTCCTAGTTTTCTGAAAGCACTGAAGACCTGGTTTCCCCTGCCCCCCAAGTCCTGGAACAGGATGAGGTAACTGCATGTCAGAACCTTGACTGGTGCCATGTTTTTATTTTGAATGCTTAGTGTTTAAATGGTTTGTATATGAGTTTTATGTCATTTAATTCTTGACTGGGAACCTCCAATGGTATAAATGGGCAGTTATATTTGTTTGTTTCTTTGTTTGTTTGTATCCCACTTGTATTATTTTACAAATAACTCAAGGCAGAGGATATATGCAGTACATCTTCCTCCTCCCCATAACAACTATAACACATAAATGTTTAAATGAGAATGTATGAATGAATGAATGAATGAATGAATGAATGAATGAATGAATGAAAATCTTCATGGATGTGGACAGATGTATTTCTCTGATTAATGTTTTCTATGTAAAAACAAAAACAAAAAGGACATATCACACGGATTACTTCCCAAAATCTTTCATACCTTACTGAAACCTTTTACCCAATATAGATAAAACACTTGAAGTCAATTTAAATGAATCCCTGTGTTGTGATTGGGTAACAGGTTCATATGTTGTTAACTCAAGAAATATCACTTTTACCCAATTTCAGATAATTTACCTAGATTTGGAGGTGACTGACTTGGATCCACTCCTCATTTACCAACTGAAATCTGTTCCTTAAATCAGAAGTGAAATAGCCACTAAGCAAACAGTCACTGTGAATGGGAGAAACAGAAAGACTGTGAAGATTACTGGTTGTGATTGTCTCACTTACCTAAAGTTCTCTTCTGGAGTGTCTTGTGCCATCCCATTTTTTTTTCATTTTATTTGCCCTCTTGCTGGACAGACATATTGCTTTAAACAAGCTCTCTCTTCCTGAACTGTTTTTCTCCACCCTTCCCTAAAAAGAACTAATTGCAAATGATTTAAGCTCAGCTTTTGTGACCTTAAGTAATTGATTAGAACCTTCTGGTCAGCTTGGACTGATGTCTGAAACTTACTAAACATTAATCACTTTCATGATGAAGATATGATAGCATTTATCTATGAAGAGGGTGGTGACATGATGAACTATAGTAATGCATCAGGTTGTGAGAAAAGAGGGAGCATATTTCAAGGAAGAGGGCAAGACAAGAGACAGCACAGTCTGAAGCTGGATCATGGGGAAAGGAAGAGGTTCAGGATATCCACTCTGTAGAGTCTCCCAGGGTATATCCATTAGCTTAGGATGATACAGGTTTAGTCTGGCAGGATTCTCCTTATATGATGTATGCAAATAAAGAACTGAATTTTGTCTGGATTGTTTTATGTAGTTCTTGTGCTAGGCCTGTTTTGTTCTTAGGTACATGAAATTTGACCGTAAATGAACATTGCTAAAACATAGCAATAGCACTTAGACTTATATACTACTTCACAGTGCTTTTACAGCCCTTTCTAAGTGGTTCACAGAGTCAGCATATTTCCCCCAACAATTTGGGCCCCCATTTTACCTACCTCAGAAGGATGGAAGGCTGAGTCAACCTTGAGCCTGGTGAGAATTGAACTGCCAAATTGCAGCCAGCAGCCAGCCAGAAGAAGTAGCCTGCAGTACTAAACTCTAACCCAGGGGTGGGATTCAAATTTCTTAACAGCCGGTTCTGTGGGCATGGCCTAATTTGTGGGTGTGAGTTACTAGTCATGTGACTGGCTGGGCGTGGCTTGCTGGTCACATGACTGGCTGAGCGTGGCTTGGTGGTCACATGACTGGGTAGGTCAAAAGATAGAAATTCACTTCAACAATGCTCTTGGTGCGGGGTTGGACTAGATGACCTCTGAGGTCCCTTCCAGCCCTGGATTTCTGTGCTGTTTCAAAGCAATCTCTGAAGCTGTGTCTAGTGCCAGAGTTTGTGGTACTTCCTTCCTCTCCTTTTTCTTTCCCTCCTTCCCTCCCTCCCTCCCTCCCTCCCTCTATCTATCTGTCCGTCCACCCATCCATCCATATCTCATTCACATTCCTTTCCTTCCCTCCTCCTTCCCTCCTTTCTTTCTCCCATCCCTCCCTCTTTCTTTTTCTTCCTTTTAAGAGAGAGAGAGAGAGAGAGAGAAAAGAAAAGAAAGAAAGAAAGAAAGAAAGAAAGAAAGAGAGAAAGAAAGAAAGCATCTCTATGGTATTCATGGTATATTTTCAGCTGGAACCTCTTTCTACTTAAACCAGGGTCCCCAAACTTGGCAACTTTAAGACTTGTGGACTTCAACTCCCAGAATTCTCCAGTCAGCTATGCTGGCTGGATAATTCTGGGAGTTGATCCACAAGTCTTAAGTCCAAGTTTGAAGACCTCTGACTTAAACCTTAGTACAACACCCAGATATTTAAAGCCATTAAACATCTTGGATTAATCTTGAAACTCACCCTGTGCGTTCACACAGATGGGGACTCCTCGGGGTGCCATCGGCTAGACAATTTTGGCTGGCGACGTCCCAGGAAGGGCCTATTCTGTTCGTGCCCCGCCTGTGAACCAGCTCCCTCTGGAGCTCGTTTGGCTCCTGATCTTCACTCCTTCCACATGATCTGAAGACCTGGTTGTTTGAACAGGCGGGCTGGACTGACTCCTCGGTTTTTTAAAAAGATTTAAATTATTTTAATTGGGTTTTAAAGATTGGGCTTGTTGATTTAATTTTCTTTTAAATATTTATTGTTTGTATTACTTGTTTTAGTTGTCAGCCTTGGTACTCTCTCAGAGAGGGGCATAGAATCAATAAATAATAAATAAATAAATAAATAAATAAACAAATAAACAAACAAACAAACAAACTTTTTGCATACTTGTATTTATACAGAAAGAATTTTATTTTAACACATATGGCTTCAATTCCAAAGCTACTTTTTATGAAAACCAAGTCAAGAAAAGGAGATTGGAAACAAAGCAAAGGTTAACCTTCTTTCTTTCTAACCCTTTCTAAACGGCAAGTAGAAGTGAGCCTTTCTTGCCATTTTATTACCAAGAATTACCACCATCTTCAAATTAAACAGTTGCTTTCCAATATCAAAAAAACACAAGTTTGCAAACTGCCTGAATAGTAAGTAACACAGCACATAATTTTGTATGTTAAACGAACCATAAAGTGGAAGAGGGAAAATATTTGTGAGAAATATTTACTATGTTTTTTGCTTCTCAAACTTAAAAGGCCATTGGACACTCACTCCATAAAGGTTGTGACAGCAATAGAAGTAATGAAGCAGCAGCTAGGCAAACTGCTGAATAGTCTGAATTATGCTTTGGAAATTGTGTAATGTATGAAATTGAGCAAATGAATGAGACCTAAAGGGCTAAGCTCTTCAAAAAATCCACTCTGAATACCAGCTAAGCCTGGCATAAAAAAGCAGAGCAACTTACTAGTTTTGAAGTGGAGGATATGGAGGAAAGAAAGAAGATTGGCTCCAACAGTTTTAGGAGACTGCATAGTTTTGATTACCCAGAACATTCCCAAGGCAGGAATCAATACTATATTAGCTCCAAATGTTCTTTTTGCTAAACACTGAATCCAGGCATACTGGATGGCTGGATGTTCCCAGGAGGCTGCAGGAAGGCCTCCTAGGCCCAAAATGGGGCCTAGCAAGCCTCCCTGGAGCCTCTTGGGAGCAAAAACGGGGTGGGGGTGGCGTTTTTGGCCTAGCAAGCCTCCCTGGAGACTCTTGGAAGCAAAAACGGGGTGGGGATGGTGGCGCCAGACCCCCAACTCCCCATTTTTGCTCCCAGAAGGCTGGCTACCCTATCTGGTAGCCAGACGAGGCTTGTGGGGACTTCTGGGAGGGGCTGGGCAGGATTTCTAATGGGAGCCCCTCCTCCCATTAGAAACAGCTGCCGGGGAAACAGAGAAAAGTAGGATTCAACCTATACAAGTCTCTCCACGGGTTCCTCGGCAGAACGCAAGTGGTAAGAGAAAGGCAACTGGCTACGGCAGCAAAAGGCAAGTTTGGGGGGAGGAAGGCGACCGGGGCTTCAGAGCTTCACTCACCCAGGAAGATCAGTAATTTGCCTGGTGGGCAAAAGCAGGCTGCTGGCATGTCGCACATGCGCATAATGTTGCACATGTGCAATAGGGACTGATTGGGCAGGGAGCAGAGAAGCGGGCTGAGAGGGGCGGAGCCAGCTAGAGGGCCATTTTACCGGTTCTCCGAACTACTGGGAGCCCTAACATCCGGTTCTATAGAACCAGACAGAACCGGTAGACTCCCACCCCTGCTCTAACCACTGCGCCACTGTGGCTTATGATAAAAAAGATGATTTTAAAAATAATAATAATACTGTCATATTTATGTATGATCTCTAAATGAGGAAACTGCTAAACAAAGAGTGGCTGCATCTCTCAATTGACAGCTTTCTTAGATCTCCGGAAATAGGGACAGAAGAATTTATGATTGAGTAACTTATCACATTGCAGAAGAGAATTTGTGTTACATTTACATTTATAAATTAGATTTAAATGAAGCTGCAATTTGTTGGGTTTTGGTTTAGTTTATTTCCTACTGATTGGGATATTTTAGCTTCAAGGCTATATTGTTCAACCAAGGGGATAAGAGGATTTTATGCTTCTAGAAATTGAAGAGGATGAATCAGCATAAGATTTTTTTAATAAGTAGTTTCCATCAAATTTGTGGTCTGCTTGATCCAGACCAGAGAGACCCAGTTTCAAAGTTTCCCAGCCACAGTGGTTCATGGACTAGTTATTGCTTCTCAGACTAAATTGCTTCCAAATGATATTGTGGCAATAAAATAGCTGAAAATGGGGATACATACTATCTAAAACACTAAATTTTTTCTTTCCTTTCAATCCCTGTCTCTCTTCCTTTCTGAATATAGAAGGTTGTGCTTTGGTTTGGTCTGGAAGAGATTAATAATGGCCACTTCAGATTGCTATTTGCTTTCAAGTGGAAAATGAATTCAGTTTTCTCTTTTTCTTGGTGGGGAAAGGTGTGTGATACAAAGAGGCAGCCAATTTTCACTAGATTCCAAGCCAGCTATTTTGTCAGCATATTGTGCCACTTCAGCTATTACCTAGAGAAAAGTCTCAGTGTAAGGTACTATATCATTAAGTGTCATGGTTTCACTTTATATAGAATGTAAATATTCATGATGTTCTTTTTGTCATTCATGGCTCGATCATGCATATTCATGATTACACACAAGACTAATTTGTGAATATTCATGCATTCCTAGTGATGAAACGAGGAAACATTAATACATAATTCATATAGAAGCTATTTTTAAAAATGGTTACATCTTATAACTTGTGTAGTTACTGTTTTTCCAAGGCATCTTTCTTGTTTTCCAGCTTACCAGTAAAATATTATGTCCCAGATTTTGTTATTTATTTTAAAGACCCCAAATGTTTCATATTTAATAACAGAATTCTTACAGAAACATAGGTGAGAGCCAGTTTGGTCTAGTGGTTAAGGCACCAGGCATGAAAGCAACAGACCATTAGTTTAAGTCTTGCTGTAGATCTGAAAGCTGGCTGGGTAACTGTGCCAACCCAAGTCAACTTACAGGTTTGTTGTTGTCAGTATATAAGAAATTATGAGCTGGGATACCCATAACAACAAGTCACCCAATGGGAACTGTTTGGTGACTAAGAAACAGCATCTGTTCTAAGCCATGCCAGATGGCTCGGAGACTGGGCGTGGCTTAGGGTAACTGGTCTGTATAATATAGGGCTTCTGTGACTCTGTGTTCTGGTAGTTCTGATTCTTCTGCTTCTGCTTCTTGTCCTTGTACTTGCTACCACATTGCAAGAGCTGCATAAGTATTGTATACATGCATCATGTTTTACATTATTGTATATAAACAAGTCTCTTCTATAAATGAATCCTGCTGAATTATTTTCTTGTGTGCTGGTTGAATTGCTGCAAACTCTGACAGTTGTGGAGAAAATGAAGAAAAGTGTATCAAATATTTTTTGCCACCTTATTTATAAAAATAAGTAAGATGTGATATAAACAAACAAATAAATAGGTCTAGCCTTCATTTTATTAGAACAACCATGTACTCTAGCTCCTAGGTCAAGGCAGAGAATGTTCTACCTGGCAATTCAGCAACATCATTCAGCAATTCCTCCAGTAACTTTCAACCACATCATTCCAATTATACTCCCTTGGACAGATTTTTATAACTTTTTCATAATACAATCTCACATCATAAGGGGGTTTGATAGGTCTACCAGAGCATAATTTCATATGATTTTTTTAATATCATCTTGTAGCCACTTAGTGGTTGCCCAGTTTTTTTCAGTCTGATGACTCTAATCTGGGGGTCATTCCTTCTATCTCTCTTCCCTTGCCAATTGAACAAGATGCAGATTCTCATGGACCTAAATTTTTCAATACATATATATTGTGTTTCATCTATTCTATGTCATTAATTTAGAAATTTCATCTGGCTACATTAAATCTGTTTTCAATCGATATATCAGTTACTGAATTGAAAGTATTGTTCTAATTTTTTAAATCATGTAAAACCAGAATTAGTTATTTGTTCAGTGCTATCATTGTTATCTAGCAAGGAATGTGCAAACCTCCTCCATATTGCTATTCTTTATGATTTGTTTTAAACCATCCAGCACTAAATAAATATGTCAAAACAACTTCTTCATTATCCTGCAAAGAACACTTTGACCTCTTCCTCAATATCAGTTTGATTGATTTAGAGCTGAAAATTGATTCAGTGGAATTGATTTAGAGCTGAAAATTGATTCAGTGGAATTGATTTAGAGCTGAAAATTGATTCAGTGGAAAGCTTCTACTTTTCTGAGTGTCACAGAAGAAATCCACATTTCAATAAAAAAAATAGAGCAGAAAAAAGTAATTGCTTGGGGTTAAGGTTCGTTTGTGTTTATTACTAGAAGGATAGCTAAGCGTAAAAGGAAAAAGTAATAAAGTCTATGCCAGACATTCAAAAGGGATAGTTTGCATTCTGTATTAGGGTGTATAAAGAACTTCTTTTTAAATTATAAAAGCAGTTATGTTTTCTTACAAGGACTGTGTAGCTGCTTCCAGTGTCAAAACAATAATGTAACAAAACCTTTTGTTAACATAGTTAAATAGTGCAGTTCTTTTCCTACCACTACCACATACACTCCTATGAAATTATGTAGCTCTAAACAAGATGGCTATTTTCAGATGTATAAAATGAATTATTGTTTCTCATTAACTGAATATTTTGTAAAGTGCCTTGGTTCAGGTATATTTCCTTCTTTCCCTTCCTTTGGGATGAAAATTCAAGAATGAGAACTCAGGTTCAGTTCAGTGTTGCTTTGTTTCCACATCATAATCATGATTGACCACACTTCCTGCTTCAGTTACTGCAACAAGCTTTAATTAATTAAAATGAAAATTATTTCCTCCTTGGATTTCCTCCTTGAAACAAGTGACTAGAGTGTGTGAGTCTGAGGTTTGCTGTGATTGTTCTCATAACTGAGTATTTATCTGCGTGTAATGTAACCAGTATTGAATTGTTATCAATTGACAATACCATAAGTCAATTTGGTGTTGTTCTTATGGCACCAGGCTAGAAACTGGAAGAGTGTAAATTCTAGTTCTATCTTAAGCTTTATTTAGACTTCTGTATCACTGCATATCAGGGAATATATGTGTCTGTTGTGTGGAGATGGTTGCATAGCTTTTACATTTATACTTCATTGGTGAGTCTTTTCTCTAGCTGCTCCATTTTGTCATTTGAATGTGCCTTGCCTTTCACCCACTTCCCAACAGGAAGATGGATAAACTAATCAGCATGTGGATGCCCATTTCCACACAACGCAAAGCTGAGATTTGGGAGGTGTGTGCATCAGCTCGTCTGCAACCATCTGCAACCTATGTTTACCTATCAACCCCTTTGCAGTGTAGGTATGCATCAACACCTAAATCACAGTCACAAAGTCAGCTGTGTGACTTTGGGTGAGTTACTATTTCCCAGCCCTAGAAGGAAGTCAGTGTCAAACTATGACTGAATTTTCCCCAGTAAAATTGCAGGGACTTGTTCAGGCTGTTGCCAGGAGTCAAAATGGTTTCAAAGGCATTCCCCACCAAAAAGAAAACACACAATATGGATTATGAACACTTATTTTTCAATTGCTGATTATCTTGAAGTAACAAGTTTGTCTTTTACTTAAATTCCTATTTAATCCTGACCTTTTTATTTTTCACTTGCATTTATGGTATCTATAGGATTTATAAAATACACTGAGATGAAAATGTACTTTACTCTAAACACTATACCACTTCAGTTCAACATCCTAACATTTTTAACTGATTCTGGTAGAAAGATTAAAGGCTTTAAAGTATAAATAGAACAGGGAGAAGAAAAATATTACCTTCATCTTTTTCTCTAGGAGAAAAGCTCAATTGCTAATTATGCTGTCTTCTCTGATTCTCTCGCTCCCCCCTCTCTCTGTCTCCCTCACTCACACAAACACATAAGCACACACATTTTAGTAGCATTTTGTTCAGTGTTAAGCCTTTGTCATTTTATATTATTGTCTTTAAGAAATATAATCTCATTTGCATGAATTTTTCTTCGAATTCAGTCAGTCTATATCTAACATGCCTGCATCTTAGTTGGGAGAGAGAGAGAGAGAGAGAGAGAGAGAGAGAGAGAGAGAGAGAGAGAGAGATATATATTCTATTTGGATTTTGTTATGTATGTAGGTTTAAATGTCATTGGTTTAGTTTGAATTGTTCTTGTAAAATGTCAAATAGGATTGGTTTAAATAGTGTGGGAAAACCCTGCACTCTGATTGGCTGGCAACTACGGCTGCTGGCTATAAGAAGCAGCCGTAGCCCAGCCAAGTCGGGTCCATTCGAGCTGTAGTCACTGAATAAACTCTTCACTGAAGCTCTTCGCGTCTGACTCTTCATGCAAACTTAACACTGGCGACGAAGGTGGGATTGCCCTGAAGAAGAGACAACGCGAAGGCAACAGAAGAGCGAGATGGCTGCGCTGAACACCCCCAGCCCCATTCGATCCGGCAGAAGACTGGGAATCGTATGCAGATCGCTTCCAGATGTACTTGGAAGGAAACGACCTTGCCAATATTCCCGAGAAGTGGAAGAGGGTGGTATTTTTCATGCACTGCAGTCCGGCAGTCTTCAAGATGGCGAAGGCGTTGGTGGGAGCTGCAGAATTGAAGGTAATGGAATGGCCTGATTTGGAAAAGCTTTTAAGAGCCCATTACGCCCCACAAGTATCGTGCCTCATTAAGAGACACGAAGTTTTACCGTCGGGATCAAGGGAAATAAAATGTTAATGACTTCATGGCAAGCTTAAGGGACATTGGGGGTGCTTGTGACTTTACCAACTTAGAAGAGGCCATGCATGATCGGTTTGTCCTAGGCCTCAAAGATAAGGTCTTACAAAGCAAACTGTTAATGAAACCTAAGATCATGTTTAAGAGGCCATTGAAGAAGCTGTTTCAGCGGAAGCCACCAAGTCCTCAGCAGCAGCCATGAAAAGATTAACAAGGCCTCAAGCCAGGCCTCAAGCCATTCTGATGTGGAAAAATCCACAACAACCCATTTTGAGCAAATAGATTCTGATTCAGATTGCAGTGAGGTGGAGGAAGGAATTTTAGACTCAGAATGGAGAAGAAAAGGAAAGACCCTGGGAAAAGAGGCAAGAATTTTATTGCAGAGGCTGTGGGGGCACCCCACACTGAATGCAAGTTCTTAGACACCATCTGCCTATGTTGTGAGAAAAGGTCACCTAGTCAAATCTCCAAATCAGTCCAGAACTCCACCTAGCCCAGGAAGAACAACTTCATTGAAAAGACTTGGGGCAATTGGGAAGCAAATGGAAGAATTGAAACTCATCAAACATCACCATTGGTCATTCTTCACCCCAGAAAGTGAAAAGTCCCGTGCCTGGAGGCGTACGTGGTCTGATGGGTAGTACTGGCATCAATCACGTGAGCAACTCTGAATGGGAAGAGGCCTTGAAGTCTGAGTTCCAGAGGTCTTCAGCGAAGGACTGGGCAAGTATATGGGGACCCCTATCACTTTCAACCTAGATCCCAAGGTGCCCCCAATTCGTTTAAAGCCCAGAAGGGTTCCATTTGCTTTAAAGGAAAAAAATGATGCACATTAGACAAATTAATTGCTCAGGGGTTTTAGAGCCCACTGATCACTCCAGATGGGAACTCCCATAGTCACTCCAGTCAAGGCTGATGGGTCAGTAAGAATTTGTGGAGACTATAAGGGACACTGAACCATGCACTGCAGCAGAGCGCATACCCAGTACCAGTTGTGCATCATCTGTTACATTCACTTGGCAGGGTACAGTCTTTTGCCAAATGGAAGTGGACTCAGGTTTATTTATCTATGGTGTCATGGGACACTATTCACAGGCTACTTCCCAACATTCAGAAGAAACATTTCCAGAAGCAAGCACTGACTCTTAAAGACTACCAAGGGAACAAGATTCCAGTAGTTGGAGCAAGAGATTTCAACGCAGCAGTTTAAAGGCCACACCAAAGATTCCAGTATGGAAAGATTTCAATGCAGTTTAAAGTCCACACCAACGTTTGCCACTGACCATCATGGGGATCACCCTAGCTTGCTGGGACTTGACTGTGGTTCAAATAGGCATCTGACTGAATCAATCACGTGAGTTTCAATGGGAAGACTGAAGTCTGACCAGAGGTCTTCAGCGTTTAAAGACTGGGTTCCATTTGCTTTAAAGGAAAAATTGATGCACAATTAGACAAATTAATTGCTCAGGGTTTTAGAGCCCACTGATCACTCCAGATGGGAAACTCCCATAGTCACTCCAGTCAAGGCTGATGGGTCAGTAAGAATTTGTGGAGACTATAAGGGGACACTGAACCATGCACTGCAGCAGCGCATACCCAGTACCAGTTGTGCATCATCTGTTACATTCACTTGGCGGGGTACAGTCTTTGCCAAATTGGATTTGGCCCAGGCATATCAACAACTAACAGTTGATGATGCCACTGCAGAGGCCCAAACCATTGTGACTCATAGAGGTGCCTTCAAATGTAAAAGGTTACAATTTGGAGTCAGCGTGGCACCAGGCATTTTTCAAAGCCTTATGGAAAGAATGCTCCAAGGACTGCCAGGGGTAGTACCTTACTTTGATGATGTGTTAATCTCTGCTGAAAATGACACTCAGCTTCAAGAAAGACTCAGAGAAGTCCTCACCAGATTCAGGAAAGTGGGGTTAAAAGTCAAGGAAGACAAATGCACACTTAAGACAGACAGGGTTGAGTTCCTGGGCTATATGATTGACAACCATGGCATCCACCCTACTGATGCCAAGGTTAAAGCAATCAAAGAAGCCCCTGAACCTAAATGCAAAACAGATTTGCAAGCCTTCCTTGGACTTATTAGCTTTTATCACATGTTTCTACCTCAAAAGGCAACCATTGCTGAACCTTTGCACAGATTACTTGATAAGAAGTCTGTTTGGATCTGGGGGAGGAAGGAACAATCAGCATTTAACAGTATTAAGAGACTAATCACATCTGATGCTGTACTGATACAGTTCTCTGAGAATTTGCCTGTTGTACTGACTTGTGATGCATCCCCTTTTGGAGTGGGGGAGGGGGTTGAGCCACAGACTTCCCAATGGGAGAGAAGCCCCTATTGCATTTTACTCGCACCTTGACCAAAGCAGAGAGGAATTATAGCCAACTGAACAAAGAGGCATTGGCAGTTGTTGCAGTTGTCAAGAAATTTCATGAATATCTGTATGGCAGGACATTTACCATTGTTACAGACCACAAACCTTTGTTAGGCATTGTGGCAGGAGACAAACCTACACCCACTATCCTGTCACCAAGAATGCTGAGGTGGACTGAATTTCTTGCAGCTTATTCATACAAACTGATTCACAGACCTGGCAAGGACATTGGACATGCTGATGCACTGAGTCGTTGCCCACTGCCTTACCACAGGGAGGACTTTGAACCTGAAACACACACCTTTTTCCTAGAAACTGTTGCCAAGCTTCCAGTTCATGCTGCTGAAATTGCCAGAGAGACTGCCAAAGACACTGTGTTGGCTCCTGTTATAGGCTGGATTAAGAAAGGTTGGCCTCTTCAAGATCTACCTCACCTTGCCCAACCTTTTAAGTCCAGGCAAACTGAATTATCTGTATTAAGAGGATGTATTTTGTGGGATAACAGGGTGGTTATTCCTGCAAAACTGCAAAGAGAGGTTTTGGAAATGTTACATGAGAGTCATCCTGGTATTGTAAGGATGAAGGGATTGGCCAGGAGTTATGTATGGTGGCCAGGTATTGACAAAATGGTTGAAAACTGGGTTGCATCTTGTCCCAATTGCCAGGTAGTCAGGCCTGCCCCACCTCACGCAGGAATGGGAATGTCCTAGGGGCCCGTGGTCTAGGATCCACATTGATTTTGCAGGTCCTACTAGAGGGCACACTTTTCTTATTATAGTAGATGCATATTCCAAATGGCTCGAGGTGTTTCCCATGACATCCACCACAACTGATGCTGTCATCAAGCAGCTCAGAAAACTGTTTGTAACCCACGGGTTACCTGATGTTCTTGTCTCTGACAATGGCCCTCAATTTACATCTAACATTGTTGAATCCTATTTAGCACAACAGGGTATCAGACATGCCCTTACTGCCCCTAGGCACCTTCGCTAACATGGCTGGGCTGAGCGCATGCGTTTTACCAAGAAGCTCCAGCAACTGGGTCCTGGGGACATCACTGAGATGGTTGAAAAACTTCTTAGTGTCCAGCACATCACTCCTAGCCCATCGAATAACTTATCCCCAGCAGAGTTGTTGATGGGTAGGAAACTTAGTCTTCCCTTGACCGCCTTCATCCCCTGCAAGCACCACTGGATTCCACTTCCAAAGTTCGTACATTCAGTGTGGGTGATTCTGTGTAGCTAAGAACCTTATAGGTGAGCCTTTGTGGATTCCTGCTGTGATAACTCAGATCACAGGCCCTCGTTCTTACAGGGTACAAACAGAGGATGGACTCCTCTGGAGCAGGCACATTGATCAACTTAGATCCAGGTTCCCTCAGGAACATCGCCCTTGTCTCTCTCTAGTTCCCTCACCTGATGTCACTTCTAGGGGAAGGGAGGAACAGGAGGAAAATCAGCAAGCAAGAATCAACCCCATGTGTAATGAGCCATTACGACAGGAACCATCCCAAAACCTGTCACAATGCCAAAATCCATCCTTAGAAGTGGAAGATTGCACATCACTACCTGACTTGGGTGCTGACATTGGAATGGAGATGGGTTGGGAGGAGAGACCAGATTCTAACAGTCTAACAGGGTCTCCTTTCACAGGAAGTCCCAGGGAAATGTCAGCAGACACATTTCCTCTCTCACTGGGTGAGAACGTTAAAACTTCTGAACCATGAAGGTCTCAAAGTACACGTAAGAGCCCCACCTATTTAAAAGAATACATTAGATAGGTTGGGGTTTGGTATGGACTGAACCTAGTGGGGAGGGGTGTTATGTATGTAGGTTTGAATGTTATTGGTTTATTTGAACTGTTCTTGTAAAATGTTAAATGGTATTGGTTTAAATAGTGCGGGAAGAAACCCTGCACTCCCATTGGCTGGCAACTATGCTAATCCTTGTTCTCCAAGTTTGAATCCTTATGTAATTAAATATGTCGTACAATATACATTGCACCGCTGCAATATAAAATAGAGATGTCAGGAGACTCCAGAAGGTCTCAGATTCCCCCATCCTTGAACATCCCACTGGGCAGCTTTTTTTTCCCTATTAATGCAGTATATCCACAGGGTTACAGTGAGTTCCTTCATTCATTTCTTACAATTAACAATTTAAGTTGAATTCATTCATTTTCCTCTTTAGTACAACAACAACAAAAGTATAATACTAAAGAAAAAGTTCAGATGTCACATGTTAACTAGTCCAGGTAATCATTCTTATCCAGACAAAATATGAGCCACCAGGAGTTTGCTTCCTCTTGGTTTCTCACCAAATCCACTCCATTTTCAACCACTCACCCCCCTCAATTTTATCCAACTCCCTCCTCCTTTGTGATGTAGGTGGCACGTTCAACCAAGGGCAGTGTAGAAAATAAGGAAGATGACCTGGATGGAAATATGCAAAAACAGTTACCTAGGCAACACATCTAGTTTTGAAGGGAGACAAGACAGATTTATCCCACTGGCCAATAAATTAAAATTCACTGGTTGTAAAAGGGTGAAAGCAGGAGGATTTAAGTGGCAAGTAAAAAAGTTTAATCAATTCTAGATCAAATCTGGCAACTCTTAGTAGCCAGGTATCTCCTTTTTGAAAGGCAGTATGAACCCATAAATTGTTCTATAATTCATAATCAAAAATTATTATGGACCTTTTTGTGGAATTGTATTGTACATTTCCATGATTCCTTGGATATAGCACAAAATGGATTTTGATTTTGACTTTATTTTTAATTCCATTCTTTTCTGTTGAATAATCATTTATAAAATATTTATAAAATATAATTTATAAAATATAAACATTTATAAAATATAATTGCATTGCTCTTTATGTTTATATCTTATCTTTCACCCAAGTGGGAAGAAATAACAGAGAGCAATATTTCTATGTATGTGTTACAGTTTGAGGGCCATGGAGGGGGCAATAAAGGGAGATTATTGGTGGTGTTTCCAAGAAAAGAAGACTTAACCATCAAAATGATTGCACTGACCATATAATAATCTGGTAAATCCAGTTTGCTAAATTATTTTTTTATCAAATACAAGGGGAAATCTCACCACTAAAAATTTGAAAGTACTTAAGGAACACAGAGTAGTTCCTGATAGGCTACATTGTGATGTACTTGATAGCTTTTCCCCTCCTTTCACTCTTACTACAACTCTATGAGGTACATTGAACTGAAAGATAGCTAAGTAGGATTTGAATTTAGTTTTCTCCAGTCCCAGGCCTATCTGATGAAGTGAATTCCAATCCACAAATGTGTATCCTTTCAATGTGTGTCCAACTTCAACATGTTACATAGACTGCATAGTGTAGCAAAGTGTCATTTCACCATGTTACTTTACTATGCCTGGTACCGTACTTATATTTTAGTATACTAACTATTGTTCTTATTGAACTCCTATTTTATAAACTCAATTAAGATGAATGGGCAAGTATTATTTTTCCCAGGTAGTGCTGTACAATGAACACCATTAAATCTAGGTGAGGAAACAGATGCCCCCAAACATATGTGTATCTGTTCTATTGTAGAAAGAGAGGTAACTGGTGGATCACCATACTGAAGAAAAGCAAGTTGCTTGTTATCCTTGGATAAATTCCAGAAGGCAATTAATAGGCATACTGAATTGTGCCCTCCACATTTATTTATTTATCAACTTTATAATTGAGGGCTCAAGGGGTGGAATAGGATGAACAAAATGTTTGATATAATTTCTCTATCATATGCACTCTCATACACAACAGAATATGATATACATGAATTTTAAGTTATGTGTGCCAATGCAGGCAAGCAAATTGACTGCACTGTTCCCTGAAGGTAACATAGTCAAAAGGAATTTCTTTTCTTAGTGCAAGCCTACATTTAAGAAGTTGATCTGGATACAGTATGCAGTTTCTTAATAAGCATGAAAAACCCAACAATTATGCAGTCTATTCAATAGGAAGATGTAATTGATGGTGAAGACTAAAATTTTTCATGAGTCTTATATAGAAGAAAAGATAGTAAGCATAGGCAATGTTTTGGAATCTGAATGGATATGAAGTCTTGAAAGCATGTACGTGCTCTCA
This sequence comes from Naja naja, assembly GCA_009733165.1. Taxonomy (NCBI): domain Eukaryota; kingdom Metazoa; phylum Chordata; class Lepidosauria; order Squamata; family Elapidae; genus Naja; species Naja naja. The sequence continues at coordinate 135,183,340 of CM019150.1, read as the reverse complement.
AAAACTTGCAGTAATGGGTTTGGAATTGCTTGTCATCCATATTCGAAAGGTAAACTGGTAAATTCTTCTGCTTCTCTCCTTAACAGTCTGCCATTTGAAATGCTAGTGTATGTTTGTGACAGGTGAACATGAAAACACACAAACAAACCAAACAAATAACATTCGATACAATATTTTTTCTCCAGAATGTTACCAGAGACCATGCATAGTTTATGCTAGACACCAGAACATGACAAGTACCATTCCTCACTGTTTTGTGTGACTAGAAGAATTGTAAAAAAAAAAATCTAATAATGGAGGAACCATGGTGCTCATAAAGACTTTCAAGTATTTTGATAGTTGAACTGATCATATTTATTAATAATTTATCGTTAACTACCTTGTATATCAGTGCAATAGAATTCACTTAACTTGTATAATCAGAATTGTGAGAATGCTTATTATTGTTTTTCTGGTTAACTATTTTGTTATTAATGTATATAGATGATAGGCTAATCATTTGTAAACAGATTATTAGTTTAGTAACTAACACTGCTGTATTATATTAATCATAGTCAAGGGGGATGTTGTGTGTATATGTTAGGCGTTTTTCTTTTTAAAAAACACTTTTTCTTTTTAATGTCTTTGTTGTGTGTTTTTTTAAAATTCTTTTGCCTTTTTAAAACCATTTTGGCATTTTGTATTTTAATTTTGTTTGAATAAGCTAAAAATACCTCAGCAAAAAAAAATTCTAGTCAACTAATGTCATCACTAAATTGGGAATGGAATGGAATGGAATGGAACAGAATGGAATACTTTATTGGTGGAGTGTGATTAGGTAGACAAGGGATTGGTCTCCAATGCATAAGCTCTCAGTGTACATGCAAATAACAAACTAATAATAATCATAACAAGGGATAATAATCATAATAATGATGCCAATAGAGAAGGTAGTGGAATAGATAAAAAGGATAAAAGACATACATGGGTAATACATAGGTAATATACTTAGACATAAGACCAAACTATGGAAATGAAGTATTCAGCAGTGTTGCACAAGGGAAAAAACTGTCTCTGTGTCTAGTTGTTTTGGCATGCAATGCCCTGTAGCAGCATTCCAAGATGAGGAACTGAAATTAACATTGGGGAAGAGTTGGCAAAATTCAAGAGGGGTTGAACTTACACCATTTATGGGAACTTAACAACTCTAAGCTCTATCTGTCCTTCTTTACCCTGACAAAGTGTTTGTGTGATATTAAGCAAATTCTAGACCTTCTTGGATGGAATTGATCCATTTCACTCCAGATATGTGTGGAGGCTGCTATCTTGTTGATTTTCCTAAATCATATATCAGCCTACAGCACTATTAAGCTTATATCCTCCACATTGGACAGGTACTTAGACTGTGTGCAGTGTTCTATAGAGAGTCAGTTTTAGAAAATGGCACTGGTAATGTCTGCTGATCCCTTGTCCTTTTGTTTACAGAAACAGTCTCCTTTCCTTACTTGTGTAAGATCCTTGGGATGACACCAGATTATCCCTCTTTGAAATATTCAGATCCCAAAGCAGCAGAGGGTCTATGCTGTCTACCATTATCCAAGTCCTGTTAATCAACAGTTTCTTAGGATGACAGAGAGTGAAATTATAAAGGGAAAAAAAACCCCTCCTTAATCTGAAATGGTTATTTGAGAACTCCTTCTTGAACCCAAAACTTATCCAGTTTTGTATGCCTGAGATGTGCCAGGTGATTATTAGCTAATTTATTCTTGCATTGTAAAGTATCATTTTTAAGGCTTCTTAAGAAATTAACATACATAAATAAGAAATACAATTATTTCAAATATGTTTGAAGATTTCATGTAAATTAAATAATTTGTATTCTTTTGTGACAAGATAGAGGAAAAAATCAGAGGGGAGACATTTTGGAAGAGAAGAAATATACAGCAAGGTTGATCCATTTTTTTTAACTCTTCCCAATGCTGCTATTAATTATATGTAAGAAATGTCAGATTCTTATATGGATGCCCTTTTTTCTGAGAAATTGTTTTTCAGACTGGGATCACTGTATTATAAACTGTAGGAAAATTCCTCTTGTTTTCATTATGCATATAACCATTTATCCTTCATAAATATTGAATCTCCTTACTTCAAAAATATCAGCTTTGAAATCCGGTATGGCTTTGTCTAAAATATGATAAAAGAGCCACATTTGACACTTTAATATTGAAAAAGGGAAGGGAAGGAGGGAGGGAGGGAGGGCAAGGCAAAAGGCAAGGCAAGGCAGACTTTCCTTCTAAAGTGAGCTGTAAATTTTTAAAGTAAATTTTTGGCTAATGAAGGTATCAAGTTTGATTTTAATGTGACATTCTTAAAAGGGCATGGAGCTGACAAATCTAACAATAAACCAATAACTAAGTGTGCACACAGCATATGACCCATTGACTTCAATACTATCTTCCCAGATACTGAGAAATGTTTGTATAATTGCAATTTACCAGCAGGGAGCAAAAGCAGAGTTTTAACAAGCTTCTGCAACATCAGAACATTAGCTGCTTAGCATCTACCAGTGCTTAAAAATTAGGAATGGTTATTGAGATGGGAGTTAATCTCAGTAGTGTCCTCAAGTAAATAAATAAATCATTCCACAGTATAAATATATCATTTTAATGCATACAGTCATACTATTTATGCACTAAATCAAAACTGCATGCTGCAGAAGCATTGGAATTACCACTCTCAGACGTTTTAGTATGAGATTATTTTGAAACCAGTGGTAAAGCTATCTGGCACATCTATTGTCAAAACAACATTGAAAGCATGTTCTTTTCTCTTTCTTTTAAAATTCTAAAGCTACTATGGTGATCATAATTAGGTGTTTTCTGCATAAAAGTATTTCTAACAGATTCTGTAAACAGAGCCTGTTCCTTGGGCATTTGTGGGAGGCGATGATGAAAGAAAAAAGATCTCACATCTTCACTGTGCAAATTACTACTGATTACCACATGGTGCAATTGATGCAAATTGCATAATTTGCATGATGGTGAAATTATGGATCTTGGCTTCTACCAGACATCTATGTCTTATTTCTTTAATTAGACAGGATTTAATAACACAATACTTTTTAGTCAGGTTCTTATACAATATGTGACTTTTGTTACCAAATATCCCCCAAAATTCTTCTTGAAATATTTTATTAATCAGTGATGTTCTCAAACATTTTGGTGGTATTAGACTAAAAATACAAGTAGTAAAATTGTAACAAGTGTAGCACAAAATATATTTCAGCATGATTTCAATAATTATTGTTCAAGAAAACCTGGTTTTCTTGGAGAAAAAAATTAAACCATTTTTATGGGAGGAGAGATCATTTTTTGCATCTGTCTTAATTAGTGAGCAGGCTGGGATGTCTATTTTTTGTGTGTCTATTTTGCATTGTGTCTCACTCAAAATGGTCTTTAGATTTTTCCAAGTCTTGGCAAAAAATAGTGAGGAAATTTCCCCCATATAACTTTTCAGATTAAAAAGAATGAGCAGTTAGGGAAGTTGTGGAACATGGAAGAGATGGGTAAAAGAAATGAAAAACAAAACCTTAGCATTTTTTTATCTAATAATTAGAAAGTATTCAAAAACATCAGTGAAAGAAGTTTTGTAATACTCCTGGCCACTGAGAATAAGTATATGATATTAGTAATAATTTATAGATTTAATAGGTAATCAGTTATTGCCCTTTAATAGTTTCCCTCCCTCACCTAACTCTGTTGACAAATTCATGATTCAGCCATCTACATATGCTGTGGGTATAGATAAAGTATTTCATATTTTTCAGATTTTCAGGATTGAGCTACAGGTGCATCTCCTGTAACCTCGAGAGGACTTGCCAGAAGGGCACAATTGTTGAGTCAAATGGCAGTTGAGATGCTAAACATTTGGAGGCCACCAGCTTTGATGCTCCTGGAAAAAATGAAATTTCTAATCTTGAGCAAAAGTTAAATGATTGTGTATTGAATGGAAAATAATAGATTCTAGCTGCCTTATCCCAGCCCGATCATTGGTTTATCATAGTAAAATATACTGGTATTTTGAATCTTGTAAATTGGGACATTCTCAGATCAAGTAAGCACCTCTAAAATGATGAGCACCAAACCTGTGTGATTATCGCAGTGAAGAATGTGCTAACCTCACAAATTGAAAGAAATGCATCATAGAGTGTGATATTGACAAATAGCATTGCCCTTTGCATAAAGACAAACAATGATTGCAGAAAGACATTATTAAAGCAAAAAAAAAGATATAGAAAAAAAAACACTTTCCAGATAGTAAAAGAATTGCTGGAAACAGTACAAAATTTTTATTTTCAAGCCCTATGAAAAGTATTGCAAGACCAAATAGAGTAATTTGCAGAATTGTTTAAATATGTCAAGCCTTCCTTTGCTACCATTTTCAAAGGCTTGGAAAAAACCTTTTGCCAGGGAGTAAAAATTCTTCAAAAACATCCCTGCTAATTAGAGGTGATAGACCGTGTTTTTCTTTGCTGTCAATGCTGATAAAAAGTAGACCCGAAAAGTAATCTAAAAACATTTTTATTTATAACATAAAACCTACACGGAGCTACATGTTTGCAACCTAATCTCCACCAAGGCACATAGAAAAAGAACAAAGGAAAATATAACGGAAGTTACAAAGGAAGTGAAGTATAAACTTTGTACACATGCGCAGTGGATCAAAATATCACAAGACTTTCTTATCTTATTACTATGGAGACAAGATAACACAGTGCTGGCTAGCAGACACCTGCTTGCTAGAATATGAGCTTAGGAGCTTGAACAGACAAACTAAAAAAACACAGTGACAAAATGGAAGGAAGTACTTGAAAATATAAGGTGTATTAATGTGATTTGTTATGATATATGATGTATAAAAATGACTTAAGGCTTATGTCCTAGCTGATCCAATAAATGATTATTACAGTTATTAATTATATTCTCAACATGACCTCTACATGACATTATAGATATCTACAACATGCCAAAAAATAGGAAAATAACAATATACAAAGATAGTATCATAATTCAACCCTTGCTCCCATAAATTTTCATTCTAATATCTGATGTACAGTAACTGCATAAATTGTGTATTTGTATCACAATGCATATTTTGTCATTCCCCATCCCCATGTATACCTGCATGGAGCATCAATGTCTCATGCTGCCTCAAGCAATAAGTACAATGTGCAAAGGCAGGAAAACATAGGATTGTGGCATGCATTTTGACAAACAGGAAAAAAAAACCTGTTCAGGATGATTGATATGATATGATAGCAATAGCAGTTAGACTTATACCACTTTATAGTGCTTTACAGTCATCTCTAAATGATTTACAGTCAACATATTTCCCCCAACAATCTGGGTCCTCATGTTAGTGACCTTGGAAGAATGGAAGGATGAGTCAACCTTGATTTGGTCAGGATTGAACTGCTGACAGTGGGCAGAGTTAGCTTGCAATACTGCATTCTAACCACTGCACCACCACGGCTCTTTTTGATATATGATGTGATATAATATATGATATGATATTATGATATTTATTTATTTAATTTAAAATGATAACAACTATGATTTAGAGCAGGGGTGTCAAAGTCATATCGTCATGGCAGTGTCACATGATGTATCGGGAATTTTTTCCTCTTCGCTAAACTGGGTGGGGCTGGGGCCAGCATGTGATATATCTGGCCTGCAGGCGGTGAGTTTGACACCGCTGACTTAGAGCATATATGCCAACTGGGCATGGTGTTTATGGATATTAAATGTTTAAATGACTATGATTAGAAAAATATTTTTTCTATCCAACTAAAGATAGATTTGGACTGGTATACTTCACATTGCAACTATAAATGATCCCATCTGATTTCTCTGAATCTGACAGCAAGTCTATTAGCTAAAAATGAATGGGTGTAGCATTGAACATCCAAATAACAAGGAATTTGACATGCTGCGTATTAGATTTACAAGCAGCAAGGCAGAACACAAAGAACATGTTCTGCAGTAGAACATTATTGTTTACATGCTCAACCAAATATTTCTTCCCATAAGGTACAGAATCATAGATAGAAAAATTGTAGATACTGTAGACTCTAAAAATATGCTCTTCCCTATATATTGGCAGTTATGTTGAAAAGATATATTTGAGCTAAAATATACAAGGTATATCTTGATACAAGATATAACTTTCTCCTCATTCATTTTATAGTTTGCAAATAGTGGATCTAATACATATTCATTTCAATTATATGGTCAGTGGATTCAGTCTTCTGTGGTTAATAACTGGAGGGCATTTTATATATTTCATTGATACTTTTTAAAAATACACAGCATGACCTATACTCATGAACCAATTATAATTTATCTTGGGAAAGAAAAAAAACATAAGTAAAAAATAAAGTATTATAGTACAATTCACCAGAATAAGACTGAAATGATTTATCTATTAAATTTCCATAGCACAAAGGTTATTAGCTGCCTTAGGAAAGTTCTGTTTTGAAGAATGCTTTTTTATATTATCATTTTTTAGAAAAATGGATTTCAGTCAAGCAAAGAGAAATGAAAACCTAATATCAGGGGTGGGATTCTACTGGTTCGGCCTGGTTGGGATGAACCCGTAGCTCCGAAGATCAGCTGGGAGAAAACTGGTTCACAAGGTATTTCCTTCTCCCCCCACTGATCAGCTGTTTTCTGAAGATCAGCTGTGCCGTGCAATTTAGATTAGCTAGAAAGCAGGAAATTGTTGGATTTTTTGCTTTCTAGCTAATCTAAATCGCGTGGCACAGCTGATCCCTTCCTCGCTGTTTTACTGCTTCACCCAAGAGGCTTCCCTGAGGCCCAGTAGGCAAAACAAAAAAACCCTACATCCATCCAGACATATGACCGCCTGGCCACACCCACCTGGCCATGCCCACAGAACCAGTAGTTTAAAATTTTACATCCCACCCCTGCCTAATATGCTTTTTGCCAACAGCTTCCAGATTTCTTTTACTAATCATGGATATTCATTAGAGATTCTAGAACAAGAATCAACCAATCCAAATAGTATTCAAACTGAATCAAATCTAGGACTTGAAATGATACATTGATTATTGACTGTTATTTCAGAATCAATCCCAAATCTTTGATGCACTAACGCTAGCAGCACTAAAATTTTCTGAAGTTTCTTAATGCTTTCTGCCTGCTAAATATATTAGATATTAACTAAAAGGTTAATGTCATACAGTAGTTAAGCATTTATTACTGAAATTCAAAATTCATGTTTTACATAAACATATCAAAATTCTCTGTGTTATATATGAATGTTATATCTAAATGCACAGAGACATTTACCCCAAATTATTATGTAAATATAAGTACATTCACTATTAATAAAATATGCTTTACCACATTATTTATCTATATGGAAATGGGGGTATTGACAATCTAAGTGATTAACCTACAGGGCAGAGGAAGGCAAAAAAAGTGTCTACCACATTCAAATTATAAGTATATAATTACCCCTTTCTTTCAAAAGAACAAGGAAACATTTTGTACCTGCAAGCAGGGAGTCAATATTTGAAGCAGAACCAGCAACTATTCTGAATTGTTATTAATCAGGACTAGCTTACACCCAAATAAAGAAGGCTATTGTTTGTAGAAGCAGAATCTGACAAAAGTAAGAACGAAGTCTTAGCAGTGGTAGCCACTGGCAAAAGTTGAAGAAAATATTTTATTTTCTGATGTGGAACATTCTGTAATACATAAAGTGGCACTTCTTTGTAGACCTCATAGCTTCCTAAGAGAAAAAACAATCATCTCTACTATTATTACTCTAAATGAGCTAAATTTCTAGTGGAAATGCTTTGAGGTACAAATCCATACTTTGCTGCTTGTTGCACATTGAAAAAGTTGTCAACAAGAGGGGAATAGCTAAGTCACCACATACCTACTTGTATTCTTCACTTGAGAAGAAAGCACAGGTCTATCCTTGAGAAGAAAGCACAGGACTATCCAGCCAGTAGAGGCAAGAATAACAGTGTAGAACAATCACTGTTGAGGAAGTTATTTCCCACTTCTCCCTACACTATTATTTATTTATTTATTTATTTATTTATTTATTATTTGGACTTGTATGCTAGAAGCAAACTTGCCATGTGATAGCCATGCTAAGGCCATTACTCTTCATAACAGAGAAATAATGGGTGACCTGTAAATTGGCTCCATTAAAATTAGTAGTTTTTTGAATTCCAACATATACATGCACAGCATAATGCAGTGAAGACTTCAAGAAGCCACGAGGGACAGACCAGGACTTTGATAACAAAATAATCCAACTTCTTATCTCAAAACTGAATGAAAAAAAGAAGTGAACAAGCCCATTTATAAAATAAACTTCATTTGACTGTTGTATAAGCCTAAATTGGATTTTTATTGCAAAGGGCATTTACAAGGGTGAAGGAAGCTTTGTTACAAAAAAGCAGACATTTTTTTAAACAAATTGTACTTTGATTCTAATTTAGCACAACTATTGTGCACTAATAACTCACTCAGAGAGATGCCGAGCTTGTATTCATTTCTTCGAATGTTTGGGCTTCTTGCCAAAATTTGCCTTGGACTGTCACACTTGGATATTACATTTGAAGCTGAAAGGTAATTTTAAAAGGAAAACATAACACTTTGGACAATTGCTGTCCTTCTTGGACTGCAATAAGGTATCTTTGAGAAAAAAAAAACATGTCTTGCTGAGGGACTTGAATCTTAATAAGATAATGTCACAATGTAACAGGTTCAACTTGTTTCTCATAGTTTGCTTAAAAATGGAGTGGTACTTTTAAATATACTTAAGAGTGGTAAATGATGAGAGCTATCTTACACATGCTTTTTATGCTTTACTTGCACAAGAATATTGATGATTTGGACAACCATATTAATAATTACTAAAGTTACTTAAATACTTTGAATTTTCTTTTAAACCCATGTTGTTGAAAAAATAAATAAGTGAATGAATGAATACATGAATGAATAAATAACCCTCTACATTATTCTCAGAATAGGACTTATTAATCCTCTTTATTATTAAACTCTTTAGGATTCTTTTCATGAGTTCATACTGTTCTTTACCAGTATTTCTTCTGTTTCTGAGGGCTTAATATTTTTTCCAGAAAGCAGAGTTCTCCTTCTGCTTAAATTTCCATACATTTTCCTAGCTTTTTCCATAAGTCTCATGTTCAGTTTGTAGAAAAGTTGCTTTTATTATCCTCATATTGAAAAGCTAAGAAGAATTAGAACAGATTATTATTTAGATAATACCCAGAAACATTGGTCTGTAAGCTAAACTGGAAAGTTACCCAAAGTCCATAAATATAAAAATGAAAAAGGCAATGTCAAACAAATATGGACTTGTCCATGAAATTACAAAAAGTTTGGGCAGATTTTACTTACTGTTCTTATCCATATCTGTGTTGCCACTGAACTTTTCTGGACCCTTTATCACTGCTGCCTGTTTCTGTTCTTCTGATTGATTAGTAGTTCCATTTTATTATTTCACAGAGTTCATCCAATATACCAAACATTTCCTTTCCGTATTCCCTACACATATATTCACACTCCCTTAGCCGATTTTCTATCTGGCTTTTGAAACTGTTCAGTTTGCTGAAATTCTTCACCACAAATTGCTCTTTCCCCTAACTTGAGGACTCTATTTCTTTCATTGTTCCTTGCCCCATAGTCACTCCATAGTGACAACAGAACCAAACCATCAAATATTCTCATTTAGCAATAGCACTTTACATTATTTCAGATGATTATTTCAGATTTTTTTTCACATTTTTGTTGTGAAACTAGTGTTGGGAGCAATGAACACTCTTTTGCTCCTAGGACGCACAATATGTATAAAAGTTTATTTTATTACCAGGAAAGATACCAAATATCAAAGGATCCTCAGTTTAAGAAAATTGTGACAAACCAGGAACTTCAGCTTCCTGGATATTCTGATGGCCTCCTGCAGCTGTGTGTATGCAGTAATAATCTTACACTTGTAATGGAAACAACTTTGAATCCTTGCCTTTACTGAATTCATTTCTTGCATTTATGTTGGATGAACAAAGGGGATGTTTTACACTGATTTTCTTTGGAACCATAATAAACAGAGTAAGCTCAAAAATATTTTAGAGGCATATAACTGTGCTTTGCTGATTTTGCTAAAATCAAATAATCTACTATTCATTAGCTAAAACCTAATGATCAGAAAGAAAGAAGGATTAGTTGATTCATGTAGTGACCATTAAATTATTTTGTACCATATTAAGTGGAAATCAAAAGTGTTGAATTGGACCTCCTATTATCTGATGAAAATCAATAGCTTAATGAAATGGAGTAGAAAGTTATATATTCCAGTCCAGGGGTGGGATTCAATTTTTTAAACAACTGGTTCTGTGGGCGTGGCTTAGTTGGTGGGTGTGGCTTGGTGGTCATGTGACTGGGTGGGTGTGGCCAACTCAACATCACTCATGTCAAGGGGTGCTTCTCTTCACCTGGCCTCTCATTACAGTAGGGATGCTGCAATGGTCATAAGTGTGAAAAATGGGCATAAGCCACTTTTTCAGTGCCATTGTAACTTTGAATGGTTGCTAAGTGAACTGTTGTAAATAAAAGATCACCTGTACAAAAATACAAAAAGCTTCTTTGCTTGCAAAAAGCTGCCCTAAATACCAATCATTAGATTAAAAATACCTGCAAGCCCGAGTTACAAATTAGGAAGGGAGCCAGAGCACCTTGAGGAATTAAAATAGTTAAAATGCAGTGATAACTCTTAGCAGCCAACTCTTGCTCATAAAATGAAACCCTTTAGAGGTCAAGCTCTCCAGAAAGAGCACACCCAGGAGAAGCAATCCCTAGATCCATTTGCACCACTTGAAGACACCAGCTGGTCTTACTAACCTCACAAGACCTTGTGAAGGAAGACCCCCCTCCCCAGAAAAAGAAACCATGAGGCAGGAAAAAATTCAAACACAATACAAATAATTAAATCACAACAGTAGCTGGTGCTTGTTGAAGCTGAATAGGGGAAATTATCCCATCAATAAACACAGGATTAAATGTCACCAAGCACAGAATTAACCTTCACCCAAAAACAGTTTTAGACCAAAACTGAGAAAGGGTATGTAAACTTACGTTTGAATGTCAATCTTTCTAGCTAGCCAAGAAGCCTTTCTGAATGTCATTAATCTTGGTTCCTGTCATTAAAAGCTTCTTTCTGACAGCTCTGCTTCATTATTCAATTATTTCTTCAAAGTGCTGATTGTCCAGGGAAGTATTTCATCCCAACAGCAGTGTAAAAATCCTAAAACAACCCTTCCCCTTTAAGAAAGTCAAGCCCCAGAAGCTCCGGAGGCAGGAAGTCTAGTGTACTGGCAAGAATGTAATAAGGGTGGAAAAAACTGCTTAGAAAGTTAACAAGAGGTTCTATAGAACCGGTCAGAACCGGTAAAATCCCACCCCTGTTCCACTCCCTATCTTAAACTGCCTAAGGAGGGTAGAAATGGAAGCTGGTATGCAAATAACAACCACAACAACAAAAAGGAGGTAATACTAGGAGGAATGATCTAAGATGATATTGGTGCTAAAACACAGAGAAAATAATAATCTCTTGCTCAGTTATAGATCATGACCTCTAAGGAACATGATTTTGTGTATGATTGTGTATATGTGTGTATATGATTCTGTTCCAATTCAGTTTGGGATTGGGACAAAATTACATGTCCATAATCTTTGCTAGAACTCACAGTTCTCAAGTATATGCTATGCCTAATTAAGACATGAACAACAAGACTAGAATTATCATGTTTGCATTGCAAAAATCAAGATTATCATTAGCAGAAAACAATTTAATTTTGTTGTTTTTATATCTTTCTATTAAAGTTCAGTGGTTAGCCATATTTTTTGCAGCTTAGATAACATTGCCCTAACTTTTTCTGGAACACATGAAACAAGGGTGTATGCTAATATATTGTCAAGAGTAATGCACAACTGCAGAGTCTACTTTTCCTTAAGCCAAGGACACCAGCTTAGCACGCTGACTCACATGCAGAGTCTGAGTTCCCTTTCTTTGTAGCTGATAACCTTCTTCCATCCTTTCATCTACTAAAGAAATCTTCATTAGTTTGAGACAAGAAATACAAGAGCTGTATATGGTGTAGGAAAATAAAATAAAATCTTGAAGAACACTCAGAAACATCTGTTGGTAGACGGTGCAGTGCTTATTGGGCAGTCTCATTATTGTCATGGTAACACCATTGTGGCAGGTCATCAGAAGATTTCTGTGTGCAATTCAAGATCCTAATAGCTGTACTTGCCTCAGGACATAGACATCTTCAAGACTGCTTGTCCTGTGTAGATTCTGTCCACCAAAAGAAAGTGCCAATGAAGGTCCTCCCATCAAGATTCGCAATATGGGAGAAAGTAGGCATTCTCTATGGGGACTTCTAACCTTCTAAGGCAAGAATAATTCCCAGTCTCCTGGCCTTTCATAACTTGGTAAAAACTTGAATGTTCCATGTGGTAGCCACTGAGTTTCCCTGGATGACACTAGAAGCTGGCAGCACACTGCAGCCTGGTGGAGGGGGCCTCTTTTGCTATCCCATGAGCTCATCTTCTATTCATCCTCTTATCTGTTGGGATGGGACATCTCTGATTTTCCAGGTATACAGGTGATATCATTTACTAACATCACCACTAACTTCAAGGATTGGTTGAGGGTTTATGCCAATGTGATTGAAGGGTTTCACCCATGTGGATCTATTCTCCGATCCCAATGCTGTATCTATGCTGCTCTTTTCTGCTTGTAAAAATGGTATAAAAAGAATAAACACTGCCCAGGCAGTCAGACATCTTTGGACACTCAAATGACTGGTTATTGAATCCCCACAGTTCCAGAAAGTCTTTGGGACTTGAAACCTCTTGAGCTCCCAGTACCAGGATTTTTATATTAATTATAAATTTAAGGTAATTATACTTTGTTTTCCTGTTATTATACACTTTGATAGTATTATATTGAGTGTCAAATGATTTGTTACACCAGTTCAAGCAGCCTGTCCTAAATAAATACATGTGGATAAAATATACCTCCTTTCCCAAATTCAGGAAATATACCATTAAATTCTGGCCCTTGGCTCCACAAAAAAAATGAATGTACATCCTGGGGATCAAAAAATTACTAAGTGTGGGCTTAATGTCTATGTAATTTTAGCCTGTATGGTTTATTTAAAAACTTTACTTAATAAAACCATGGCTTAGCACATGGTTTGAGATCAGAAATTATCTCAGTTACTCTATTACACAACAGTAGTAATAATGTTAGTTTTCTTCTCTTTTGATAAGGGACAATGAAAAATAGAAAAGCCATAAGGATGACCAAGCAACAACCAGTCTTCTTTTAGACTTAGCTATGTGGAAATACTGCTTCCACATTTTGAATGATATCCATCAAAGATGCTAGTTCCTGTTTTCCTCCTCTGCTTTGGTAATTGCTCTTTTTCTGTTGCTGCCCTCTTTCCCACTCACAAGGTTGTCGTGGTAAGGGAATAATATGAGGTGCCTGGCCTCTGGTAGAATATCTATGACAGAATACATGAATTTTCTTGGATTCATTACATCTTCCATGCATTTGTTGACTGTCACACTTTGCTAAGAATAGCCTTGGGTAAGAGAAGTTGAATTGAGGAAATGTTCTTGTTTTGAATCAGGCTTTGTATAGCAAATGTATTACACTGACTAGAAGTCTACACTGACACTTCTAGTATTCTATTTTATTTTTGAGAGGGGGGAGAGAGAGAGAGATGATCAGTTCAACCATGAGGAAGAGAACAAAATTGCATTTTCATCTCATTACTTTTCAGTTTTTGCTAATGTAAACTCTTAAAAAATCTGTTTTTTAATTGCACACATAATTGACCACAGTTCTTAAAATGATTTTAATAGTACCTTGCCAATAAAGCTTTGACTGACTGTTTTATATAACGTTTTACATAGCATTTCACTCTTCCCCTCCTATTCTTGACTCTTTCTCTCTCACATACACATACACACAATATCTACAAACATATTTTCAACAATAAAGGCATCTGATATCTTTTTTTTTTCATATGATGAATAACTGATACATCATAAATTTATGCAAACAGTTTGATTTCATAGAAGGAGGCAAGTGTTGATAAGGTTCTGAACTCATTTTCATTATGCTTTTCCTGGGCATAATTGTTTTCATTTTATTGCAAAGCTATTGATGCATGAAAGCAAATGGAAGAAAAAATGAGGAATAAGAGTGGGGAAAGGAATTACCTGAGGTTTTATTCTTCTTCCTTAGGCCTCTTCATATTCCTGTGGAGAAGATATGTTCATCCTATGCTCTTTTATATTCAAATCACCTATAACTTTCAAATCACATATACTTTGAATTATTTATTTATTTATTTATTTTATTAAATGCTTATGGCACCCATCTCCTCTGTAAGATGACTCTGGGTGGCTCTTTTTTTATTTTATTTAGATCAGATGATTATTTCAGTCTTCCATCCTATTTTCTAGTCTATAAGAATCTTAGAAAATTTAGGACATTAAAATATGTTAGTTTATGAAGGAAACATATGGAAATTAACATAGTAATGAAGATATAAATAATACTATCTATATTATATAATAGTATAATATATATAATATTATATATAATATTATATAATAAAATAGTAATAAAGATATAAATAAGATATAGGGGAATGCAGTGGCTCAAGTGGTTAAGATGCTGAGCTTGTCGATCAGAAAGGTTGGTGGTTTGGGGGTTCAAATCCCTAGCGCCACGTAATGAAGTGAGCTCCCATTACTTGTCCCAGCTTCTGCCAACCTAGCAGTTCGAAAGCATGGAAGTAGAAAAATAGAGACCACTTTGGTGGGAAGTTAACAGAGTTCCGTGCACTTTTGGCATGCCAGCCACATAGCTACGGAGACGTCTTCGGACAGTACTGGCTCTTTGGCTTGTAATGGAGAAGAGCACCACCCCCTAGAACCGGAAACGAATAGCATGTATGTGCAAGGGGAACCCTTACCTTTTTAATGATATAAAATCTACATATGACATCAAAGTACTTTTTCAAGAATATCATTAGTCTCTCATTACAGTATTTATATTAGCTGATGGGGATACTTTTCCTTCCTATCTAGAAATGCCATTGATTTGAATCTTTTTGCATATAAAAACTATGTTTTACTGGTACATTACAGTTCCTGAGACAAATAACTAGCCGTATATATATTTCAACACTACAAAATGTATTTATGCTGGCTGAAAATCCCCTCTTCTTCCCCCTCCTCGCCCCTAGAAACTTTCCTGAACATTTGTACCAATCTGCCCCTTTCAAAGTAAGAATTACAGGGACTTCCCTTTGGCATGTTTTGCTGATGGCCTTCCTCTCTGCTTATTACATGTGCTATA
Organism: Naja naja; assembly: GCA_009733165.1. Classification (NCBI taxonomy): domain Eukaryota; kingdom Metazoa; phylum Chordata; class Lepidosauria; order Squamata; family Elapidae; genus Naja; species Naja naja. The sequence goes on along the minus strand of CM019150.1, from coordinate 135,167,857 downwards.
TCCTTTTTTGAAATGGAATATGTTTCTTCCAATTTTTAAAAGAGAAAAACCTTACAAAATAAAGCATCACTGTTCACTGTTTTCAAGTGATGATTGGGGATGGAGTAGCCTAATGATATTATGGAAGAAAATAACATTCCATACTTTATCTAGGAAATTATACATGTTTAAAATACCAATAATTTTATACCAGAATGAAATGTTGGAAGGATAACTGTATCTACTCAGTTTATTTGATTAAATCATGACATCATAATATTTCATGATCTTATTCAGATAGTTATTCAGGGATCAGCAAAGTCATTAAAAATTATTGGAAAAGAGCACAATAAAACATGCCTCTTGAATATATTCAGGATTACATTATAAAGAAGAAACATTAATTGCTATTTGTATGAAATACAGTCAAATAAATTCATGAGTTGCCATATTTGCATTTCTTTGCAGGTAAATTACATTTATACCCTTCTAAGACTCATTACTTATAACCCATGCTCAGCTTCATCTTGGGTCCTCAATTTACCTACCCCGAGAGGATGGAAGGCTGAGTCAACCTTGAGCCTGGTGGGATTCGAGCCTGCACTAATTGCAGGCAGCTGGAACTTAAGAGCTAGGCATTTAGCAGCCTGCACCACCAAGGCTCTTTTTGGCATGGAAACTTTATGGCATGTCTTCATGTAAGTAAATCTGTAAAATATAAATATGTTCCTTAGTAAATGGATATAGGTTTGTATTACCAGGCTGTTTTTCCTAGCAGACTAGCCAGAGAAATTGAGGCACTTTGTTAAAGATTAAATAACTTTTGTTATATTAAGACTTCAAAGTTCAGACCAAGGTTACATAGTCAAACAGCCCTAATATTTAAAAGCACAATATTTAAAAAAATTGTCAAGGGTCATTGATGCTCTCTGAGCTCGGTTATTTTCTTGCAGGCATTTCATTACCACAGCATTGATGATATTAGTTAGTTTGATTAATGAAATGTCTGCAAGAAAACAAGAGAGAGCACCAAAGACCCCTTCCTTTCAACCCTGAGCTACAGATATTCTCATTTATTGAAACCAGCAGTACCCTGTTGCATCTGAGGTTGATAAAATAGAAGAGCTGTTCTCCTATGCCTGTTTTTCCCCTTTTCTTAAAGGGGACAACTCATTCCAGATCCTAACACTGACTTTCTAATTTCTCCTGTACCTTGTTCCTATCTTTAAAACATCTGTATGACCTTAACCTGTCTTTTTGAGTATATGTCTCATTCAAATTCTGCACCCTGCCCTTTGCTTCTTCAGTTCTCCTATTCTCAGGCACTTCAAATTATCTGTTCTGTCACAACACATGTCGGTAACCTGTCTTTGTTATTGCGCAGCTAGTTTCCCAAAGTCCCCTCAGTCTAACAGGAATGCTTCAACCTTATTTCTGATGTAGATAAGGTTTTCCAGTGGCATTATAGTAGATTAAAAACATAAAATTTATGTAAAGATAAAATGTCTTAGAAATTTCACAAGCTCAGTATTAAAAGTTCCCAGTGCGCTATTTATTAATGTAAATACTTTATATTCAGGGTTTAAAATAACAGTCTACTATGATTAATGATATTTTCCCTATTGGAAGGATTCACACAACACGTTAATTTTATTTCATTTGGCTTATCCACCTTGTGTGACTAACCATATTTTCTTTTAATTGAAGATTATAGCTTAATGCATTTGTATGTTTGCTGTAAGATGGCTCTATGCATCCTAAATTAAGTATTGTCTGCCCTTTTTAATCTATTAAATCTCTTATATTTTCTGAAGTTCTGTAGGGAAGTTTCTCCTGTGTTTATCCAATGTTTAATCAGGCTCATAGATCCATGTGTTTACAGGCAAATTTGGCAAATCCTATTCCTGATTATATTGTATTTCTGGAATAATTTGTAGATTTGTACATCACTTAACTTTTATGTTTCTGATCCAACTTAGGAAATAGAGGCAATATAATTTCATCTGCATTCCAGCTTATGTAATTTAATTTTTTTCATCCACTATTTGTCTGTTTACTCAAGAGGTTAAAAAGGTACACCTTTGGCCTGCCTTTCCTTATGTCAGTCCTACTTTCCACATGGTTCCAAATCCACCTTTAAAACATTTCACTCAATTCTTGATACATTTCTCACCACATAGGGGCATAACAAAGTTCTTTGACTCCCATCCATTCATTTACCATTAATCGTAACTGTTTTCATTTTGCTGACTTCCTTGGACTGTTTCCCTTATACAGCATTTCCTCTTTTCAACCTATGTGTTCTTGATCTTGTACAAAGACATCTCCCTTTTATAAGAAAAAAAATCTATGACCTTGGCACAGATCCATCCTTTTCCCACCATCCAGGCATTTAATCTTGCTGTGATCCTGTCCTTTGCTTGACTATTAAATGTTCTCACTATTTTAGTCTGAAATAATTTTTTAAAAGTTAAACATCCCTGCTATTTATTACAGTACATCTTCATTTTCCTATGCTTTTCATGAAAGAGTTGGTCATTGGCAAAGCAGAGTATTGATGAAGTTCACTGTTAATGATAGTTCCATACTTCCTCAGTTATTTTGAACTAACAGGCTATGAATTTTAGAAAGATCAAACTGTCGAACTGCTTGATTGGTATGCAACATATAGCTGTTCACTATTATTCCCATACACATTCTATTAGCTGCGACACTAATTCTGAAATATCCAGTTACTTGTGCATTTCTTATTAACATCATCAAAAGTGATAATGCCATAGGGCTTTCATTTAGAGTTTCAAATATTTATTTTAAAAAGTGGTGTCAGAATTTGTTTTATTGGGTGGAAAGAGTATTGATTTTGATACCTCACTGAGAATGTTTGCGTACCATTTGAGGATTCTGGGAAGGTAAAGAGGAGCTTACTAGAAGCAACCAAGTAGTACCGTAGAATCTCATGTCATTGGATCAAGGTAGCAGTCCTAACAGCACACAAATCTTACAACTAACAGTCTAAATCAGGAAGTTTATTTGGATATTTGATTCCCATTCATTCATTTACTATTTAATCCTAACTGTATGGTTGCACAGAAAGATTTCTGACACAGGGACAAAAAAAAAGAATAAGTATTTTAAAAAATGGCAAGAGGTTTTTAAGCAGAACAGAATACCAGCAAATAGCCCAAGTCTCCAAGGTTAATGTCAGGAAGGCTAAGGCTTAGAATGAGCTAACAAATGCCAAAAATATCAAAAGAAATGTCTTTTGATATGTAAACAACAAGAGGAAAGTCAAGGAAATCTTTAAACCACTAATGGAAGAAGATGGCAAGAAAGTGATGGGCAGCATGGAAAAAAACAGAACTGTTTAATTCATTTTTTTTTCATCAGTCTTTACACAAAAGGGGAAAACTAGTCTAACCTGTTAAGTTCTAGACTGGATGGTTTATTTATTTATTTATTTATTTATTTATTTATTTATTTGACTTGTATGCCGCCCCCCCTCCAAAAGGACTCGGGGCGGCTCACAGCTAAAACCACACAATAAGTTATTTAACTAAAACCATATTAAACAACCAAGTCAAATTAGCATAAAACCCCCAATCTAAAACAAAGTCAACCCCCCCCCAGGAGTTCAGCACAGCCCAGACTGTCCAAATAGCCAGGTCTTTAAATCATGATGGAAGGTGCGGAGATCGGAGGCCAAACGGAGCCCCAGGGGAAGCTGGTTCCACAAAGTGGGGGCTGCCACAGAATAGGCCTTCCCCTGGGTCACCGCCAAGTGACACTGGGTCGCAGACAGCACCCCGAGGAGCCCCTGTCTGTGCGCTCGTACAGGGCGGTTGGTATTCGATGCCGGCAGGTGTCGTTCTCATAAATACCCTGGACCCATGCCTTGTAGGACTTTGAATGTTAATACGAGAACCTTGAATCTCACTCGGAGGGCAACTGGTAACCAATGCAGGTCACGTAGGAGGGGCATAATATGGGAGTACCAGGAAGCTCCCATCACAACCCACGCGGCCGCATTCTGCACCAGCTGAAGCCTCCGGATGGTATGCAAGAGCAGTCCTAAGTAGAGAGGTTACAGTAGTTGAGTCAAGAGATGACAAGTGCCTGAGTGATTGTACGCAGAGCATCTTGGTCCAGATATGGGCGCAATTGGCGAACCAGCCGGACCTGGGCAAAGGCCCCCCTGGCCATGGCTCCCACCTGTTCCTCTAACTTGAGCTGTGAGTCCAGTAGAACTCCCAGGTTCCGTGCCCTGTCCATGGGGGGGCAACACCTCTCCCCCCATGACCAAAGATGAAACCTCTTGACTGGTCCGAGATGTCGGTATGCACAACCACTCTGTCTTGGCCAGATTGAGCCGAAGCATGTTCCTGTCCATCCAGATCCATACCGCATCCAGACAATGGGACATCACAGAGAGGGCATCACTGATGTGGCCTGGGGTGGAGATGATACTCGTATCATCAGCATACTGATGATACATCACCCCAAAGCCATGGATGATCTCACCCAGCGGCTTCATGTAAATGTTGAACAAGAGGGGCGAGAGGACCAACCCCTGGGGCACCCCACAAGTGAGATACCTCGGAGTCGACCTCTGCCCCCCTGCCAACACTGATTGCGAACATCCCAAGAGGTAGGAGGAGAATCACTGTAAAACAGTGCCTCCCACTCCCAACCCCTCGAGACGTCGCAACAGGATACCATGGTCGATGGTATCAAAAGCCGCTGAGAGATCTAACAGGACCAGGACAGAGGAAAAACCCCTGTCCCAAGCCCTAGAGAGATCATCAATCAGCGCGACCAATGCTGTCTCCGTGCTGTACCCGAGCCAGAAGCCCGATTGGTACGGATCCAGGTAGTCTGCTTCCTCCAGGAAAAGCGGAAACTGCTGTGCCACCACACTCTCAACAACCTTCACCAAAAAGTGAAGGTTGGAGACTGGATGGAAGTTGTTCAACATGGCCGGGTCCAGGGCAGGCTTCTTCAGGAGGGGCCTCACCACCGCCTCTTTCAAGGCAGCAGGGAACAGTCCCTCCTTTAACAAAGTGTTGACCACTGCCCGGAGCCAGCTGCACGTGACCTCCCTGGAGGCATAAACCAACCAGGAAGGGCACAGGTCCAGCCACAACTCAGCCATCACATAATCCTGTCCACTTCATCCTCAGAAACAGGATCAAATTCAGTCCAGATCACATTAGCCAGACCACTCTCATCTTCATCCTCAGACCACTGTAGGTTCAAGCACAATCCCTCCCGGATCTGAGCGATCTTATCCAGCAGATACTGACCAAATTCGTCAGCTCTACCCCACAAAGGGTCCACCGCCACCCCCAGCTGTAGGAGGGAGCAAGTGACCCTAAACAGGGCAGCCGGGCGGTTATCTGCGGATGCTATGATGGTGGAGAAATAAACCCTTCTCGCCACCCTCATAGCTATCAGGTAAGTCCTAATATGGGCTCTTAACTGGGCTCGGTCAGAGCTGGAACGGGTCAACCTCCACCTGCTCTCTAAGCCCCTTCTATGGCGCTTCATCTCCCGGAGCTCTTCAGTATACCAGAGAGCTAACTGGGATCTGCGCCAAGTAAGGGGGCATGGGGACAACCCTGTCAAGGGCCCCCAGCCTGTTGCCAGGTAGCTGCTAGGATCTCAGCAGGGCTGTGGGTAAGGGATGCAGGAAAAAAACCCAGTTCTGCCTGGAACCTTTCAGGGTCCATCAGGCGTCTGGGGTGGAACCATCTATGTGGCTCCTCATCCCAGCAGTGTGGGACAGCTTGATGGAAAACCAGCCTTAGGAGATAGTGATCTGACCATGGAATGGGATGGACGGTGGTATCACCATCCCCCAGAACACTACACTACTGCTCCAAGACAAAAACCAGGTTGAGTGTGTTGCCCCCCTCATGGGTCGGGCCATCAATTATCTGGGTCAGACCCATGGCCACCATGGAGGCCATGAATTCCTGGGCCAGACCCGATGCCGCCCCCAGGGAAGGCAGGTTGAAGTCACCCAGAACCATAAGCTCTGGGGACTCCACCGCCACCCCCGAGATGGCATCAAGAAGCCCAGGCAGGGCAGCTGACACATAGCTGGGGGAAAGGTATATGAGCAGCAAGCCCATCCAACCCCCAGGCCCACACCTCAAGAGGAGGGTCTCACACCTGCCTATCTCCGGGGCATGGGCCTCCCTTGGAATCAAGGTTTCCCGAATAACAACCGCCACCCCTCCACCCCTTCCCTGGGGTCGAGACTGGTGCAACACCCAAAAACCTGGTGGGCATAAGTCAACCAGAGGGACTCCACCCTCTGGCCCCAACCAGGTTTCGGTGTTTACATCCCAGGGTAGAAAAAGAACTGCCTGATGTGATTTCAGAACTGCTGAATGAAATCTTTGAAAATCCCTGGAGCATGTGTGAATTGCCAGAGGACTGGAAAATAACTCTGTGATCCTAATCTTCAAAAGGGAGGGAAATGAACCCAGAAAATTACAGACAAATCAACTTGATATCAATATCTGGGAACATTCCTGAAAAGGTAATCAAGCAGCAGATTTGTGAACACCTAGAAATGAACAAGGTGATTACTAGAAGCCAGCATGCCAGACAAATCTTATTGTCTTCTTTGATAAAGTGGCTAAATTATTTGACCAAGAAAATTCTATTGAAATAGTATACTTAGATGTCAGCAAGGTATTTGATAAAGTAGACCACAGCCTAATTCTTGGTAAGATAGAACAAATGTTGCATAGACAGTAGCATTATAAAAAGGAACTGCAGTTGGTTGATCAATGACACTCAATGTGGGGTCCTCAAAGAACTACATCTACATGGAAGGAAACATGCACTAGGGTACCTCAAATTTTTGCCTTGAGCCCCGTGCTTTTCAACATCTTCATAAGTGATCTAGTTGAGAGAATTGAAGGGATACTTATCAAATTGTGAATGATGCAAAAGTGGGAGCATTGCTAACACTTTGGAAGATAAACTCCTACCTTGACAGACTTGAGTATTGGGCTATCGACAATATGCAGTTTAGTCATGAGAAAAGACAGGAAAACCAGGTACAGCAGGGGTGGGATGCTACCAGTTCTGCCCGGCTCAATAGAACCGGTAGCTCTGAAGAGCAGCAGACACAGAACTGGCATGCACATGCAAACGTAAAATTACCAAACCAGTAGTAATGCCAGTTGAATCCCACCCCTGAGGTACAGGATAGGTAGTACATAGTACATAGTTCAACAGTAGTGCCTGTGAGAGAGCTAGGTGTCCTGGTGGACCACCACTTAAGTCTGAGTCAGCAATGAACTGTAGCTCCCAAAAAAGCCAATATAGTACTAGTCAATAGAAGGATAACATCAAGATCACAGGAAGTGATACTGCCCCTCTATGCTGCACTGATGAGGCCATATTTGGAATACTGTATCCAGTTCTAGTTACCGCATTACAAATAAGATGCTGAGGCAATAGAAAGAGTGTAGAGGACAGCAACAAAGATGATAGGGGTCTGAGGGTAAATCCTATGAAGAATGGCAAAAGAAACTAGATATGTTTAGAGAAAACTGAGTGGAGATATGATAGAAGATACAAAGAAGCTCATAAGAGGGAGATCCAACCTGGAAATAAGGATGATTCCCTGTCAGTTAAAACTATTAATCAATGGAACACCTTGTTTCCTGAAGTTGTGTGTGCTACATCTTTAGAGGCTTTCAAGGATTTCAAGATTAGACAACTATTTATCCAACATAGCATGAGAACTCATGCCTTGGGCAGGTGGTTGGACTAGAAAATCTCCAAGGTCCTTTCCACCACTATAATTCTACATACCCCACTGGTAATTTAAAAAATGATAGCAAAAATGAGGAAAACAAGATTATGGAAGAACCCAAATGTAATTTCTTTTTCCATGATCTCGTTTTTAGAGATTAGGAGACTGAATGCAGTGCCACTGTCATATTGCTGAAGTTTCAAATTAATGACCCTTTTTACTGCACTTTCAAAATGTGCTATAATAACTGATTGGAGAGGAAGACTCTTCTGCTCATTGCTAATGGAATAACTAGAGACAGAAAAAAATATTACTGCAAAATTTGTTGTCTTCAATGGCAAAGGAGTAGATTTTGGGTTTATTTTTTAAACCGAAACAAGAGGAAATGAGAATGAAGAAACAATGCAGGGTTCTTCTTCCCATATAAATCTTTCCTTTGCTATAAAGTAGGATATGCTCCAAATAGTTCAGTGTGAAACAGACATCTGCAGACATGCAGAACAATACACAGTATTGCAGAACAAGGTCTGCTGGAAAAAAATTTAAAAAATGTTGGAAGGTAAAGTGGAATTCAGCTAAAACAATCTTTGTTTTTGTATTATAATAAACGATTGCTAGATCAAAGCTACCAGTTCATATTAATCTGCATATAGATTAATGTAAATCCTAATACTAAATATATCAATTTTGTCTACATAAGAGAAGACAAGACTAAATAAATAACTAAATAATATAACTGCCATAATTCCCAACCAAAAACTTCTGCTAAGCAAAAATTCATCACAAGAAAATTTGTGATGCTGTTGGTTCCCTTCTTTAGGCTGTACAATTTAAGACATATTGGAGCCAATGCTATCTTAATAATATTTCCACTTCTAGTAAAATAAAGTTATCTAACTCAGGAAAGATATAATTATTTTTGTCTCCAAAATGCAGTAAACATTAATCATAAAAATCTATTAACAGCTCAGCATGATCACCACCAGATCTACATTAGCTGTTCTTAACAAGTTCAAGGAGTTCAATGGTCAATACTGTACAAACATAATAATGGCTATTTTTATTTGCAAGTTTTCACTTTTCAAGTTTTACTGGATCATTCTTATCTAGGATTAATTACAATATATCATTTCTTATATATTGGACTGATCTTGGTCTGTTCAACAGTCAGTTAATGTAACTGGGAATAACAACCACAGTCAGTCAATAGTGAGATAGGCAGCATATAAATTTAATAAATATACAAGAATGAAAGGAATATATAGAATATATAAATAAATAGATCTGGAACTTGCCAGATTTGGTAAGTGCTAGCAATGGGTGTTGTGTTAATCTAGCCCTTACAAAACTTAAACATTTTCTAAGCAATCACAAATATCACCAGAGTATATTAGCATTCTTGTGGTATTCAGCAGGTTCTGACCAGTTATGGAGAACCAGTAGCAGAAATTTTGAGTAGTTCACAGAACCGGCAGCAGAAATTTTCAGTAGTTCAGAGAACAGGCAAATACCACCTCTGACTGGCCCCACCCCCATCTAATCTCTGCCTCGAGTCCCAGCTGATCAGCTGGGTGTTGTTTTGTTGCCCTGCACAAGAGAATGGAGCTGGAAAGCAGGTTAGTGGGGTGGGGAGGGAATGGGATTTTGCAGTAACCTTCCCCCAGAAGTGGGGAGGGAATGGGGATTTTGCAGTATCCTTCCTCTGCCATGCCCAACATGCCACGCCTACCAAGCCATGCCATGCCCATCAAGCCATGCCCACAGAACCGGTAGTAAAAAAAAATTGAATCCCACCACTGCTGAGAATGTTAAAAACAGATTTCCATATCAATATACACCTTTCAAATTTCCTTTTTGATCTTCCATTGCATCAGTATTGTTGAAAAATCATTGCATTCTATGTGCTATGTATGCTTCTGGGTATCTGCATGCTTGAAACCTTTCTTAAGCTTATTCAATCATCTTCCAATCATATTTCACATCATGCATGTGTTTCACTGTACAGTCTTTGCATCAAATTATATGCATGCAGTCTGCCAAAATATGCAAAGATCTGCAAACTGAGAAACAAATGTAAGATGATAATAAGTGAAATAATAATAATACCTTTCCCACCCTTAAACAACAACATCTAGCTATCCCAGTTCTTAAGAAGGACATGATGGGTGGATAAAATTGCCAAACCCAGGCTAAACATCTGGCTGACTATGCAACAATTTTTTTAAAAAAAATCCAAGTAAGGCACTACCTTGAAATGGTTGTAGAGCTAGAGTACTCTGAGAAAGCTGAGAGCTATAACCAGAAGTTGAACCATAATGGACAGATCTCATCAGAGAAGCCAGATAAAAATTGTGTCTCCTGTAAACAATATGGTGAGATATAATTTACAGAAAATCAAGCCAATAAATCAGTTGTTGCCCAGGTCAACAAGAACGCATAAAATGTTGGCATTCCTGGACATCTGGTGGCAAATGAGCTATAGGAGTCAAGACTCCACTGGCTGAGGAACCAGGCTCAGCAACTGCAGGACTACTGGAAGAAAAGGTCTTTATCCATTGGAAATGTATAGTAATTGTGAACAAAAAAATAATGATCTATTATTCTAGACCAAGCCCACAAGAAGAGGATATTTGAAATGAATGCACCAATTCTGGAAAGAACATCAAGAATCAGAAAAAAAAAAACAGAACAGAGGCTAGCAGATCAATATTGATTTATAATACAAAATAAAGTATTCACAGGAGCAGAAAATTACAAAAATACAAAAGTCTACCAGGGTAAAGAAATCAAAGCCTTGTCAGAAGCAGCTCAGACTACTTCCGGAGGAAAGAGGAATCAACAGTAGAGGAAGCCAACATAGCTATGAATTGCTTTCATTCTGAAACCAAGTATTCTCTCTTCTGTCTTTTTCTCAGAAAGAACAAATCAATATAACTAAAAAGGAAGAATTGAAACAAAGAATTGCTGAACATTTAGAACAGGACAAAAACAGCAGAATAAGGTTGCCTGCATTAAATCTTCTTTCAGAATAAAAGCTACCACAAATATTAAAAGATGCCAATACTGTAATATCAAACATAAGCACGAGCTCACTGAAAGAAACAAAGCAATGAATCTACTATACCTAGCATTAAAAAATCAACAGTACACTACCAAAATGGAAGATTGGGCTGGAAAATAAGATCAGGATGCTAAGACTACATGCAAACAAACTCAATCAACAAATATTATCTAGAATCAAGGAAGATTAAGGAAATACTAGAAAGAACAGCTATAGCCAGGAAGATCTGAACATATAAAGTTCAAACCGCACAATATGGACAAAATCTCCAATTTTTTTTTTAATTACATTTATATGCCGCCCTTCTCCGGAGACTCAGGGCGGCTTACAATTTTTGGAGCGCAACCCAATGCGCTCAGCAATAGCCTTCATTCCATTGTATATGGCTGCTTATTACTAAGCGGCATTTTTACAAGGTCAGCTAATTGCCCCCAACAATCTTGGGTCCTCAATTTACCTACCCCAAGAGGATGGAAGGCTGAGTCAACCTTGAGCCTGGTGGGATTCGAGCCTACAGTAATTGTAGACAGCTGGAACTTAAGTGCAGGCAATTAACAGCCTGAGCCACCGAGGCCCTTAATTTCAGTCAAATCAGAAACATTTTTATCAGTCCGTCAATGGAGAGACTGCAGTGAATCAGTCAACACCTGACAAAGAAAAATCAGTGCAATTCTTGGTATATATGAAACAACCTAATATGGTCCAGAATTAGTTTAGAGCCGTATTTCATTTGAATTACAGAAAAATATATAAGTAACTTTCATTTCTTTCATTGGAGGAAACCTCTCCCCCTTGCTCCTCCCCTCCACACACATTCACCACCAAAAGATGAGCAAGCAAGAAAACTACAGGTTTAAAGTTGAAAATCAGAGTTTTCAAAAACATCGTTTCAGGATTTGGATCTTCTCTTTCTCTCTCTCTCTCCCTCCCTCTCCCTCTCTTCTCTCTCTCTCTCTCTTTCTCTTTCACACACACACACACACACACACACACGTATGATTTTCAGTGATATCTAAACAGTCTTATAAGTTTTGAAAAATGATAATTTAAAATATCTTACATTTTTCCAATGTTTTAATTTATTCTAATTACTTGGTGTACCAAGTCAAATAAATGTTTTCAGAAAGCAGACTCAGATTTGTCTCCCCCCCCCACAAATTAAAAAAATAATGATTAAAGGCATAAAGGACAAGCCGCCTTCTCTTTTATTCACAGAATATGAAGAGAGTCTATTTAGAGTTGACTTGGTAGCCACTGTCCATTTTCAGCACTACACAAGCCTATGGTGACAAATGTGTCAATAGGCAATCCAGAATGTGCTTTTGCATGGCAGCCACTGAAAACAAAAACACTAATTCTGTCCGCATAGGTCTTAAGTCGTTGGAGGTTGTGTTAAAATTTAATAATTTTAAAATACACACATGAACACATGCAACTTATTCCTATTAACTAAAAATTCAACCTATCCCATCTTGTCCATCCTGGAACAAGCGATTAGACTGTTGTTGTTTTTTGCTGGGGGGGGGGGCATTCTCCTTTGGGAATGCTGTTCGTATCTCTATTTTGTTTCAGGATCCAGATTATTTTATACCACTGAAACTTTGCCTGAGGATTCAAGGATCATAGAATAATGAAACAAATAGATCACTCATGATAGAAAGAAAATTACCTTACCTGATTTTCTTTTTCAAAGCAATAGCCAGGAAGCAATAGAATTTTTTTTTTTTGCTTTTCTTTACCAAGACCAGGAAGAGGAGAATATCTTCAGATGATATTCTAGGAAGCCAATTTAGTATTTTTACTGCATACATTTGATTGCCTTTATAGTTTTCACAATTTCTTCATGGCTTTCTACAGATACTTTGATGCATTCATAATATAGAAAGAATTTCTATGCTTTGTATTTTGATTTAAAAAACCCTTAAGATAGTTCTCTGAATATGGTAATATCCATAAATATTCTCTCTTTCTCTCTCTCTCTCTTTCTCTCTCTTCATTCATGTTTACCTGCTTCCAATGGTAATCCCAGTGCATTTTTTCAGATTTAAAACAAAGGAAAGTTACTCCTTTTCAGAATAATAAATATATTGTTTACAACTGTAAATATACAACAGTGCTTCCGTTTTGATGTTACATTTACTATACATACAAAGATATTGCTAAACCATTAACTTTCATATTATTGATACAGTATTTGCTTCTTGGTTCTATGCATTCTGGTGATTTTTATTTCAACCTTCCCTTCTTTTTTTGTAACCACTGATAAAACTTATTCCACATTTTATAATAAACTGATTCCCCCTTATTTTTCAATTCTAAGGTTAGCCTATCCGATTCTGCACAAGCCATTATTTTCCTTATTATTTCTCTTTCTGGTGGTATGGTTCCATTTTTCCAATATTGTGCATATATCATTCTTGCCGCTGTCAAACATGTATGATTAAATATGCTATATCTTTCCTATAACCTTCTATCATTATTCCCAAGAGAAATAATTCTAGTTTAAATGGAATATGCTCTCCCACCATTTGTTCCACCCAAGTCTGTATCAATCTCCAGTATTTTTCTGCATGTTTACACATCCACCACATGTGGTAGAATGTACCTGGTAAGTCCTTGCACTTCCAGCATTCTGGGAATAAATTTTTGTACATTTTGGTAAGCCATGAAGTGGGGAGGTACCACCTGTAAAACATCTTGTAAAGGTTTTCCTTATAAGCCATGGCCATTGTTAATTTCCTATGATTTAACCAGTTCAATATTGTGTCCAAAATTTCTTGCTCATGCCACATGATCAGTTTTATACAGAGAAGATGAATAGATGACTCATACTATAGACAGTATACACACAGAGAGAGGCCAAAATTAACTACTGAGCAGTTATTATTGTTGTTTTGTTTTAATATCCTTTGCAAGAACTGAGCATGCCGTTTTGCAGCATGGCTAATACTAACCTCATAGGCTTAACATCAGTCTGGGTAAATATGAATATTTAAAGATCATACAACTGATAAATATCTTGAATTCCTTCTGTGGCATGGAAATATGGTGTTAAAATAAAACATGTTGAAATAATCCTTTAATCATGTCTCAGCTAGTGTGAAACCAACGTGTAAGGAATGTTCCATTATAACACATTATGTTTTTTTCTTGTGCCTCTTCTTTGCTCCAAACCTTCAGTTTTATTTGTAACTCTGACCTTCACTGCTCTGATAGGAAAGGGGAAGCTGGATTGTCATTTTCACTGAATACAAAAGAATACAGAATATAGAAGAAGTGTTAAGGCATTTCATAAACTCTGTCCTCTAGTTGAACCTCAATCCCATCAAGATTATTAAAATAATGCTGCTTTCCTGCAGGCATCTGTATTGTGTAAGCATTTGTAGGCATTTGCGTTTTCAGTGTGAATTTCTGCCAAAGAAAGGTGTTTGCACAAACAACTGTGTATGTGATACCTTCCATGTGAATTAGGATTTTTAAAGATGCAGGTATACAACTCACACAGAAGCCAGTTTATGAATTATTTTGGAAAATTGATCATTGAACTGATATCAGTAGGGGAAGCAAGCTGATAGAAGACCCAAATAGGACTAAATTTGAAAGATGGCTTACAAGAGGTAGAGTGAAGAACTTCTCCTTTCCACATATTGTTGAACTACAAAGCATTGTTTATCATTAGTTATGTGGGATGAAGCTGATAGTTGATTTTTTGTAATATGGAGGACCATTAGATCCCTTACTATTTTATTAGCTAAATGTCTGCTATTTCACCCTTGAAGAAAGAAGAAATTCCTAAATACCAAACAAGATGAATAAATTAGAAATAGGTTTTGCATTTAACCATAGTAGATCAGTAAGATATGCAGCATGTTTGTTTATTATGTTTCATTAACCGTAAGCAATCTTAATATTGTGCTCATGTTCTGAACTGGGGTTGGAAGGAAAATATTTGCTTTTTTCTACGGACACAGTAAAAATGTATTGCAAGTCTCAACTTGTATTCTGAATTAGAAATAATAAAGTCAAATGGCTAAGGCATAAGAATCAGGTAAGGGAGACTGCATTTAAACATTTCCAGGTTATTCCATGCTTGCACCAATCAACCAAATAAACTGAGTAGGAGTTAAATAAAGCTATTATTTAAGAAAGCATCAAAGTAATTCTGTGTGCTTTTTCCTCTTACTCTGAATCTCTTCCATCACAAGCATGGCTTGCTAATTGCAGTGTAGCTAAAGCTAAAGTCACATCAATTACACAGTAAAGAAAAAAAATCATCTGGACAAACAATACATTCCTGATGGCAACTTCATTGTTCTCTTGCTTATTTAATTATATTAATTACTGAAGACCATTTTGCAACTGAAATTCCAATCCTCAGACCTAATTTTGATGGCAGCAGCTGACAGCCTGACAGTTCAATCTGGCCATTGTGAACAATATTGATGTACTGCAGTTTGAAGAAAACATTGTAGGATTACTGTAGAAACAGATGCAAAGAAGTCCAACAATATTGTAGAATTATGAGCTTCATGATATGTCAGGAGAGAAGTATTTTCCATTTAAGGATTCTAATGGCCAGACACACCATAAAACATAGAAATGTGTTTAACTATAAATGTGCTTCTTCCAAATCAGTTTCTCAGATTCCATGTATAAACTCCAGGTCCTGTGAACAGATTATTTGGCAAAGCAACCATTGGTTGGAGGACAATTTTTAAATATATGAAGATACTTGCTTCAAAAGCATAGTGGGGTGATTTGCTGTTATTATGGATTGATTAAACATTGTTGCCTCTATATGATGTAATCCTTGCAAATTCAGTGGATTTAGTGTTACTAGAAGTTTCAGAAAACTAGCAGATGAATGTACTTCAAACTCTAATCAATAGGATGATCAAATACAATATATTGATATGATGGCCAATAGAAAATACATGATAAAAAATCTTGCCTACTTGTTGTAAACACTAATCCTGATGAAAATGGAAGGAAGGAATATTTGAATCTGCCTCAGAGTATCAAGGACAGGTTTTGTTGTCAAAATATTTGTGAGTCCTTGTGTTCAATTTACTCATAAATAAGATTCAATTCAGAAACTTATCACATTTAAGGGTTGCAATGCCATCTTAGGGCAGTGATATCTAGGACCCCTTATTTTTTTCTTGATCTTCAGGCTTGTTTGAACTAAAGACTGAAAAGAGAGTCCATATTAAGAAATTATGTGGGTAATTTGGGCAGCCCATTTATGAACAGGCTTTAAACACAACTTTCATGTTCTATCTGAATCTATTGGTAAAATCTTCAGTCAGTAAATAAATTCTTTGATTGTAAATTGATTTTATATTCCCAATTCAGTCATAGCAGCAGAATCTGGAGTGGATTTACCCAACCCCAAGTTATTTGTTTCAATATGGGACAAATAATGAATCCCCATAGTCCACTATGTTATCAAAGGAACTATTTTGGTGATATAAACCTTCTTAATTGGAGTTAGAGATTCAGAGTAACTATCTTTTGTGAGCTAGCTGTGACCTTTAGTGAATTTCTCTTCAAATAGCAAAGCCAGGAGACTTTCTTGCTCAAGGGCTGGTCTCTTAAAATTATGTTCTGATTGCATCTCCATCCTTAATTCTTCTCCTGTCCATTTTCTTAAGCCAGTCCTTTCTATTATAGATTAATTAATTTGGTAGCTCATTCTATTAATTTATTTTTCATTAGCAGTGGACAGTCAACTGTTTGAATGGGTTCGTTCTTGCCCATAATAATAACTAGTGCCAAGTCAACCCAATGACCCTAGTTAATCCCTGTAGCATCAGGACATTAGTGAATTATAATAGAATCCTGGCAGAGAAACCTAGCAGCTTTATTACCCACTATTACTGATAATATGAAAATGAGGTTGATACTCTCAGTAATTTATACTCACTGCATCCTCCTCCCACATACATTTGTGGTGCAGTTTTTGATGCCTTTGAAGTGAAGAGATGGTTGTTTGTTTGTATAACATCAATCTATGGCCTGGGAAATGTGCCCCTTGGACAGCATATTCTGAGTACACTGGATGACCATTATACTCATTTGTCCTGCAATATACCAATCTATCTCATTACTGTAGAATCTCCCTCCCTCTTTCTCACACACATAAAGTTCATGATTTTAGAAAATGAGTCTAATTCCAGTAAGAATCTTTGTTTTATATATAGTAAGAACATTATGAGTCTTGAATTACAAGGCCACATTCTAATGCAATCCAATATAATCTTAACTTTCAATTAATGAAAGAATAACAACAAAAAATGACTGTTCTGTACCTATCTGAAGTCAATGTATCCCAGAAAAGATATATACATTAACTACTCGAGGAAGTTTGGATGCTATTTGTTTCATTCTTTTTAAGTGATTTTATTCATTCAGGCAATATAGTAATCATGAAAATTAATAATACCCTCTAATATACAATCCCAAAACCGTGCCATATGGTATTCAGCTGACACCTCATGTTTTCATTAAAATGTTTTTAAATTTAAAAAAAAACTGTTACTGATCTAGCATCATATAATTATGTAAATTATATAAATAGAAAAGTAAAATATTTGTGATTTATGAATTCCGGTTACAGGGGCAAATTTCATGGAACTATCATTTATACCACCTGTTATCTCAGCTACTCATCTATACTAACTTCATTTTGTAATTGGTAGTTATTGGGTAAAAGAAAAGCATGAAATAAATAAAATAATGATAAAGTTGAGGATGTTAAAAATGTATAGATGAAACAGATTATTATTGTGATGTTCACTAATTATCTAAACCCTAAAGCTAATATCTACCTTTGTCTTGAAGTCATAACTGATTAGCTTTATCAGTTCTAACAATTAAACTAACTGTGCCATCAGATTTAATCAAAATATTTTATCAATTTTATTTTATTGGGGTACTTGCAGGAGCGTCTCCTAGCAGCATCGAGGTCCAATCGCCCAGTACGCTCCCACAGGCAGGCCCTCCTGGGGGTGCCGTCAGCCAGATAATGTTGGTTGGTGGTCCCACAGGGGAGGGCCTTCTCTGTGGGGGCGCCCACCCTTTGGAATCAGCTACCTCTAGAGCTGCGCTTGGCCCCGGACCTGCCCTCCTTCCACCATGATCTCAAGACTTGGCTGTTTGCGCAGGCCGGCCTGGACTGAGCAGGGTTGGGAATTTTAATTTAAGGGTATTTTAATTAGATTTTATTATAATTGGATTAGATAATTTAATAAATGTTGTATTTATTGTTTATATATTTCTGTGTAAGCCGCCCCGAGTCCCCCTGGAGATGGGGTGACATATAAATCCAATTAAATAAATAAATTAAATAAATAAATCAAATTTAGACTAAGCTCTACTAAAGAAGAAGCTTCATTTAGGAGATTTAAATTGTTCATCTCCTGATAGGAATATAACAACATCCTAAAACATTTATACTTGAGCAAGATCAACAATTTAAAGTTCTGTTTCAAATTTTCTGTATTTCAGCTGCAGGATTCAAATGAGATCTGTAAATGTATTTCTTCTCAAATATCCATTTTAGAAATATTTGATATATTCATATATATAATTCATTCCTCAGTCCAGAAAGTACAAATCTAATCACTTCATCTCATAATTATAACCATCCATCATCTTAAAAAATATAAAAGAAATGAGAAATAAAATAATAGAACTGACATACAACCCTGTTTTATGGCTTGCAAGATTTTCTATTTTTAGCAGCTAATGCAGGCATTAGAAATTGCAGGTTTACCCAATGTATGATGAATGTATATCAATTATGGTGCCAAACTGGTAGTAAATTATATAATTTTATAATAATGTAAATATTTTGTCTATAGGACTTTCCAAAATTAAAAGCAAGTCATCTAAATCTACCTTTAGTTTACATAGCTCTTTTTAACATTCATTGCAGCAATTCAGTATGTCTTATATGTCTATGAAAAACTCCATGCTAGAATGAATAACAGCAGTAAAATCAGGCATCTTATTACTTAATTAATATGTGTTTACATATATTTCTCTGGGTAATATATTATTATTTTATGTATTATTTTCTATTTATTTTATTATATACTAATAAAATAAATAGAAAATAATAATATATTACACATACAAAGATATCTTGATTGCCTTTCAATGCCTCTTCAACATCTAAAACACATTATTTATCTTCATTATTCAGATGATTAAGCTGTTTTTTTGCATGGGAATTGATTGCTATCAATTTAATACTTCCATGTTCTTATGTAAGGAATCCAACCTCAGCATAACTGCCCTGACAAAAATTCAGTAAGAAAATGAAACAGTGGTTCTATATAACACTGTATGGCACAAGACAGTGCTTATTAGGCAATAACCAATTCCAGGTTAGTTACTTTCTTCAACTCTGATATCTATAATGGGCTGGAAATTAAAATTTCTGTTTGAATTTCTTCAGATCAATCAGGTGCTTCTTCATACAGCCTCTTCCAAGCTGTTCTCTAATTCACTTCTTGTTAAGGAGTGCAGAGTCAAAATTATTCCTTTGATGCCTTGCCTTAGGTTCCATATTTCATCAACAAATATAACCTAAGAAGAAAGAAAGGTCTTCTTTTAGATTTTTTAAATTTGTGTTGTTGTTTACTAATTATATTGCAAAGCAGCCCCAAATTAGATGGTAACATTCCATAATGACAGGGAAATAGAATGCACAGCTCAGGAGGATGCAATTAAAACAATTGGAAATCTGTTCTGTTCTGACATAGCTGCATCATGATATATTATTTAAAAAAATAGCTGTTCTTTCTGCATTTGACCTGCTGTAGAACCTACATATATCAGAATGTCCTGAAAGATGGAAATGCTGTTTTTTTTTTAATTTAATTGTTATGGATTGGCAGAAAGAACTCTAAAGGCATCATTTGTTCATTTTTAGTGAAAAAATTGCCAGAGCAGAAAGGAATGGGATACATTAAGTAAAAACACAAAACATTTGGAGTTGCTGGGGATGGCTGATTGCAACGTGACAATCCTCATCAATACATTTTGCAGAGATCTTTCTATAAACACAGAAGGATGATCATTTAAAAGCCTTTAATTGATACTTGCTGTCAAGTGTGTTATATACATATACACACACATATATATGGAGGGAGGGAGGGAGGGAGGGAGAGAAAAGAGTATCTAAATTTATAGGAATAACCTATGGAAGTTTATATCTCATCATGACTAAAGAATATTTGGAATATGAAATAGTAGAAGACTGACAGTTTTATGATTATTTTTGCAGCATTGGTGGGCAATATTTGTCCCCATCTATTATGAAATATGGACCTAAGCTTTTCATGACTCCCACAGACAATTTTTCCACTAACATATCTGGCCTAACTCAGTGAAATCTTACTCACATCTTGGAATGCCTTTTTAAAAATGAATTATTGGTTGTAAGAAAAGCAGCTTGCAACTGCTTTTGGAAGAGATAAATCTAACAGCTTCTTTTAATACATAGAAAGTTTTATAAACCCAACATCTGCCTATTGTCTATGAAAACATAGACAGGGGGGGGGGAAAGAACAGAAAAGTGGAACAAATACCCTGCAGACAAGGAAAAATAGATGTTACTTAAGAAATGAAGGAAAGTAATGGAATGAATGGAGGAAGTTAGAAGAAAGGAAGCACATAACTGGAGAGAAAAAGAAAAGAGATGGATCAGATCAGTGGAAAACATATTTTTGGTATTGTATGATGCAACCATCACCTTCTTTCTGCTAATGTAACCATGGTAGTAAGAATAAGGGTAGTGTGGTTACAGAAACCACCACTTATTTGTGATACAGGAGATGGAAATGTAATAGTGGCACTGCAACTGAGAGACCTGAGAAGCAGTAAGAGATGTGTCTGCAGAACTTTAAAACGGGTCCTCAACCCATACATCTTCTGCATGCGCAAGTGGAGTTGCATGCATACACTTGCCCACTATTTACGTGAAACCATCACCTTTCCACACCTCACTGGTCCACAAACCCACAAAGATTGGGGAATGCTGCTTTATAATATGCTGAAACATCCAAATTTGGGTTATACTTAATAACATTGTCACCCAACATTGTGACAACCCCAGAGGGCTACTTGGATGAAGCTCCAAACTAAACTATGAATTATTAGTAGCATATGGTTTAATTACAAGGAAAGGATTCATAGATTGTGTGATATTCCACAGGCCAATGTCTTACTATTAGTCATTACACTCTGTATATGGATCTAGGGCAACTTCTCAACTTTGGTAATTTTAAGAAGTATAGATTTTAGTTCCCAAACTACTGGGAATTGCTAAGGATGATCACTGATTTGGGACTGAAAAGTATGGTGCTTGTTCATTTGGACACTGTAACAAATCCCAGGACACCAGCACTTATTAGGCAAGAAAAACCAAATGCACAGGTATAGATAATATAGGTGGTACCTGGCTCAATAGTAGTAATTGTGAGAGGGATCTTGGAGTCCTAGTGGACAATCACTTGGATATGAGCCAGCAGTGTGCTGCAGCTGCCAAAAAAAGCCAACATAGTCCTAGGCTGCATTAACAGAGGGATAGAATCAAGACAGAGGTGGGATTCAATTTTTTAAACAACTGGTTCTTTGGGCATTGCTTACTTGGTGGGTCTGGCTTGGTGGTCATGTGACTGGGTGGGCATGGCCAACTCAACATCACTCACACCGAGGGGTGCTTCTCCTCACCTGGCGTCTCATGACAGTGGGGATGCTGCAACGGTTGTAAGTGTGAAAAATGGTCATAAGTCACTTTCTTCAGTGCCATTGTAACTTTAAATGGTTACTAAATGAACTGTTGTAACTCAAGGATTACCTGTACCAAAATAATGAAAAGCTTCTTTGCTTGCAAAAAGCTGCCCTAAATACCAATCATTAGATTAAAAATACCTGCAAGCCAGAGTTATAAATCAGGCAGGGTGCCAAAGCACCTTTTTTTTTTTTAATTACATTTATATGCCGCCCTTCTCCGGAGACTCAGGGCGGCTTACAATTTTTGGAGCGCAACCCAATGCGCTCAGCAATAGCCTTCATTCCATTGTATATGCCTGCTTATTACTAAGCGGCATTTTTACAAGGTCAGCTAATTGCCCCCAACAATCTTGGGTCCTCAATTTACCTACCCCGAGAGGATGGAAGGCTGAGTCAACCTTGAGCCTGGTGGGATTCGAGCCTACAGCAGTTGTAGGCAGCTGGATCTTAAGAGCAGGCAATTAACAGCCTGAGCTACCAAGGCCCTTGAGGAATTAAAAGAGTTAAAATGCAATGATAACTATCAGCAGCCAACTCTTGCTCATAAAATGAAATCCTCTAGCAGAGAGGTCATTTAAGCTTTCCAGAAAGAGCATACCCAGGAGAAGCAATCCTTAGATCCATTTGCACCACTTAAAGATACCAGCTGGTCTCACTCACCTCACAAGATTTCCTAAGGAAATCATCCAGATTTAAGGAAAGGTCACATGCCCCCAGAAAGGCAGTAAAAAATCAGTGCCAAGCTTGCCACCTTCCTCTTGGAAGGACAGTGCCAGGAACCACTAAAGCAGTGAAGGAAGACCCCTCCCCTCCACAGATAGAAAAAGAAACCATGAGGCAGGAAAGAATTCAAACACAATAGAAATAATTAAATCACAACAGTAGCTGTTGCTTGTTAAACCTATTACCAGAACAAATAGACACAGGAACTAGCCAGATTTCTCAACCCAATTTCTTTTCAGGAACAGAGATTAACTTTTTTCTTTCCAAACAAAGCTGAATAGGGAAAATTATCCCACCAATAAACTCAGGATTAAAGGTCACCAAGGACAGAATTAATCTTCACCAAAAACCAGTTTTAGACCAAAACTCAGAAAGGGTATGTAAACCCTTATGTTTTAATGTCAATCATTCTAGCTAGCCAAGAAGCCTTGCTGAATATCACTCATCTTGGTTCCTTGTCATTAAAAGCTTATTTCCTGCAGCTCTGCTTCATTATTCAATTATTTCTTCAGTGCTAACTCCAACAGGGGAGTATATCCTCCCAACAGCAGTGTAAAAAGCTTAAAAACCCTTCCCCTTTAGGAAAGTACCAGCAAAGGGGGAAAAAAAACCTCCTTTGGAGGCATACTGCCAAGAATGTAATAAGGGTGGGAAAAAAACAAAAGGAGATTTCTTCCAACAACTGGTTCTCCAAACTGCTTAAAAAGTTAACAACCAGTTCTAGTGAATAGGTGAGAACTGGTAGAACCTCACCCCTGAATCAAGATCATGTAAACTGCTAGTACCATTTTATAATGCCTTGGTAAGATCATGCTTGGAATACTGTATCCAGCTTTGGTTGCCATAATGTAAAAAAGATGTTGAGACTCTAGAACAGGGCTATCAAACTCATGGCCCGTGGGCCGGATGCAACACGCACTGGCCATCCCATGCCTGGTTTAGCGAAGGGGGGAAAAGTCTTGATATGTCATGTGATGCCATTATGACACCACGAGTTTGACACCCCTGCACTAGAATGAGTGCAGAGAAGAGTAACAAACAGGATTAATGAACAGAGGGTAAACCTTTTAAAGAACAGTTGCTGCTAGAATTGGGTATATCTAGTTTAATGAAAAGAAGGGGTTGTCACAAAAAAGAGGGATGAATTGCCATAAAGAAGAGGAAGTCAACCAGAGCATCTGAAGGCAGGACAAGAAGCAATGGATGGAAACTAATCCAGGAGAGAAGCAACTTAGAACTAAGGAGAAATTTTCTGACAGTTGGAACAATCAATCAGTGGAACAGGTTGCCTCCAAAAGTTGTGAATGTTCCAACTCTAGAGGTTTTTAAGAAGACAATCATTTGTCTGAAATAGTATAGGGCAGGGGTGGGATTTAAATTTTTAACAACCGGTTCTGTGGACGTGGCTTAGGTGGTGGGCATGCCTTGGTGGTCATGTGACTGGGTGGACATGGCTTGGTTGTCATGTTATTGGCTGGGCGTGGCCAACTCAATATCACTCACATTGAGGCACGCATCTCCTCACCTGGCCTCTCATGACTGTGGGGATGCTGCAACAGTCGTAAGTGTGAAAAATGGTCATAAGTCACTTTTTTCAGTGCCATTGTAACTTTGAATGGTCACTCCACACAAGCAAAGTACCAGCAAAGGAGGGGAAAAAAACTCTAGAGACATTCCTGAGACAGGAAGTCTAGTCCTGCCAAGAATGTAATAAGGGTTAACGGAGAGGCAGTTTCTGTAAGCAACACCAGAATGTTTCCTTCCTGCCTTCCTTACAGGACTAGGCCAGTAATTTCTTCTAACAACCGGTTCTCCGAACTGCTTAGAATGTTAACAACCAGTTCTAGCGAATAGGTGCGAACTGGTAGAATCCCACCCCTGGTATAGGGTTTTTTGCCTGAGCATGGGATTGGACTAGAAGACCTCCAAGTTCCCTTTCAACTCTGTTATTCTGTATTCTGTATTTTGCCAGATTCACAAGAAGCACTGTGTTTATGAAAGAGCCTTGGTGGCTCAGGCTGTTAATTGCCTGCACTTAAGTTCCAGCTGCCTACAACTGCTGTAGGCTTGAATCCCACCAGGCTCAAGGTTGACTCAGCCTTCCATCCTCTCGGGGTAGGTAAATTGAGGACCCAAGATTGTTGGGGGCAATTAGCTGACCTTGTAAAAATGCCGCTTAGTAATAAGCAGGCATATACAATGGAATGAAGGCTATTGCTGAGCACACTGGGTTGCATCCCAAAAATTGTAAGCCGCCCTGAGTCTCCGGAGAAGGGCGGCATATAAATGTAATTAAAAAAAATGGAAAGGTCTCCATTATATTTTTTTCATGCAGTATAAAATTAATGTTCAAGTCCATTACCCTTCACATTGAAAACATTTAGAAAATCAATATTTTGGCTAATTATCCTATTCCTTTAAGTATCCTCATTTCTAAGAATCCAGAGCTTACTCTCACATCTGTAGATCAATATTATTCCCTTGCTATTATCTTCTGCAATGTTCTTTTTAATTTCCAAAGATTTTTAAAAACAGTAATAGTCACAAATGTTATGTGTTGATTAAAAACACAATAGTTTTAGCAATATAAATACAGTGTTTATCAGCACTTTTCATATATTGAGATAAATGCGCTGAAAATGAAGCTGGGGAAGCTGCCAGAAGATGATTGGTAGACTAGTTTTTAAAAAAATCAAAGACCAGATGCAAATTACTTTTGCATTATTTATTATTGAGAATTATCCTGTTAATTCCCCCAAATCCCTGGAAAATGTATGTAAATATTCAGGAATGTATGGAAAGCTAAAAAGCACACTATAGGAAAGGTAACCAGTTATAGTAATGCATATTTAAATTCTTTGGAAGCAATACAAACAAAGATGTACAGTATTTAAAAACTAAATATCAAGGTAGCTATTTGTATGGAAGGGGAACTATACCCCTCACCTTTTCTTTCTGACAAACATCTGTGATGAATATGCCTGATTGTTCTCACCAGCTAAGTTATGCTTTCTTTGCCCTCAAGTAGAATGGTGGATGCTATTCTTTTCTGCCAGTGATGAATCACAAAATTTAGTCAAATTAACAGAGTTGCAGCTCTTTCTGCTTTATGGTTGTATTTTTCTTAGAAGTCTATTTCCTTACACTATCTCATGTCTGTGGAGTTTGTGTGTTTGGTTTTTGTTTGTTTGTTTGTTTGTTTTTTAAGTCTCAGGCATATTACACAATGTGACAAGGAATTAGTACCTTAGGAACTTTTAAACTTCATGATAAGGAAGATTACTTTCAGTTCTATTTTTCCTATAAGTGTTTTTTTTAAAATCAGACTAGGATACACTGGGTTCTAATGTCAGACTTTTTTCCTTAAATTATGTATATTTGTAGTTGTGTGTTTTTCCCTTCAGGCTGATAAAATTTATTTAGTATTGATAGCTGTTTATCTACCTTGAATACTATTCCTTGGTAGGAGGCAGAGAATAAATAAAATCAGAAAGCCTGTCCACTTTATTCTGATAAGCTGAAATTTCTATCTCTATATAGAGAGCTCATTGTACAGTAAACCAAAATCAGAATGGCCAAGGTAGCAGCAGTACAAGAAATATCAAAAATCATAACTCAAGTGACATATATCATAGTGGTTGATGGTAAACTTGTGAGAAACTATTCATGTAACAAAACAACATTGGATAGCGTAATGTCTAATTTATGCCAAAGAATATTCTCCTCTTAGAAAGACACTTTCACCTACAGAGACTATCAGAGAGAAATGGGTTTAATATTATTATTTGGACAATAGTAAGGGTCTTTCCAATGTTGGCACAACAAACATTTAAACAGTTTTAGGAAGTGTGACTTAAATCATATTTCTGAGCAAAATATTGATTCAGACTCATTGGCATGTTGATCCCCAGTCTTTATTACACTGTGAAAAATAATGTCAATTAATTTTAACTGTGTCTATGATTCATTTTACTAACTCATTAATTAAGATTCTCTTATTACTAGATCAGGATACAGACCTACTAGCATATGTTTGCACAGAAGAGGAATTGCTGACATTTAACCTCATTAGAGCTTATTATCCTATAATCAGATGAAATTGGCAAGAAGAGTATAAATATATTTGTGCCCATGTGTGTGTCCCCACGAGTAATAATTTCAGTTATTCAGTTATTAAAAAGAATTTGTTAACTGCTTTTGGACTTCAGATTAAATAAAAATATTATTTTAGAAGAGTTTGGTATTGGTAAAAGAAGAATTTCTGATACTGACTACTTGAGATAACAGTCCTATCAAAATTTATAATGTATACAAAGAAGATTATGCTGAGAAGCATATAAAATCTGGGAACAATTGTATATTCTAGTAACAAATGTCTATTTGAGAAATTTATTATATTAACAAATGTTAATCAAGGATTACCGTGTTTCCCTGAAAATAAGACACTGTCTTATATTTTTTTGGGCTCCCAAAAACACACTAGGTCTTATTTTCGGGGTAGGTCTTATATATTTATGGTGCCAAATAGTGGGTGTGAGTGTGTAGGGGGGGTGTTTCGCGGGTGCACGGTTGCTCTCTGAAAAGTCTTCCTGGAATTGGAGATTTACACTAGGTCTTATTTTCAGGGTAGGTCTTATATTAGGGCAGGTTTAGAAAATAGTGCTAGGTCTTACTTTCGGGGTAGGTCTTATTTTCGGGGAAACACGGTAGTATCAAATGCCCATTGTAGAAAACTGTAGCTAGTGTACATCAAGTTGATTAGAATTAAACTATGCCATACATTTTGACCTCCTAGATATGATCTTCCCAAGAGAATCTCAACAGTGTCAAAGTTGCTGCCCAGAATTGCCACCTTGCTTCCTCTTTCTTTTTCATTTCTAAATGGCTAATCTTTTGCTCTACTGCCATATGTCTTTGGGTCAATTTCCAACCAGGTTATACTTTCCGAAAGGCATTTCAATTAAAGAGACTGATTTAGACTGCTATTTGGGTTGTTAATGTGCCAACGTGGGACTCGAAAAAGCCCTGCTGCTATTTAGGTGTCATGGAACTTCTAAAGTGCTACGTTAGCACTTGGGGGACTCTGAAACATCCAAACCTTGTGTCATCTGTCACTTTAGCTATTTACTAATATGCAAAATAGACAAAAAAAACCACTCCTGCTTTATGCCCTCTGTGCAGGAATCTAAGCAAGGGCTATGCCAAGCATGGAATTATAATGCATCAAGTTCAGTTTTACTTCTTGGCTTATTAATATAATTGAACAAGGGAGCAGTTCCTTCAATTGCTTTATGGGAGCTGATTATACACTGGTATTCCATTAGGTCTCTCATATCTTATTTTCACAAGGGATGAAATTAGGGAAGTTATGTAAATGCTGAAAAGTTTTCACAGACCATAGAGACCCTGTAGAGAGCAAAGAGGGCATTCAAAGAGTACAGGAGTACAAAAAAAAATCCTAGCAAGTTTGTAAATTGAAACAAACACTCTATTTCATACAATATAGCATCTTACAGAAGCACATGGGACTACCAAGGAAACTATTTTTGTTGACAGATAGCTCAGCAACTATTTCATTTCAATAGCCCAAGTTCCATCTTGTACCGTAAAATTTCAAAGCTACTTTTTTTTGCTATCAGTTTTGTGATGACTCTTATTCCACAGTTAACTACTGTTCTTGTAGAGATGACAGTGTCTAAACTTACAGCACAAGATTCATCCAAGTGATGCAAATTAAAATGATAGAAATAGGTGCTCTGTAATACATGCAAAATTATGCACCTCAGCAAAATGCTTTGTTCTTTTCACCAGGTAAAACAAGACTGCTATAAAAAAGGAGAAGGGAAAATGTAATGTATGTAATTAGTGTATGAAGGAAAAAGGCACTTTTTGTATGGAACATAAAGGTTTGGCACTTGCTAGCTTAGGTGGGTGGGATTGCTAAAATGGGATATGGATAAGGTGTAACAAAAGGAATGCCTGATGAAGGAAAGGTGAATGCAAAGTTGATTTTCTTTCTCTCATAGTGGTAGAACCCAGTGCAACCAATTTACAGATATCCCAAACCAACCCAGTGCAACCAATTTACAGATATCCCAACGAGTATAATTATATTCTGGATTTTATTATTGCAACATATGGTGATGTGCATTCCGTTAGATTAATGCTTTGATGACTCAATAGTTTGAGGAGTGATGCTTGTTTCATGCTAAAGCATTTTGTGAAGTGTTTTTTCCACTGTTTCACCCAGTCTTAGTAAATTACCCCTACCCAGTGAATTCACATTGTGACACTGTGGAAGGCTTAATACCTTCATTGCTCCTGAGAGTGATGTGGAAGGACAACTAAGCTCCAGGAAGACCAACTTTTGTAATAAAAGGGGAACTGTAAAGTTAAAGGTTATCCCCAAAGCATAAAAGTCAACCCATCTTTTCACACTTTCATAAGGAGAATTCTTTGTTAATTGCCAACCCCTGCTTAGAGCAATATGATATGGATCAGAGGTGGGCTGCTGGGGGTTCACAGAGGTTTGGGAGAGCCCCTAGTTAAGATTCTGTGCAGTTCAGAGAACCCCCCCAAATCCCACTCCTGGCTGGCCCCACCCACCCTGCCCTGTCCCTTCCAGGAATCCTCACACGGCTCATTTTGGATACAGGTAAGTGCAGGACATGCATGGAGGCTCCAGGTGGGCAAAAAACGGGCCTCCCAGAAGTTCAGGAAGGCTGGATATGGCCCTGTTTCCGGCTTCCAGAGAACCTCCGGAGCCTGGGGAAGCTGTTTTTGCCCTCTAAGAAGCTCAGGGAAAGCCTCTGGTGCCCAGGGAAGGGAAAATCCCCCTTCCCCCACCATGGTGCAGGAGGCTGAGTAGGCCACGCTCACCATGGCAACACCCACCCAGCAACCGGGCAGAAAACCCTTTGCTAAAATTTTTGAAGCCCACCCCTGATATGGATTCTATTGCTAGATATTGTTCAATGGACAACACTGAAATCAAATTAATAGGAATAGGAAACAGATGACAGCAATGTATAATGGTATCAACCAAGACTGGTTAGATACTGTCAATGATGCAATGAACATGCATTTGGGCAAACTCCAGGAAACAGTGGAGGACAAGGGGAACCTGGTGTGCTATGGTCCATGGGGTTGTGAACAGTCAGACATGACTTAACAATTGAACAACAACAAAGCAATCAAGACCGTTTGAAATGTTATCTAAGAAACACTATAAATTATTTATTTGTAATAGAATGATCGAACTTATTCTATTAAAGGAAATATAATTAAAATAGTATGATTAAAATCTTCAAATGTACTATATGATATCCCTAAATGTACCTAAATGTATATTTAGGAAGCTTTCTCTGCTTTGCCTTCATCACTGAAGATCAAAGTTTTGAATCAGCCTAGAACAGAAAAAAATGCATATAAGACTACTAAAACATAGGCTGATAATTTAATAAAAAATTATAATTTCATATTCTAGTCTGTATTTTATATGTAGCCTTAAGAATAACTAGAACCCAGTTCAAAAATAAAGAGATATCTTAAGTATGAAGTCTGGGCAAACTATGTAAATAAATTGTGTAATGTAGTAGTCAAATTTATAAGGTATACATTGTAAGTTTGACTATTACATTTCACAGTTCATTTGCAACCATAGTTTAATATAGCAATAGCACTTAGACTTTACTGCCCTCTCTAAGTGATTTACGAGACAGTGTATTGCCCCCAAACAATCTGGGTCCTCATTTTACCAACCTCAGAAGGATGGTAGGCTAAGAAGGATGGTAGGCATATAAATGTAATTTTAAAAAAAAGTCAACCTTGAGCCAGTGAGAATCGAGTTGCTAGCAGTTGGCAGAATTAGCCTGCAATACTGCATTCTAACCACTACGCCACTATGGCTCTGTATATTCCATTCTTCAACTAGCACAACAAACTTGTTAAAAACAAAAACAAATTCTCTTCTATTATTATAAAATGATGTTTAGACTTTTCAGTCATCTATATACTGGACCAAAATATCTAAAGGGAACCTTCAAATAACTCTTTTGTATTTAGCGTTTGAGACTTGTGTAAAGAAAATGAGTGAGAGAGACTTAAAAGAAAACGGGATTGAAATGTCTCAGTATTGATTCTGGGTAAATGTACTGGCAGTTAGTAATAATAACTGTGGTGTATTCTGCAGAAACTGCAAGGAAGAGCTTTCTTTACCTACAAAAAGGCTTCTCACATGCTCACAGCTGGAACTCATTTGGGGTATATATTTAATAAAATGTTAACCTTTTCAACAGTTTCAGACAGAAACTGCCAAATGCATTTCTGTAAAAAGGAAATAGTTTTGTCTTGGGTCTATATAATGTACTTGTCTATGTATATATACAGTTCACATTCTGTTAAACTCTCAAATTAGAGAGTGATGAATTTTACATTACATGATGCCCAGGTCTTAAGATTCCTTGCCTAACTCTAGAGGATTTTGAAAATTCTCTACTTTTATACTAATAGATAGATAGGTAGGTAAGTAGGTAGGTAGGTAGATAGGTAGGTAGGTAGATGATTGATAGATAGATAGATAGATAGATAGATAGATAGATAGATAGATAGATAGATAGACAGATGATAGATAGATAGATAGATTTTTTCCAGTTATGTTATTATGTCATGTCCTTGTATCCAGAGATCTGTATCTCTCTAAGCCTGAGAGCTAAGTAGAAGCTGAACTAAATATACATTTCTAATAGATTCTATATATCCTTGTTTGCCACCCCATTGAACAGGATCCGGGGAGTGCTAAGGTTAATACACTTCTAAAGTGCAATGGTTCACATGCTCAGTTTTTGGCAAAGAATTTGAACCTTATAGAATATGATTTGGCTGTATAGTTGACAGGTGCCAATAGGGATGAAGCAAATGGTATTCTGGTATTCAAAATAATTGTGTCTCTGCATAATTCTCACTAAAACTCTTAATCTCTAAACTATAATCCAAATGTTCCAATTTACGTGGGCCAAAGAATCTTATTTTATCTAAGAATTTGTTCTTCTTGCAAACCTTATTTGATATTCTAAACAAGGGATCCCCAAATCCCAGGCCGTGGCCTATTACCAGGGTATGGCCTATTCAGAATCAGGCCACAAAAGTGACAGGTGAGTGTGTATGTATGTGCACAGCTTCACTTGCACACACAGCAGGTAGGCAGTGCGCATAGCTCTATTTGTGTGAGCAGCAGATGTGTGTGTCCACTACTTGTACAAATGGAGCTGAACGCACCCACCCACTGCTCATGTGGAACCATCCCCTCCCCCCACACCAGTCCCCAGAGCCAGAAAGGTTGGAGACCATTCTAAACCACTGACAGTGGGGGATAGACTTCAAGTTTTGCAAATTTCTTCATAAGCTTGAGTTTTTCTCCCTGGCTGCCCCAAATCAAGATGGGACAAATAATCCTGGGGTGTTTTCCACATAGGCTAGGGAACTTAACAATTCTGAAATGTTATTTTGCATCTCTATGTATTATTTAACTAAAATATATAGTACAAGGTCTAATTTATTCCAAACTAAGAATAAATGAATGTCAACACATTCTCAAGTATAGTGTTTAAAAGTACTAAAATAACTGCCATCAGAATATAACAAAAGGGCTAAGTTTTTTTTAATATGCAAAGGACAATAAAAGCTAAATACACAGAGGGTTGTTTTGTCAGCGATAACTAAAGATTCTTTTATAAACTTCCAACAGAACCAAGCCATCAACTATCTTGGAAAAACTGCTCAGAAAATGAAAAACACAGTCATTACAAGATAACAATTCTAACACTTTAAAAAAGACATCCAAGAAGCACCAATAATAAAACCAAAAGCATCGATGTTAATTAATATTTTGTTTTCTTCTATTGATATTTTGAGTAAAGGGTACCATTTGAGTGGGAATTTAGAAGATTCCTTAAAAAGAAAGAGAAGAAAAAGGAACTCTGGTTATCTGGACTGTTACAAACAAAGGGAGAATATCTTAATTTCCAGGTACATTTTTATGTGGAATGTTTTCCTCCTCAGAGTAGCAACAAGATAGGCTGTGAAACAGCCTTGATTGGCCTTTTCTGGCCCTGGAATAGTTTGCGGTTACAGCCCCTCAGTACTGTCTCTCAAAGTTTAAGGTTGTTCTCCTGTTCTTTGAAAGTATTTGTTATTGCCTTTTATCCCTGGTGTTAATTTATATCATCTTTTAAATCAGTGAAGACAAAATTTAATGTTTAGGCTGTTTCCTACTTCACAAGGATGTTTTTCTGTGGAAAAATGAGAGAGAGAAGGGAGCATGATGTACACTGTCTTGAGCTCCTTAGGGGGAAAAAAAACCCAACAAAGGAAACACTTCAAAATCCTAGGACGACTGGATATGCTTGGAAAAACTTCAGCATAAAAACCTCTTCCATCGGCTTCAAGTGCCAGAAAAAAAATGTAAGGAAAGCAATGCAAAAACAATGAAGCTGCTTACCATTACTCTTAGAAGAAAGCTAGGTATGCTGCTTGTCAGAGTAGCTTTAATGGTGCTCCACTTGAACCTCCATTGAAGCAAAGCCCTCTTCAAAGTTTTGCACCACCACAGAAAATATCACTGATCTTAACTGGATAATTACATAAAGGATTTGGGTCAGTGGTGGAATTCAAATTTTTTTTTACTACTGGTTCTGTGGCATGGCCTAGTGGATGTGGCCTGGTGGATGTGACCTGGTGGGAGTGGCCTGGTGGCATGGCAGAGGAAGGATACTCTAAAATCTCCATTCCCATCCCACTTCTGGGGGAAGGTTACTGCAAAATTCCCATTCCCTCCCCACCCCACTAACCTGCTTTCCAGCTCCATTCTCCTGTGCAGGGCAACAAAAGAAGACCCAGCTGATCAGCTGGGACTCAGGAGCCAGAGATTAGATGGGGTGGGGCCTACCAGAGATGGTATTTGCCAGTTCTCCAAACTACTCAAAATTTCCGCTACCAGTTCTCCAGGACTGATCAGAACCTGCTGAATACCACCTCTGGTTTGGGTACTGTTTACTGAAGCATCTGACACTGAGTTTAATATTTTTATTTCTAGAAACTATGCAAAGGATGTATAGAAACCATGCAAGCTGTTTCATTTCTTACTTAAATGAATGGCTCATTAACTACCAGATTATTGCTCTTGCATATTTTTTCTATTAATAACTATATAACAAATATAACATATAAAACATCCAATGTAACATTCTTTGATGTATCTCTCACTATTATTAGACAATTGTTGTATATTATTCTGAGTTCATAGTCCTCTTCAGACATCTCAAAATAAATTGTGAGGACTAAATTGTTCAGCATTTCAAATCATGTGAAGTGTCTTAACCACATTTAGGGAAATGCTCAAATTATGTGCATGATTCATGTTTAAAGGTTTATTAAATCAACAATATTCACAAAAATATTTTAATACTTATTCTAAAGGGATGGAGAAGTAGTTGATTTCTGAAATATAAAAACAGTTCTTTTTACAGTCATAGTCAATTGAGTGACACATTTATCAGACTGTAAAGAGGAGTTGACACTGGTTTAGTTTTTCAAAACTTGATAATTAAAATTATATTGTGTTGAAATAATTTCACTGAATGTGCTAAACAAATGAAATGTGTACAGTATGTGTCATTGAGTTAAGTTTCCTGAAAGCCACAAGACCAGCAAGCAGATAAAATTATGAGACCCAGAACCAGAGCCATTGAGGTGCAGTGGTTAGAATGCAGTATTGCAGGCAAATTCTGCCAACTGCCAGCAGTTTGATCCTGACTGACTCAACATTGACTCAAACTTCCATCCTTCAGGTCAGTAAAATGAGGGCCCAAATTGTTGGGGATAATGACACTATAAACTGCTCAGAGAGTGCTGTAAAGCACTATGGAGCAGAATATAAGACTTTTAAAATCACTAAAGCAGAATCATATATATATCATAATTACAAGAAATGTAATACTTTGTTTAGCTCATATACAAAAATGAGATGTGGTAACCATCAAGAGAACAAGTGTATGGAAACCTCATTGTTCTCTTACCCCACTGTGAAAGGGAGAGGTTGAGAGATTTTGGACCACCAGTAAAGATGTGACTAAAGTCACAGACTTGTATCTTCATTGCAGTTCATTAAAGTAAATTGAAATCACATTGTAGTGCACCCATTTAATAAAGAGAGAAAAACAAAGTAGGGGGAATAAATATTTTGTTGCTATTTGGGAGGCTCTCCCATTAGCCCACTGGAGGGAACATTGGTTGGCCACATGGGAGCATGCTGAAAGGAGCAGATGACAACATAGTGACATTGTACAAATGGTTTGTAACCTATTAACTTGGTATTTAGTTCATTGGGTCCATCTATGGAAGTCATAAAGAATTCTTCCAGATTCTACAATGTGGTTTGGATTATTTGTCTTTCTTTAATGAATGTGGCACTGGTTTTCATTAACTTAACCAAGTATAGTTTTCTCAATGTATCATAATTAAGCAAATCATGGCACAATATTTGGTTTATTTAGTGATTTGTGAAGCTGCCCAACTGTACAAGCACTCTGGACATCATGAATAAAAATGGTCATAAAATACACATTGACTCCAAACTCTGGAACAAAAACAATTAAAAACAAACAAATACATGGGATCTGCTGCTCACTCTAACTCAAAGCTTAGGGAAAATCAATTTTTAAAGCCTCTTTTAAGTTTGATCAGGTTAAAATTCAAATATATGGCTTGTTTCATGAAACATGGCTTAAAAATAACCCAATTAGTCTGATTCATAAACCAGTCTAGAAAATATGGGGTGGGGTGAGATGTATACCTACTTTCTCCTCTCAACAGACATATTTCACCTGGCTGTAGAATGTGTCCTTGAAGGTAAGGCTAGTATGTCTGGTGGTGAACCTAACAGTATCATGGCTATATCATGCATTTATTCAGTAGGTAAAAGGGCTGAGGAAACTCTATAAGCTGGTAGCTAAAATAGAATTAGAGTTGCTTTCCCAGTAGTCCAATTCCTCTTTCATTTCTCTGTCCAAAATGAAATGCACAGCCAAATTTAGTTCAAAGTGTCAAATTCATCAGACTTAATAAGGGAGATGCTGCAATATAGCACTATGTTAAGAGTCAAGTGTGCTATGTATATCAGTTTCTCAGAACCAGAGAATACAAAGATAAATATGCTTCAAAACAAAGAACACTGAAGGTTTTAACATTTCTAACTTAAAATTGCATTTTAGAGCTCAAATATATTCTATTGCCAACTTCCACATATTAATATAATCCCTTTACAATGTTTAGTGAAGAAAAAGAACTGCTTGCTCCTATAAAATTATCTTTAATATAGTACTTTAAGCTTATTTATGAATTATTGCTTATATATGCTGTTGGTCAAAGTGGCAGGGAGATAAATTACCAACATTTATTCCTCATTGTCACCATCAATTGCTGAATCAGTGATATATTTTTCCTTAAAGCCTAGTTGCCCAAATACCACATATT
Source organism: Naja naja (assembly GCA_009733165.1). Taxonomy (NCBI): domain Eukaryota; kingdom Metazoa; phylum Chordata; class Lepidosauria; order Squamata; family Elapidae; genus Naja; species Naja naja. Next base: position 135,131,984 of record CM019150.1, on the reverse strand, counting down.
TGTTTGTAAGTAGAATATACTATATGAGTACCATCTGTGAGCAGCATCCAGGCTACCACAAGATAACAGCAAGAAAATACTGAAATCTCTGTTGCTGCTTACTGGTGGTCTGGCCTATTGCAGCCTAGATGTTGCAGATCCCATATACTTCAATTGGAATGACTCTGTCAAGTACATTCTTTTTTAAAAAATTCACATTTATATGCCACCCTTCTCCGGAGACTCAGGGCGGCTTACAATCTTTGGAGCACAACCCAATGTGCCTTCATTCCATTGTATATGCCTGCTTATTACTAAGCAGCATTTTTACAAAGTCAGCTTATTGCCCCCAACAATCTTGGGTCCTCAATTTACCTACCCTGGGAGGATGGAAGGCTGAGTCAACCTTGAGCCTGGTGGGATTCGAGCCTGCACTAATTGCAGGCAGCTGGAGCTAAGTGCTAGGTGTTTAACAGCCTGCACCACCAACGCTCTTAAAGAGTACTTGAATCACCCTGACCCAGATTCACAATCAAAACTTTTTGAAAGGTACTCAGCATGATGGACAAGAGTTTGTAAAACTTTCAGATTTAAACACATAAATTCTCATTAATTCTTGTACACTTTATTTATCATTTGAACTCCCTTTATTGAGCATCTATGATTTAGTTCATAGGCTTCCAATTAGATATATAGATGTAGCGAGTAAGCTTTTGACTTTGCAGAGGAGCCATAGTTAGAGATCAATTCAGGAGCAATTTGGTGACTTTTCTTGAAATACCTTAGATGTTTTGCCTAATCAATAAGTTGCATTTGTTATATATACATATACTTTGTCAAGCATGTAAGTCTTTTCTCAGATTAATAGTAGCAATGATCCTAAGGGGAAATAGGCCTATGATATATTGAATAGAAACATTAACCAGAATAAAACTATTGACACTGCTGGATCACCATATTTTATACCCATCCTTGAATCAACAGGAAAATCTATTTGGATGACATTTACAACCCCATTGTCAATCTCTAATCTACCTCTAACAAATTCTGGGTGATCATTGAATTCTTCCGTTCTAAATGTACATGTTTTACAATTTGTAGAATAATCGAGTAAGACTTAGAGATAGGTAACTACCTATAACTTTTTCAATAAACCATAGCTAAATTCTGCATAGTATTTTTTCTCCTAGACTTAAGTAAGGGTAATCAGATGTCCTATTTGGGCTTTCAGATGTCAAGCGCTTTCACTATGCAAGTTTTCTAACGAAGCCCCACTAATGGCATTCACAGTGTGTCAGCTTCTGTTGACTCTTCTTTTTCACATTTACCTGCATGAGTAAAGTTTTCATTCATTTCATGCTCCTTGCTCAACACAGGATTTTTTCCCCACAGACATTCACACCAATCATTTGAGTGATGTTGAAAAAAAGGGGGCTATTTGGAGAGATCCCAAGATAAAATGATGATAATAAGGAAGAGGAGGAAGAGACTTGTGGGATTAAATTTCCTCACCTTCTTCCTTCTCCCATACGTTGTGTCCTCGTTGCTTAGCCCAATCTTTTTCATGCATAGGAAAACACTGACACAGGAAGGGTCACAGCAAAATGTAGGGACCCAATGTTCATACTTCTAAATAATACAGAGATGTTGTGCACAAATTGGGCAGACTCTCCCTCTAATCTAAAAAATGACAACAACGGGAATTGTAGAGTCCCCAAAAAAGGAATTGTAGACTCACTTCATTCATATCACATGGGGAGAACACATAGGATTTAAAAGGAGAATATAGGAAATAAATTTTCCTATATTCTCTCTATCTAAAAATTTCATGGAAATAATGTGATAGACAATGTTCCTCAAGAGTGATAAGTCCCAAAGTAAGTACTAGTCTTAAAAAAAAAAAGAACCAATCACATCTTCCTGTCCCCACCATGCCTGTTTTAATGGTTTGATGGAGAGATTGATTGGGTAGTCTGGGAAAGCAAATGGCTTTTGTATCATTCTGGTAACATGAACTGGCCTTCAGATTAGGTGCTAAAATCTAATTCCAGACAAGAATTAGTCACAAGAGAATTTTGGAAACAACTTGTACAGAAACTGATTTATATTCAGAACTATTCTAACAAGTCCCCAAAAGCTAGTTGTGTTTCTGTAAGGTGATCTTCCAGCTTGATTTTTTTCCTTTTCTCCTTTGCTTGATATATTTGTGATTCCATTAAACCACTACATCTCCCAGTTTATTCACCTCTTGAATTCTTTTTATGCATGGAATTAAAGAACCAACTATATTTCTGTGACAATGCATAAACTCTATAATAAACTGTTTTTGAAGTCAGCTGCTGCTCTGGATCAAATTTTTATCTTCCTTATACTTTGTCATAGTGCTGTACTTCTCATTTCTATGTTATTCAAGTTCTGATATGAACCAAAGAGTTCCTGAAAACAGATATATTACATAAAGTCTTTGGCTTTTTAACAATAGGCTATAGAATTAATCTGACAGTGAAATAACCTATTACTGTCTCATGTTACTATTAGGCTGTAGCTGAATATGCCTTGAGGCATGCTGGAAAACTATCTTAAGTTTAAAGGGCCAATGATAGAATAGAATACAATTGTATGCTCTCAGGAATAACAAAAGTATCCTATATTAGCTACCTCTGTTTTTTAAAATATTTTTTTCACATAAACTAGTTTTTCAGCATATCACAGCTCTATTCCAATTATAAATAGATTACAAGCTTTACATTGCTTATTTATTCAGCCTACACATGAGTAGGGAACAAAACAAAATGTCAACCAGCATTTCACTGTAGCAAAAAAACAACATGGATCCAACAAAGCAGCCGTGTATCAGGAGTCTCATACAGACTCCATTTATGGAAAAGGTGACATGTATGCAAATAGAAGGCATAATGTGAGGGGTATCTGGATGCTAATAAAAAACAGTGTTGTATTCTTACAAGATGCAGCATAGGCTTTGCCAGCCATCTAGCAAAGTGAATAGAAATATGCAGTTGTGATGCCTAGCATTGCTACTTGACAAGTATATAAATCTTTCTCTGGATAAGGAACAAGAAGTTAATAAAGGTTGTGCTTTGAAGAGGAAGCTAGGGACTGTGCATAATTCCTTATTTATGGATATGGGCATAAAACTAATTTACAAAATAATCTATAATCTGTGGCCATAGATACAAGCAAGTTTTTGTTCTGGTGCTGAGGCATGGCAAATTTATTGTATCGACAATTGGGAGACTCCCAGAAATTACATAGGATGCAACTGTAAATCACAGAAATTGTGCATCAAGCCATATTATTTGTTGTATATGTTTGATCAGGTGTTTTATGAGTATAGCTATAAATGGGTAACTTCATATAATTTCCACAGGCTTAAGAAGTCTTAAAAAGTGTTCTAGACAGGAATATTGTATCCTACTATGTTCCAAGGTAGATCACTGTATATTCCTCTACACTGACTCCCCAAGATTTCACACTGGAGTTTTCTCCAGCCCCACCTGGCAAAGTCAAGGAATAAATCTTGATTTTCCATATAAAACTTAAATCCCTTCCCAAGAGGAATGGGAAGCAGTCTGCAATGTCTGGAAAAGACTTTCTGCAGTAAATCTAAGGAGATACGAACATACGTGAGCAGTTTGAGTTAATATACCTTCACAGTGATCGCTGGTTATTTTTAATTGAATTTGCATAATGAGAGTTTTGAATTGTAACATAAAAGGCTTTCTGGAAATTTGTTTTGATTCCTGGGAGTGTGGTTTTGAGCCTAGTTGGACATAAAAAGAGGTCAGAATATATTGCAGAATAGGCCTACTATTTCTAGTAGTTGGGGTTATTTTTTTTTATTTTTTTTTATTGATTGGTTTCTCTCTACTCCCTCCTGTTCACGTTCTCCTTCTCAAGTGTTTAGTGAAGAGATCCAAACAAGACATCAGCAACTGAGGCTAAAATTGTTTGCCACTGAGAGAGCAATCTTTTCCTAAGTTCAGTGCAAAAAATATATTCAGATAATGAGATCTAACTGCCTACAAGTTTACTGAAACTGCCATTCACTGCAGATGGCAAATTACATTATGGTATTTTTCCCCCTTAGACTGTAATTCTACACTTTACAGTGGTGTGTTATTTGGCTGTGTGAATCAGCCTGAACATTTATCAGCATTGTGAAAGTTTTGAAAGTTTTGACTTATCAAAAGCTTTATCATTTGCTTGATGATTCTTACATTCTAGTGCACATTCTAAGGAAGTAATAGTACATTTATTGATTAGTCATACAACCGTAACAATAAAATAAAAATAAAATACACAATCTGATTCCAGGACAAAATAGATAAAATACAGTAATAAAATACATGTGTGGTAATACAAAGAGTGACCAATCAGATAAATGCATCAAATTACAGGGTACTCCCATTAGTTCAGTGTATTGGATTTTTAGCTCAACTGCTTTAATTATAAACTTAGCAGTTCTGCTTACAATATATACATTCGAGCCCAGGAGGAAATAAAATAATCTGTGATTCTGATTGCAGTGGGCTATTTTTTTTTCCAATAGGGGTGATAAGTATCTAAGCCTGAGAGGAAGGGGGGCAAAGTGCACATTTAGAGCATGCACATTGAAAGCATGATTTGAAAGAAGCATGTTTGCACTGCATAGACCAAACATCTATCTCCTGTTAACTGAAGAAGGCTGATTCTTTTTCAGACCTGCATAATTGTTGTTTTTTTGCGGGGCGGGGGGAGAATTCCCATACTTTAGGACAGAGGTGGTATTCAGCAGGTTCTGACCAGTTCTGGAGAACCGGTAGCAGAAATTTTAAGTAGTTTGGAGAACCAGCAAATACCACCTCTGACTGGAGATTTTATAGTATCCTTCCCCTGCCATGCCCACCAAGCCACGCCCACAGAACCGGTAGTAAAAAAAAATGAATCCCACCACTGCTTTAGGAGCCCATTAATGACACAACAATCAGGGGCATCTTTGTCCAAGCTCATGGGGGAAAAAATCAGAAATCTTTAATGCAGAGCAGGAAAGTGCTCTGCTTGTGTGAGATCCAGAGTGTTTTTCAACTATTTTCAAAGCCTCAACAGCCCCACTAAACTCACCTTTATACCATGAATCCCATCATGAGTTACTCAGAACTCATACACATATATTTATAGTAGACCCAAGGGATGCTTCTTCTGGATGCTTTTATAAACCCTTATCTTTACTGCAGAATTAAGAAGCTGGGTGTAGTTTGATAGTGATTATGATTTCTTTGTATTTCTATTACGAGATAATGCAACCTTCAAAATCCATAGGGGTGTGTATGAGGAGGGGAGAATCAGACTGATGATGTCAACATTGCTGTGCCATGACACAATGTCCTTCTGTACAATAATTGCTTTTGGTCACAATTTGTCTTTCTTTCCTTCATCAAATGCTACACAAACATACAAAAGAATACAGGTAATCCTCAGTTTACAGTGGTAGTTGGGACCAGAATTTCTGTTGCTCAGTAATATGGTTGTAAATGTCATGTAATAGTAGCAATCCTTAAGAGTAGCAATCCTGGAAGTCCTGATTTCTGATATAATATTTGTAACTCAGAGGTGAACTGTGAGTCTTTGGTGCTCTCTGGGCTTTATTGTTTTGCTGCAGATATTTCATTACCAAACTAGCTAATATCATCAGTGCTTGTAGGAAGTGGGACTTGCTAGCATTTTATATATTATTGGCCTCCAATGTATGCAATCCTGATTGCCATTATAACTCCAGGAGTGCACAATTCATTAAGCAAGAAACAGGTTTCCCAGGAAAGGTGCATGGGGTCACACAAAGACTATGGGCAGGTGGGGTGGTTGCTGCAGGTAGGCACGTACTCTGGAGTGTGGGGGAGTGCTATAGACTGTGGGCTGGAAAGGAGCTGCAGGTGGACACATGCTACAGCTTCTCCTTATCAAGTTCCTCAGGAGAAAAAAATGGTGGAAGTGATTCATGAACTTCCCTCCTCGTTTCACCATAGACTTTCCTTGTGGAAGCCAATAGGGAATGTTGCAAATGGCAATCACATGACTGCAGGACAATTCAATCACTGTAACTGCAAGCCAGCTGACAAGTCCCCAAATCACAATCATGTCACCATGGGGGGGGGGGCTGTTTTGGTTGGAAGTTTGAGGACTGGTCGTACTAGAAGTATCACTCATTCAACACTGTCATAACTGAATCATCTCTGAACAAGTGGTCATAATCCAAGGATTTCTCTCGACAGCTTGTAGTGTAATTCTAAGAATTGAATAACATTCTAATAAATAACAACAATAACAACATCAATAGCAATAATAACAATAACAACAATAACAGCAATAACAACAATAATAATAACAACAATAACAACAGTAACAACAATAACAACAATAACAACAATAACAACAATAACAACAATAACAACAATAACAACAATAACAACAATAACAACAATAACAACAACAACAACAACAACAATAACAACAATAACAATAATAACAATAATAACAATGCAGGTACAATTCAAGGTGTTGGTCATTACCTATAAAGCCCTATATGGCTCAGGATCAGGTTATCTCCAGAATCATCTTCTACCCTGCGTCTCCCTGTGACCAGTAAGATCCCACAGAGTCGGTCTTCTCCGGGTTCCGTCAGCTAAACAATGCTGGCTGGTGGGCCCGTGGGAGAGAGCCTTCTCTGTGGCTGCTCCGGCTCTCTGGAACCAGCTACCTCCCGAGATCTGGACTGCCTCCACCCTACTGACCTTCCGCAAAGCAGTTAAAACCTGGCTTTTCCGACAGACATGGGGCTGTTGATCTCGTGACTGTGAGCTAGTGAGATCCCCCCTTCTGTTGTTTACTGTTTTTAAATTGTTTTTAATTATTTTTATAAATGTCATTTTTGTGTTTTTTACTGTCAGCCGCCCGGAGTCCTTTGGGAGTTGGGCGGCATGTAAGTCAAACAAACAAACAAACAAACAAACAAATAAATAAATAAATAAATAAATAAATAAATAAATAATAAACCATTCTACATCAGAAAAACCTTGGCCTGGAATAATAAATATGCTTGCAGATAAAAATTCTGATCTGTATTAGTATGTATATAGTTGCAAAAGTCCTTTTAAGAATACAAAGTAAAGCCAGATGGTGTTAGCATACTATCCTCCAGTCCTTAAATGAGGAAAAAGGTATGCTAGTGTTATGTTCTCCTGACTGCTGGGATCTATTTTGCCACCATAATGAGGCTGGTGACTGGTGCTATCTTTACTGTTTTAATGCAGGACAATTTAAGGAAAGCAATTAAGAGTCCTCTTGCTTCATTTCCTTTCCCACCAAGTATTATCTTCCAGAAGAGGGAAAACCCTAGTGATTTCTTTCCTTAATACGTAATGAGCGGAAATGGATTGAAGGCTTATCTAATTTTTAAACTGCCTAAATAATAGGTAGCAGGTATAGAGGTGCTCCACAAAGTTGAGTGTTAGCCCACCTTTAAAATGCCCTGGTTGACAGGCTGTAGCTATGATGGGTAACAGGGTGAAGTCGGAGGGAGCATTCCTAATACATTGTTGTTCCCCTTCATTCCTTGCCTGTGATTTGGGCTAATTTTAGACAAAGATTGAGCATTCAAAATATTGCTAGATCTCTGATGAGCAATAGCCCATCTAAGAGGTCACAGACATGGAGAAGGGATTGCACGTAGTATTGTGACTGTTCCCTTTCCTTTTCTTGTACATCTGTCCTGGTCCTGTAATCTCCTAGTTGATCTACAGTAACAAGCTAAATTCCCCACAGAGAACAGTATCCAAAGGTCAAGGGACACTTACATAGAAACATAAGAGACCAATGACAACTGGGTAGACTTGCACCCTAACTGCCTCATGTTGTCCATGGATTGTGTTCATGACAAAAAATGTGTTGGGAAAGAATGGACTGTAGCAGGATACTTTAAAACTGGAAGAACTAAAGATAACTTTAAATTGCCTCTATTATGGACCGGGGATTAGACAAAAGCAATAACAACATCATGGGGCTATGAAACATAGCAATGGTTACTGAGGGAATGTTCATGCCATAATTAGACAAATAAGAGGATACTTTATTAAGGAAAGACATCACTGCCACTGTTTTATTACAGATATGGGGCTGACCTTCAGTGAAGGTGAATTGCCCAGTTTCAGAGTCACTCACAATTGATACAAGATTGCTATAACTATTTTCTGGCTCTCAATTAAACTTTGAAGCATCATGCTATCATAACTTTCCATTGGCACATTGTCTTCAGTCTTTTCGTTCAGAGAGATGATTTATTAGTTTAGAAAATAAATGAAGGACATATGTCAAAAGTGAGGATTTTATCACTGTACAGATTTCAGAGGGAGGAATCTTAACTATGTATTCAGTATTGAAATTTTAAAAGAACAACACTTTTCCTGGATTGTGCCTAAACAAGTAATAATTGTTGTAAACACGACTGCTAATTATTATGCCATTCAGACTTAGGAAGATATGTGCATTTTTTTAGTGTACAAAACTAGAATGAAATAATGGTGACAATTTTTGTTGGAAATGTTGCATTCTTTAATTCAGAAGGAAATATGTGAGAAATTGCTACCATGGATATAGTGCCCCATTGATATATTGCCATGCTGAAAACTTTTGAAAAGAAATGACATAGGTTTTTTTAAATTTATCTTGAATGAGACAATCCTTTTTAGAAATATATTTACTTAAGGATTCTGGAAGAATTAACATCAATGTTATTAGCATTTTCCCATGCATATTGATGTATGGATTCTGCTTTAAAAAGTTAGTCAGAATCTAATTTCTATTTTTTACTTGGTTTTGAATGATAAACATCAGAACAGATATAAAAAGGCCATGCAGGTAACAATTCTTTGGAGAAATTAAGACACCTGCATGTTTGAGGTGGATTTGATTTACAGGTTATGGTTAAATAATTTAGCAATTTAGAAGAGGAAGTCAAGCTATTCTCCCAAGCACCTGAGGGCAGGACAAGAAGCAATGGGTGGAAACTAATCAAGGAGAGAAGCAACCTAGAACTAAGGAGAAAATTCCTGATAGTTAGAGCAATTAATAAGTGGCACAACTTGCCTCCGGAAGCTGTAAATGCTCCAACACTGGAAGTTTTTAGGAAGAGATTGGATAACCATTTGTCTGAAATGCTACAGGGTCTCCTGCCTAAACAGGGGGTTGGACTAGAAGACCTCCAAGGTCCCTTCCAACTTTGTTATTCTATATTCTAATATATAATCATTCCTGCACAAACAGAAAGCTAAAATAGGCACATGCCCTTTGCCTGTCCATTAGGAATACACCACTGGGAGACTTGAAATTCCAGGTTAAGGAGAAATCATCATGGAAAAAAATTTGTTAGGAATGACTTGATGGAACATAACCTATCAATAAATTTCTATGGTGATATTGCTATCCAAGTCCACAATGAGCAGCACATTAACCTAAAACAGGTTTAGCCTAGACAGGATTATGCGGCGTCTGAGTTCCACCACATGTTTGTTGGACCCGTGCCCTTCCTGGTTGGTATATGCCTCCAGGGAGGTCACCTGCGGCTGGCTCCGGGCAGTGGTCAACGCTTCATTAAGGGAGGGTGTCTTTCACTCCGCCTTGAAAGAGGCGGTGGTGAGGCCCCTTCTGAAGAAGCCTGCCCTGGACCCGACCGTGTTAGACAACTTTCGTCCAGTCTCCAACCTTCGCTTTTTGGCGAAGGTTGTTGAGAGTGTGGTGGCTCAGCAGTTTCCGCTTTTCCTGGATGAAGTGGACTACCTGGATCCATACCAATTGGGTTTCCAGCCTGGGTACAGCACATAGACCACATTGGTCGCACTGATGGATGATCTCTGGAGGGCTCGGGACAGGGGTTTCTCCTCTGTCCTAGTCCTGTTAGATCTCTCAGCGGCTTTCGATACCATTGACCATGGTATCCTTTTGCGGCGCCTCGGGGTTTGGGAGTGGGGGGCACTGTTCTGCAGTGGTTCTCCTACCTCTTGGGGCATTCGCAATCGGTGTTGGTGGGGGGTCAGATATCGGCCCCGAGGGCTCTCACTTGTGGGGTCCCTCAGGGGTTAGTCCTCTTGCCCCTCTTGTTTAACATTTACATGAAACTGCTGGGTGAGATCATCTGTGGCTTTGGGGTGAGGTATCATCAGTATGCTGTTGATACCCAGTTATACATCTCCACCTCAAACCAGGTCAGTGATGCCCTCTTCGTGATGACCCGTTGTCTGGATGTGGTGCGGATTTGGATGGTCGGAAACATGCTTCGACTCAACACGGCCAAGACTGAGTGGCTGTACATACCGGCATCTCGGTCCAGTCAGGAGTGTCCATCGTTGACCATAGGGGGGAGAGATGTTGCCCCCTGTAGATAGGGTGCGGAACTTGGGGGTCCTCCTGGATGCGTGGCTCCGGTTGGAGGAACAGGTGGGGGCCATGGCCAGGGGGGCCTTTGCTCAGGTTCGTCTGGTTCACCTGCTGCGCCTGTTTCTGGACCAAGATGCCCTACATACAGTCACTCAAGCTCTTGTTACTTCCCAACTCTATTACTGCAATGCTCTCTATTTAGGACTGCCCTTGCATACCATCCGGAGATTGCAGCTGGTGCAGAATGCAGCCACGTGGGCGGTGATGGGAGTTTCCCGATTCTTCCATGTTACACCCATCCTGCGCGACCTGCATTGGTTGCCGGTTGCACTCCGGGTGAGATTCAAGGTTCTGGTATTGACATTCAAAGTCCTACAAGACATGGGTCCAGGATATTTACGGGAGCGTCTCCAGCCAATATCAAGTGCCAACTGCCCTGTGTGAGCACACAGGCAGGGGCTTCTCGGGGTCCCGTCGGCAAGTCAATGTTGCCTGGCGGTGCCCCAGGGCTGAGCCTACTCTGTGGCGGTTCCTGCCCTGTGGAACCAACTACCCCTGGGGCTCCATCTGGCCCCTGACCTCCACACCTTCCGCCATGACTTGAAGACCTGGTTATTTGAACAGACCGGGCTGTGCTGACCTCCTGGGGGATTTTTTAAATTTAATCTTAATTGAATGTTATAATTATTGGGCTTGCGTTATTTAATTCTTTCTTAATTATTTATTGTTGTCTGATTTTAGTTGTGAGCCGCCCCGAGTCTTCGGAGATGGGGCGGCATACAAGTCCAATAAATAAATAAATAAATAAATAAATAAATAAATAAATAAATAAATAAATAAATAAATAAATCCATTGTTGCAACCTTTTGTGTCTTCCAAATTCATGCTGCTAAAATTGGATCACTAACCAAATGAAAAAGAAAGACTTAATAAAAAATGAAGAAAAAAGACATTGTTAGACGTTTGGATTTGCTATGAGATCTTCAGAAGATTTTGTTTAAGCAGATTAAATGGGATGGATTCAGTGATGGGATTCAAAAAATTGTACTACTGGTTCTGTAGGCATGGCTGGGTGGGCGTGGCTTGGTGGGCATGGGAGGGGAAGGATACTGTAAAATCTCCATTCCCTCCTCACTCCTGGGGGAAGGTTACTGCAAAATCCCATTCCCTCCCCACCCCACTTACTTGCTTTCCAGTTCAGTTCTCCTGTGCAGGGCAACAAAAGAAGACCCAGCCAATCAGATGGGACTCAGGAGGCAGAGAATAGATGGGGGTGGGGCCGGTCAGAGATGGTGTTTGCTGTTCTCTGAACTACTCAAAATTTCTGCTACCGGTTCTCCAGAACTGGTGAGAACCTGCTGAATACTATCTCTGATGGGTTCTGTAACTCAATAATGGAAGATATTAAGTATTAAGATCTAAATGCATCATATGCATTTTCCTGGATATATATTCCTAAAGGGGAGGGACACAAAACAGGGTCCAAATATCTAAAAGCAAACTAGCTTTTGTCACAAGAAATAAATTATCTACTAATGCACTAATTATAGCATTCAACTAAATATGTATTTTACTGTATTGTTGCTGCATTCTGTCATTTAACTGTATTATTGCTATGTTTTATACTTTTATACAATGCTGTAACACAATCCATGTACTCCAAAAGATGTTAATTGTTTGCCTTCCATCCTTTACAAATATATAATTTGTTGCTTGTGTAATCAAAATGGTATCTCATTCTCAAAGTCTAATTGTATAAATATTGACTCAAGAATAACTTCTAGTGAACGAAAGCAGGAGAGAGAGAGAATGCAAAGGAGAGTGCTGTTTATAGATAGCCTATTTAAGACAGTAGCTTTGTTTGTTTTACCAAGATTGGACAATTATCCTACTGTAATTACAAAGCAATTCATGTAATTTTCTTCATAAACAATTTTCTTGAGCTTGAGAACGTGTAACAAATGGAATAGTTTTACAACACATGCATCAAGATGCTCCATTGTCACTTACTTGCCCCAATTTTTATATATGCTGGATAGTTGTATGTTATATGAGAAAGAATGTGAGGCTGTTGAGAGTTCTCCTTTCCTCCCGTTCTATTTTCCTTCTTTGCTGTGGTAATGTTGCTATATTGCTGATAAAGGCAACCTCAAATTTTAAATTCCTATCTTTATACCCTCACAAATTACTACTTCCACCCCCACACTTGCATATGCTCAAAAAGGTAATACTGCTTCATTTGTCAATATTAAAAAGCCTTTGGCAAGTGGTGATTTTTTCCCTCTACACTTTACTATTGAAAAGGCAACTGTTTTTTGTTCCCTTAATACAAAGTTGAACATATAACATACAATTTGGCAAGTCAAGTGATGAATGGTCAACCACTCAATTGCTTTTCCTCTACATAGTTCCACTTAAGTAATCTGGGCCATTTGTGGGAGACTGCAGGCATCCACTTTGTTACATCACCATCATTTAAATCCAGTGCTTCGTTCAGAAAGATCTCAGTGATCTGTTTGTTTATTGGTGTAATCTCCATCACAATGATGCATTTATTTTTTTTTAATTTATTTTTATTCATATTTATATGCCGCCCTTCTCCGGAGACTCTTTACAATTTTGGAGCGCAACCCAATGCACTCAGCAATAGCCTTCATTCCATCGTATATGCCTGCTTATTACTAACCGGCATTTTTACAAAGTCAGCTTATTGCCCCCAACAATCATGGGTCCTCAATTCACCTACCCCGAGAGGATGGAAGGCTGAGTCAACCTTGAGCCTGGTGGGATTCGAACCTGCACTAATTGCAGGCAGCTGGAATTAAGTGCTAGGCATTTAACAGCCTGCACCACCAAGGCTCTTTAGCAACCACATCCAAAGATATATATCTAAATATGCATTTAAAGGATTATGTACAATATTAACTTTATTACAAGGGTGATGTAAAGACTCAATTGAACCTGCTATAGGCACATATTTGAATGCACTCATGGCTAAAATGATTAGTTAAATTGTATTTATATGTTTGGTTCATAGTTGCTCATTCTGCATTTGCTGCAATAATTATATCCAGCTATAGGTATATGCAGACCAATAAAAATCCAGTACTGACATTGCCTGTGTAGTAGGTTAGCATACTGGTCCAAACAAGCACGTATGTATGAATGCAATATCTCCTAAAATATGGTCTTGTTATAAATATTTTTCTACTTATGTAATTGTAATACAATTTTCAATAGGTAGGTAGATAGTTGATAGACAGACAGACAGACAGACAAACAGACAGACAGACAGACAGATATGATCACCCTGGGGTTATACTTGAGCATGTACACATTAATCTTTCTCTCTCTTTTGTAGCTGTCATTATTTACATTCTCTTTTTAAAAAAATTAGTATGATTTTAGTTATTTTCAATTTTCAGTTAGGGAAAGATTCTGAAGCCACATGCACAGGTGTCCATGGTCTCAATGAAATAACAAGATGCATGCCATAGCATCCAAATGGATGCCTTTTTATATTTTGCAATAAATGCAAGATAACTAAGGGAGGATTTTAAACCACAGTGGTACAGTAACAATTTCATTACTGCCCCATCCCATTCAAGCTCCCCCCACCCCGCCATGTTTCAACTGATAAAGTGTGCATCACAACACTGAGACTTAAATTGTTCTTTATGGCCACATAGCTGCAAAGTCTGGAAGAGAGAAATGTCCAAATCACCTGCCATAAGTATTTAATATACTGTTTTAAGTTACTGTCCATTTTAATAATATCATGTTGGTCTTTTATAGGTTGAAATATCACTGAACACTATAACTTCTTGATGAAAATCTGAATAAAGTGGTAAACTTTTTCTACTTTATGCAGGATTCCCTTTTAATTGTTTACTACATGAAAGATTTGCATTTAAACTTAAAAGCTAGCTTACAAATGTGGGTAGACACTTTTACATCCACTACAAGTGTCACTATAGTTTGTTAGATTGTTTAATAACTGCATTTAGCCCCCCCGCCCCATGTTGTCTATCCCCTTATCCAGTGGTTGGTTCAAGGCGAGGCATTAGTCTGTTACAATATAAACCGAACCAGTATTATGAATTGGAAAATGACACCCCACTGTTAATTGAAACATACATTTAAGATGAAAAGCATATATTCTTTCTTCCCTCTGTTGTTTAATTGGAATAAAATGGTTTGAAGCTTAATTGCTAGCAAATAGTCTTTTATTCTCCCAATAGCATTTACTGAACCATCCAACAAGTTAAAAAACTCAGATCAAAACATTTTTTACAAACCATCTCCACTATATATCTATTATTCTAAGATCTAGTCTATGATCTGGAAAAGTTGGAAATGAAATGAAATCATTTGTATAAGGAAAGAAGGAGATACAAAGTCCCATCTCTAGGCTACTAGTTTTATTCTATTACTGATATGTTCTTTAATAGTTATCTCATCCTGATTGTTTTCATTTTGAGATTTGTATTTTCTTTGTTGACAGTGGTTGCTTTTTTACTATAATGATAGCTACCAAGCTACCATTAATCCTTAGGGCTCTCAGAAAGAATTTTATATATTGCACATCATCCAGAACCCTCTCTGAGGGAGATAGACATTTAAGAAATACAAATAAAATGAACAAAGAAATAAACAAGCATGCCTCCTATCTACAGTATATTCAGTTTCCTTGGAAAAAGAGAATATCTCATATCAGGACAGTGATCTGAATACCTGATAGCATCAGACCACAAAATCTCTAGTTTGAAGACAGAGATATCAATCACTGAATCAAATGCTCTCCCTTTCTCTTTCCCCACTTGGATTCATATGTTGTCTCTATCTTTGAAATATCCTTTAAAACTTCTAAACTGGACATTACTATCCTCTGCAGGCTTGTTTGTTTGTTTACATTATTTTATTATTTTATTATTTACATTATTAAAAGAGCCCTGGTGGTGCAGGCTATTAAATGCCTAGCACTTAGTTCCAGCTGCCTGCAATTACTGCAGGCTCAAATCCCACCAGGCTCAAGGTTGACTCAGCCTTCCATCCTCCTGGGGTAGGTAAATTGAGGACCCAAGATTGTTGGGGGCAATAAGCTGACTTTGTAAAAATGCCGCTTAGTAATAAGCAGGCATATACAATGGAATGAAGGCTATTGCTGAGCGCATTGGGTTGTGCTCCAAAATTGTAAGCCACCCTGAGTCTCCGAGAAGGGGGCATATAAATATGAATAAAAATAAATAAAAAAATTATTCACTATGGTAGCCTTAGGCAGCTAAAGCAGTTTTAAAAATGCAAAGAACAGCATAGAAAATGTATTATTATTATTTATTTTATTTTATTGATTTATATGCCCCATCTCAAGACTCAGGCTGCTCACAATTAAACGCATAATACAATAAATATTTTAAAAGGATTAAACAATTATAAAGCCCAATAAAACCAAATTAAAATACTTAAAATTATCCCATACCCCTGGTGAGGTAGTCACAGCCCGATTGCTATGTATAACCAGCAGCCAAGATAAAAAGCAGTGAAAAGAATGACACAAAAATTAAAATAATCATCTCACGGGCTACAACTGAAAATCCATCCTACGCATGGATCACAACCTATCCAGGGCCTTGCAAAAGCCAGTGGTGTCAGGGCAAATCAAATCCCTGTGGGGAAAGGGCTGGAGCTACAACAGAAAAGGATTGCTTCCTGGCTTCTGCCAGATGATACACTAACCAACAGGATGTATAATATGCCTCTTCAGCCAAATCTGATGGGATGGGTAGAAACAATTGGGGAGATGCACAGAGGAGGGGAACCATAGAGATGATCCTCAAGAAAATATGCAGAGAAGGTTTCAACAACACATAGACAAAAGTGCTTTGAAGGAAGCAAAGAAAACATCCAGAAGAAATTCATACAAGGTTCTGTCCTAACTTCCTTGCATATAAAAGAGAAGGAAGGAAAATGCAGCAAAGCTTTTCAAGATTTTGCTACTAGAGACTATATTCTAATCAAACCTGACAAGTTGCTTTCTAGATCTGGCATCTCTTGAGGGGCTGACATCTATTGGAATAGTTTCTAAAACACAATAGGATTTGAAGCAGAATATTTTGAATTAGCAGCCAAGGAATTTAAAATGCTTCTTCCATTCTAGAGTTAAGCCAGAGTACCCCTAATAACTAGAAATATGTACACTCCTTCTGCCTTCTTGACATTTATTTTAGTTGTCTGGAATGCCATTTTGTTTCTCCTAAACAGGATTACTTCACAGTTTATGAAATGAAATGAAGCCTGTACATCAACCTGTTTATTCAGCCTTCATTTCTATCAAAATTTAATTAAGTGCCTCGTGAGTGATATAAAAGGTCAAGG